>JAJOZX010003193.1:105000-152500 GCA_023014485.1 Bathynomus jamesi | reverse complement strand
TTATATCGTAACTTTATTTAATAATATAACCATAAAGCCTTCATATATATATATATATATATATATATATATATATATATATATATATATATATATATATATATATATATATATATGCTGCAAACTCACAAGGAAAAAGAAAAACGATTCCAAGGCTTTTCGTGTATTCAGAGCTACACCTGACGAGGTGTAGCTCTGAATACACGAAAGGCCTTGGAATCGTTTTCTTTTTCCTTGTGGGTTTGCAACATTCATTCATTTCACTGTTTAATTGTGAAATTCATCCCATATATATATATATATATATATATACATATCCAAAAATAGGGCTATTTTAAACTGTCTTCTTAAATAAATAAATTTTGAATGTATGTACATAGATAAATATTAAGCATTTCAACTAGTATATATGATATACACGTAATATATAGTATATATATAATTATATATATATATATAATATATATATATATATATATATATATAATAGTAGGTGGATGTTTCCATACAGACTTTTTACCCTATAAATATGTAAATCCTTTTTAAAAACCGAATCCCTTTCAGCCTTATTAATAAATCAATTCTTCTTAAAAGTTTTATTTTATGTTTGTTTAATATATAATTTATAGTTGTATAGACGTCTTCGATACTTTTCATTTAAGCGTGTTTAACATATATATATATATATATATATATATATATATATATATATATATATATATATATAATATATGCCTATATAGTTTTCTTAAAATACCAGTAGAATTTAAGAGCTTTAAACTCATATAATGGCGTATTTCCTGTTAAAGACTAATTTAATATTAATTGAATGAGCATAAAAGTAACTGTAAACAAGTTTACAGTTCAGGGTTCAAAATTGATGTTATTATTAAGTGTATCTGAATTGTGTTCGAACACTTAAAAGTGAGTGAATTAAAATTCCATACTAATCCAAAGATGTTGGTGCTAGAAGAACATCCATTTTTTAACTTTGATTTCAACTTTAACTTTTTAAAAATATAATTCACTTTCCAAAAGATAAACTTAAAATAAAAAAATCTATAATTAAATTCAATGCATTGTTCGGGTGATTGTACAAAAAATTAGGGAACATCATCAAATGACATTAGAAAAGTTTGTCGTTTTCACTCGCAATTACATTTAATACAAAGAATTAATCCCGCTAAAACGAGTTAGATTAGAAAATTTATTATTAATTGAGACAAATTCTGTAGTTAGGTTAGATTCGAAGTAATTATCATTGAAATTGCAACTTAAAAGTTCGAAGAATTTGATAGAAATTGACAAACGATTATATATTTAATGTATATAAGATATACTTTGGTATAAAATGTGTACATAAATAACGCTCGTCGTGAGTAAGGATATATATTCTGTATGTACTTAATGAATAGCGTATGACGTCTTACAACGTCAACCTTTGACTCGGAGAGAGGGTGGAATTGTTACTACCGCCGAACTGAGTCATGCGTCGGTTTTAATATAGATTTATAGATACTTAATGAAAATAGGGAATGATAGATCAGGTTTTCTGCTTACAACCAACTATAAATAACGAAAGCAATTATATTAGAAGTAACGAAAATGTTTATTTTAAACTGTAAAGTTACGATAACGTGAAAACCAGAAAACATTTTCAAAGTTCTTTTCACGTGAATCCCTCTAAAGGGATGAATAGACTGACAATCAGAACGTAACATATCGCTCTCAGAACACTATGGTTTCCCCTAGTTTATTCAAACTAAATATCTCTTCTTTCCTTCTCTTTCATGATATATATATATATATATATATATATATTATATATATATATATATTATAGGCTGCAAAGAGTACGCTAATAGTATGTTATTTCTATAATGTATGACAGTTCAACTGATAGTATTTATGAGCATTAATATTCGCTTATATTAAGTTACAAGTAGGTTGAACAAAAGCTTAAAAATGTGCTTTCATCTGCGTTAAAGATGAACTCTCAGTCGACGAATGAACGAGGCAGGTACGATTCATGAACTCGTTAGAAACGAAGACGATTTTTTAACTATTTTTCAGGTGGGCAAAACCCCATCCAATCGGTAATTGTAATGCTTTGTTCACTATTTGTAATGTATACTTTTCAAATCTGAGATTTTTCTTAGCACATTTTTTGTAGTGTAGCACAAAATGATACCATTTTCTATTCCATTGTGTACTTTTCAATTACCACTACGATACCGTAGTAATTAATATTTGTATGTTATTTCTTTGTTATACATTAAAGAAACGAGTTATAATATAGTCGTACTGTCTTGCCCTTTTCCCCAACTTTTAAGATGATATTTTGTGTTCCATTTAAACAAGAATTCACGATTCTAACTCACGTTTTAAAACAATTTTAACTTAATTCTCATTCACGTACGATTATTTTAAATAAATCAATATTTTAATCATTTCAATAACATTTTGAATATATATACTATACTGTATATGCGTTCACTTCATTTGTACATACATTTATTTATTCATGTAGTAAGTCTTCTATAATTATTAACATACTGAATATGTCATGTCATCAAAACATTAATTTCCTAAATAATTTTAAGCATATTGTACCCTATCTACTTTACACACACATATATATATATATATATATATATATATAATATATAATATTCAGTGTTAAAAAATCAACCGATAGTTTTCACAAACTATTAATGTTGCTTGACTATCAGTATATGAAGATGTTATGTTAATATAATAACGTATTATAAATGTATAAAAGTGAAATAGAATTTCGTAAATCAAAATATTTCCATTGTCTTTTATGTACTAATAATTGCAAATTAAATTAAAATTTAAAATTAGCATTCCACAATTAGTTTGTGTTCATCAAAATGAAAAACAAAAACCCTTTTTCCTTTTTATTCTAGTCATTTTGTTTTAATTTTATTGCTACTTTTAAAATTCCTTATTGCTTCAATATAGTTTGCTTCATTATATGAGCTTCCTTAAATTCAAACATATCTCCGACAGCCTTGGTATAAAATGTAATTAGTTCATAATAATGTATATTAAATATTTATGCTATGCCATTATTATTATACATAATAGAAATGTTCTTGCCTTCTCGTGTATCATTATAAACCGGCTTTATATCGCATCATTTGCTCTATGTTTAATCAAAGCTAAAGACTGTTTTCCCGTTGTGTATTGCCTATTTGATGGCCTCCTAATTAGTGTTTTGTGTGCCACGGTGTATGTTTAATATCCATTTCCGCAATCAAAATGTAGCTTTACGACAGCTTCCAACTCTTATTTGCGTTAGTCGCCATTCGAGCATTAATTAAATTAGTTATGTATTTCAATTATTGCACTAAATATTTAGTTTTATTCCTCGATATTTCTATATATATATATATATATATATATATATATATATTATATAATATATATATATATATATTATATATATATATATATATATATATATAAAGTGCATAAATCAAAAGATGTTCTAATTATTTGAAGCTATATATATATATATATATATATATATATATATATATATATATATATATAAAAAGAGAGATGAGATAAATCCAATTGGAAATCTTTTATTCTAGTTTAGAGATGAATAGAAATTAAAGAAGTTATTTTCCTATTAAGTTTTCCTTCCGCAAAATAGAAGAAAACGATGCCAAAGTATCTATTCGAGAAGAGTAGAATCTATATAATGTAAATATATATTTTCTTCTTGGGTGCCAATATATAAATGTAAATAAGCTGTACCATTATGAATTGATATTATTCTCACGTAATAAATTGTTTGTAAAAGTCAGACTCTTCATTTAACCCCAAATCTATTATTACATTTAAGAAACACTTTATTTATATATTTCTTATATATATTTCAATACAAAAATAATTTAAACTGATATTCGTAAAGCGAGGGACTCCCCTCTGATAAAATGTAGAAAAAGTATCATTTTCTGGCATGTACTGTAAGCTTAGGTCGTTGTTATTAATTATTTATATATTATATATATATATATATATATATATATATATATATACACACACATATATATATATATATATATTATATTATATATCGGGTGACTTTTTAAACATCTGACACTTTGAAAGGTTTGCACTTTTTATTAAGTGAAATAAAAGTATGAAATTTTTACTGTACCGTTTCTACACATGGGAAATTAGTACCCTAGTGCAAAACATACTCAATGTGATTTGCAGTACTCTGAATATTTTAAACATCCAACACTTTAAAGTTTGTAATTTTTTAGTAACTGAAATAAAAACATGAAGTATATTTTTTTTAATTTGTACGATATTTCAGTCGTTTTGCACTAGGAATTGCATAGCTTAAGCCATCTTAGTGGAAATTCCTGCCAAGAGGAATTTATTTCAGAATAAAGTGTTTTAACAATGAATACTTTCTGTTCGAGTCTGTAAGACGCCATTTTGAATAAAGATGGCCTTAGCTATGCAAGATGCTAAGATGGCTCAGGCGCGATTGCAATATCGTACAAATTTAAAAACATACTTTTCAGTTTTTATTTCAGTTAATAAAAAATACAAACCTTTAAAGTGTCAGCTCTTTATAAAACCCAGAGTACTGCTAAATTTTGTTGTTCATGTGCAAAACGTTAATGAGCTGAGAGGAGATCACATAGAGCAATTGTTTTCAAACTGCCGTTTTTTAAATTACTGAGTGTTAATCTTAATTTTAAACTAATTTTAGAGTTTAAATGTAAATAAGTGATTTTTGAAATTACTGTGAAATACATTAAAAAGTTATTAAATAATTAAATAATATGAAACCAAAACACATCCGGCAGTAAACAACGGAGTGTAAACAACCCTGCTCCAAAATGCATCATATCATTCATCTCGACACCTGATTCAGGGATGCCAGATATATGATAAATAGACCATTTACAAAATATAATGTAAGTATAGCTGTAAGTTTCATTTTATGTATAGCCTACCAAGCACTGTATCTGTTTTGAGTTTTTGTATTATTTATTATTATTATTGTTTTATACACACACTTTATTTATATATATATATTATATATATGATACACACAGACCGTGCATGGAACAAGGAACTCTTCTGGGATAATTAAATCCACTATAGTCCGAATAAGTAATGGTAAATGACAAATACCTTAGTTTTTCCTTGTACCATGCACGGTCTGTGTGTATCATAAAAAACCTCAGGGAACCATTCTGAGTTCATTCCCATATATATATATATATATATATATATTATGAATAGAAACGACGTAAATAAGGAGCGTCTCTGCACACGGGAAGAGAAATAACGAATAAATGAAAATGAGGCGAACCGCCCGGGAATCGAACCCAGGGCCTTCCAATTGCCGGTTGGATGCGCTACCATTACACCAACCGGAAATTGGAAGGCCCTGGGTTCGATTCCCGGGCGGTTCGCCTCATTTTTCATTTATTCGTTATTTCTCTTCCCGTGTGCAGAGACGCTCCTTATTTACGTCGTTTCTATTCATTTATATACTGCGTGGTCATTGCAGTTAAATGCATATATATATATATATATATATATATATATATATTTTTACTCTCATTGCATGTTAACTAAAATAAAAACATGAAATTTTTACTATACCTTTTTCACATATGGGGAATTACTCCCTTAGTTCACTGAAAAAACAAACATACTAACGAACAAACGGGTAATCCTATAGACATACGAACGAACGACTAAATTTTAACTACATATGTAAATAAAAATCTAATGTAAAGCAAAAACGTTATCAAAAAAGCGAGTCAAATTTTGTCATTAAGACTTCCAAAAATTATTAAGAAATATCTAAATTTCAAGTGAATAAACTTTACAAAAATGGCAAAAAGAGGAAACAAAAACAACAACAACAACAACAGGCATCTCCCATTCCTTCATCTCCAGGAGTCCCCATGAGGGAACAGGAAAGAAGTATGCCTTTTCCCTATCCCTCCACATCAAGCGCTGATTTCCCCGCCTCCGGAGAGATCTCCCTCCGTCAACGGATCGAGGAATTCAATGCGAATAAAAGGCAGGAATGCCAGGCGTTTACCGATGATAATAAACAATTAGCTTTATATATGGAATCGTACCTATTTATTATCCTAAACTGCTTGATAGAAAAGGATAAAAGAATAAACAAATTAGAACAAGAAAACAAAGAACTAAAACAATGTATAAACGCTCTTAATGAGAGTATCCACGATAGAAGCCCGACTACAAACCCAAGCAATAGAAAACGAAAGGTTTTTAAACATCGACCTCAAAGAGGAACCTCACAAAAACTTGTACTTTTTCGGTGGACTTGGAGTTCCTCAAGGTTCCCCAAGTGGAAACCACTGAAATTGTCGGAAACGACTTCAAAGAAGTGAGTTAATTGATAGTGCATAGTGGTATTTCTTTTTAAAAAGTAAAAACCGCCGCATATATCAAAAAAGTAAATAAAAGCGAAGCGAATTAATCTATACAGCATTTTTCCGAGTGTTTCTTTGTGAAGAAAATTAGCTGCCTATCGAAATTCCTACAAATACCCCCCCCCTTATCCCCCGCAGCCACAGCAGTCGCGAGCACCAATCAGTGAGAAGTATACAGTGCGCCACATTCCCCATCCCCCGGAGTAACGGAGAACTTTCCCTCAATCAGCTTGAGTCAACCCCCACCCAATACTTCCTATAATACCCTTTTTGAGTCAATTTTGTGCACCAGCGGCTACCCTCTATCAGTAACATGGAAATGGTAAATAAATTCATGCAACTCTGTGGTATCTGCAATGATGCAACAGGTGAGACAAAGGCGATGAGGTGCGATTTTTATCAGCTGCTTTTTGATTTTAGATGCCTAGAATGGGAAGATGAAAAATCTCCCTTATAAGGAACGTGAAGCAACTTAATGGGATAAATTTTTCTGCGAAAACTGCACGACCGAAATAAACTCTTTTACAGTATTTAAAGCAGAAAGAGACTACGAGAAGAAAATGAAAGAGGAAAGTGGGAATAAAGAATAGAGGAAAACAGAAGAAACGAAGAAAGGCGAAGGAGAAAAAAAATCAAATACTGTCACACAACGAGGCCGAAACCATGCAGTCGAAAGAGAGTATAAAGACAACAGATAGTATAAGGGCAACGAAGGATATTAATACAAATAACACAAGTAAGAAAAGACAAGAGGGCAATCAAGAAAACGGAGTGAAACTGTCCCCCAATAAGGAGCAAAAAACAAAGGCCACGAGTAAATATGGGGAAAGAATTATATGTAGATATTATATATAAGATAATTGCAGATGTAAAAGAAGACAATGTATATATGAACATCCCCCAGTATGCAATTTCTTCTATAATAATGGTTATTGTAAATTTGGAAACAGATGCAAATTCTACCACCCGGACATCTGCAGGACTTACGCAAAATATAGAACCTGCAAATACATGAAAAAATGCTACTATCAACACCTCCTGACGGACCCAAAGAACAAAGGACAAAGCTTAAATGACAATAGGAAAAATAATAACAATGGGAACACAATAATTGAAAAAAAAAATTTCAACATTGCAGACACGATACGGCTGCTAAATGTCATCCAACGCATGCAGTTGACACAGCTGGAAACCCCCCGAGCCAAACCGCTTCCGGGCAAGAAGCTACCAGAACAGGTAGGCGGAAACGTCATACCTCACAGAAACTCATCTTAAGGATTGCCAAGGAAATTGTGAAAACTGCGAACATTGTATTGATAAGAAAGAGATAAATATAGAGGGCTTCATCTTACTAAGAGCGGATAGAACAACGAGACATAAAGGTGGTTGTGCTATATATATGTACATGAAGGTCATATGACAGTGACGATAATAAGTAAATCAAACAGCTTTGTCGAACTACTAGCATTGAAAATAGAAAAACTAAACGTGATACTAATAGTCATCTATAAACCTCCAAACACCCCAATCGAAAAATTCTCGCAGGCCATTCATGACATCAGGAAGCTAATAAAGGCCATAAACCCTCCATTCTCCAATATAATGATCTGCAGAGACTTTAACTTCCCACTTATAAAATACAAAAAGTGGATAGGAATATATATATATATATACCAGGACAAGGGGGCACAAGAGAAGACCAGGAGCAAGTAAAAATATTGATGGCTCTCACAAATGAGTTTATGTTGACACAGGAGATAACAGAAAATCCCAGAAAAAATAACTGCCTAGATCTGGTATTCACGAATAACACGAACTTGATTGCTGATATAAAAATAGCCCCAACCATTATCTCAGACCACAACCTAATCGAGAGATCAACAAATATGACGATAACATTAAAAAACAATACACATATTGAGGAAAGAAGCGAATTTGTGGCCTTTAACTTAAACTCCAAGACTATAAATTGGGAAGCAATCAGATCGCACATGGCCCAAATAGAGTGGAGAACAGTTTTAGAGAATAAAACAACTGAAGAAATGCTAACAACCTTGGAAGAAAAAACGCTGAGAATTTTAGAAAAATATGCTCCGAAATCACAGTCAAAAGGAAAGAGGAGATGGCAGAGAGGCAAACGAGAAGAATATTCTGCAAAAGAAAGAGAGTGGAGGCGAATTTAGCCAACTGCGGAGATAATGCCAAGAAAGTAATACAAGAAAAACTGGAGGGTATCGATAGGGAAATTTAAGCCCTGATTAAGGACCATACAGAGAGGGAACAGGAAAAAGAGATAGAAGCAATAAAGGAAAATCCAAAATACTTCTATAGCTATGCGAAAAGGAAAAAAAAACGTGCGCCGCTATTGAGCCCTTAAGGAAGAGAAATAATGAACTAACCGACAATCCAAAAGAAATATCTGAAACATTGAGAGCCCAGTATGAATCAGTTTTTAGTACCCCAAAAAGTGACAAAGCGATACCTAACATAGATGCATTCTTTAAAGAGGAAGTGCAAGGAGAGTGTATAACAGACTTTGATTTTACCCCAGAAGATGTAGCGAGAGCTATAGGACAAATGAAACCACATTCAGCTGCAGGTCCGAACAATTGGAACGCATTATTGATTAAAAGCTGTAAAAATGAAATAGCTACACCTTTATACTGGATATGGAGAAGATCCCTAGACACTGGGGAAATACCGAGCATCTTAAAAAGAGCAAACATTGTCCCTATATATAAAGGAGGGGACAGATCTCAAGCAAAGAACTTAGACCAGTGTCATTGACGTCCCACCTCACCAAAGTATTTGAAAGAATTGTTAGAGAGAAAATTAATATGATTTCTTGGAGACACTGGAAAGATTCAACGAAAATCAGCACGGATTCCGATCAGGTAGATCATGCCTATCACTAGGCCTATCCTAGATGCACTGGAAGGCAATGACAACTACGATGTCATATACACAGATTTTGCTAAAGCTTTCGACAAATGTGATCACGGTATAATAGCACATAAAATGAAATATATGTGAATAACAGGCAAAGTGGGAAAATGGATCTACAACTTCCTCAGAGAACGTCTACAGGTCGTCAGAATTCAAGGTATATCATCATCAGAATCGGAAGTACGCAGCTCAGTACCACAAAGGACAGTACTGGCCCCACTTCTGTTCATTATCATGGTAACGGACATAAACAGCGGAGTATACAGCAACAGTATAGTAACATCCTTTGCAGACGATACAAATATCAGCAGAAAAATCAGCGATATAAATGAAGTGGAGGCAGCGCCTGCTCTTCCATTATGCAGATCACGCAGTGTGCGTGGGGCCCCGCGAGGCGGGAGAGCCCCCAGCGAGTGGTATAAAAAATTAATTCATGAATGATTGACAGAAATAAGAAAATGGGCCAAATTTTGATTTTTTAAACTCTTCCAACGCCATTCATTTTATTTCCATATAAAATCTAACAATGTTTTTGTTGTTAAAATCATAAAAATTAAAATGTAAACAAACGTCTAATGTGTGCCATCAGATCTGCCATCTGAGAAGCTGACTGCACTGGAATTGCTGACTTACACGAGAAGCAGCTGATAGAGTTATATTCAAACCTATGGATTGCTCTCAGAATTGCAGTCACTCTTCCAGTGACCGTAGCCACAGCTGAAAGGAGCTACTCCAAGTTGAAGTAATTAAAACGTACCTCAGGTCAACAATGGCACAAGAATGTCTGAGTGGGCTTGCCATTATGAGCATCAATCGGGAGGTAGGCCTGAAGCTGTCCTATTGATGATATAATTGATGAATTTCCAATAAAAAACGCGAGGAGAGAAAGGTTTTGAATGTGTGATATATATCAATCTAAATAAACTTCTTACATTTTTGTATATTTAATTGTATATAAACCATTTTATTGTGCGAAATATATACATACATATATATAGAAGAGCGTTCCGCACAAGATGAGGAGGGAGAACGAACAAATGAAAATATGAGGTACCACCCGGGAATCGAACCCGGGATTATTCGATTCCCTGGTGGTATCTCATTTTTCATTTGTTCGTTCTCCCTCCTCATCTTGTGCGGAACACTCTTCTACACAAGCGTCGTTCTTTACATTAATTATACTGTGTGTTGTTTGCAGTTAAAATGTTGACGTACGCGCCCAATCCGTATATTTATTTATGGTATTGAACGCCCGTTCTCTGACTTTTAATTTACTTCACGGGCACCCCTTAAGTTGGGCGTACCCGGTGAGTTTCTCTTATTTACGTTCAGGATTATTCGGCCTACCCAAGACGGATGGTCCCTTTAAATTGATAGGCTAGGTTCCTTCGGCTTTCCACAAGCCTACTTGGAACGTTAATTTTCCCCAGCTAACAAGAGGGGTCTATCACAAGGTATTTAAAACAACACACGCCCTCTTATAAATTTTATTAAATGTTACTTGACACAGTACATGCATTTAATATTTTATTCTGTATTACATCTATAAAATTTCAGACAATACAATAATCTTAACGTCAAAGACAAAGTTCACAGTGATTGAATTTAAATCGTTAAATTGATCAGCAATGATAAATCTAAAGAAAAGATTAACAGTTATCGGAATTTCAATAATTTATAGATAGAGGGGTTTTTATGTTTTTAGTGCAACAAAAAAAAATACATAACAATAAATGAAGTGGTCGGAATTTGACCCAGATATTCAAAGACTAAAGTTACTTACTCTGCAGGAGACAAACTTACTCCCACTTGGGCTGCGTACGGACCGTAGATTTACGGCCGCTACAAAACTTGCAAACTCTACAATGTTAACTACCGGGACTTCTTTCTGAACCCAAATGGACGGATTCAGGAAATTAGGGCCCAGACGTACCCTATTTCTTATTTAAGTGGAGCTAAATTTACTTAAGAGACCGTTCACAAAACTCTTGGTCCGTTGGTTAACATTAATTAAGTTACAATCAAATTCTCGGTTAAGGTCGCTAACCTTCAAGTGAATATTCTCAAATTTCCGCGTAAACGAATTTCATGAACTATAAGTTCTTAATTTTTCCGTTAGTGACAATTGATTCTTTCAGTTTTATGTTTGCTTACATTTACGCGCCGATTTCCGCGTAAGCTAATGACATGGTACACTTTCCGTTTTAAAGTTTATTACGCCACAAGTCTACAGGGTGTTTGTTTAACCACAGTTAACTTCAAGGAGGAACGACTACAACTGACTTATCAATTTTTTGAATTTACTTTACAAATTTGAAGGACCCCGCCTTCCAATATTCTGCAAACCTATCAAATCATTTATTTTCCTAAGATCGTCCCTCCCTAAGGCTATTACCCATACAAGAGAGAAAGAAGGCGTCTTCACTTCGTTTCCCAGGATCCTGGGCCCCCTGATTGGAGCTGGACCTGATTTCCGAGTATAGACCCCTCCTTCTTCCCACGAAATACATTTAAAGACCGTTGACAGATTCGAAGCCCAAAGTTTATGACCCCCTTGTGGTTCAACTTTATTGGCGTCTTCGAGTCTGCGTTATATAAGTCACAACCTCATTTGAAACGAAACTAACCATGTGTACATCTGGAAACTTTAGTTGTCAACCTTCGCGGCCAAGCGGTTTTGGGTCTCCTCTTTCCCTGAGAACCACTTAAATAAAATGACCGTTCTATTTTGAAAACATCTTTATCTTATGCCTTTATGAATATTCCCAACCCAAAACGCTTGGCTTTTTGCGAATAAAATAAAAATCTTAAAACTAACATTTCTGCATGCCAATTGCATGGTTACGACATCCCTCCCCTCCTTTAATTTTGCACTCCGATGCAAACTTTCTTAACTAGGGTCGGGTATTATCACTTTACTCACAAAAACTTTCCATTTACTTGTCCCCTTTATTGGGACACTATCACTGATAGATTTTATTTGTCCCCTTTATTGGGACACCAACACTGACACACTTAATTTTAGTCATCCTCAGGTTCCTCGTAGTGGACTCGAGGTCGGGGCCTAAGAGCATACTGACGCTCAAACGGTGGCCCGGGAAAGCAGCTTGTCTGCTTTCTCCGGGGGACCCTATTCCCATAAGGTCCCCGCGAGGAGGTAGTTCGGAAGCACCTGGCGGCTCCTGCTCGCCACTCGGTCCTGCCTGGGGGCAGGAGGTGCACTCCGGTTCACCTCCACGGGTCGATGTTCCTCCGTTCCCTGGCGAAGCTCTCGGGGAGGAAGTAGCTCGGAGGCGCCCGGCGGATCCCATTCCGCCGCTCGGTCCTGCCAGTGGGCAAGAAGCGCACTCCGGTTCACTTCCCCTTGTGATGTTCCTCCGATGTCGAGGGCGGAACTCCAGAGAGGAGGGGCGGTGGCCCTTCCCCCATTGCATCCCCTGCGCCGCCAGCCCCGCCTTGTCGCTCGACGTCCCATGGGGCCTCGATGCTGCGGCGGATTCGGTCTCGATGGATCACTATCTGATGTCCAGTGATCATATGACGTAGGAGATAAGTCACTGGAGTTTTTTTCGATGATTATGTATGGACCCTCGTACCGGGGCTCCAACTTGCCCCTACCCGGTCGGGGGTAATCAATGTACACCAAGCCATGGGGCGCCTTTCTTCGAACGGCTTCAATTCCTTGATTCCGTTAGCTTTCTCGTATCTCCGCATGAACTCTTCCACTCGGCGATATATTTCGCTCAGACTCCTCTTTCGGTCTTCGGCGTATTCCTCTGGGTTGTACGGGCTCACGCATGCCTCCTGTGGCATGCGAAATAGCTTTGAAGGTACGTTGGGGGTTCGCCCGTACATCAAGAAGAATGGAGAATGTCCCGTGGCTCGGTGCACTCGGATGTTCAAGGACAATTCCACTGTGTCGAGGATTTTATCCCAGTCTCGTCCAGTTTCTTCACAAAGTATGCGGAGTTTGATGCATAACTCTTTATTCAGACGTTCGATCTTCCCGTTGCTTTGGGGGTGGTAGCAGCGGTACGTTGGTGTCGTACCTCCCAAACCCTGAAGAGCTCCTGCAAGGTAGAGTTCCAGAACTCCTTGCCTTGGTCGGATACTACTGTGAAGGGGCGCCCAGTTTGCACAGTATCAAACGATGGAACTTGTCCGCCACCTCCCGGGCCGTCTTGTCCTTTATTGCTGCCAGTATGGTGAATTTGCTGAAACTATCTACACACGTGAGGACATAATGGCTGCCTTCTTCAGTCGGAGGAAGGGGACCAACTAAGTCCACGTGCAGAAGTTCCCAAGGACTGTGGCCTCGCACACAAGGCATTGTTTCCACAGTCGCTTTCCGCGTCTGTTTGTTTCGTGCGCACGTGTCGCACGTTTGGACCACCTGCCGTACCTGTTGAACCATACCTGGCCAAAAATAGAGGTCTCGTAGGATTTCGGTAGTCCCTGCAGCTCCCGGATGAATGCTCCCGACGTCTGTGTGTGCGTTCCAAATGAGCTGCTCTCTCAGCTTTTTAGGAACTACGATGACCTCTCTTCCGTTTGCATCGACGTAAACCAGCAGGTTCCTCATTAGTTTGAATCTTGACGGCTGAATGGGCTTGGATATGGGCCAGTTGAAAGCCTTTCCTTCTTCGATGGCTGTTCTAATTGCCGCTAATTCCACGTCCTTCTGCTGGTGTTTGCTGATTACTTTGCGGTCGATGATCGCTTTTTCGTATATCGCGTTCACAACCTCTTTAGTCACTCCAGGTGGGCGGGACAACCAATCGGCCACTCTGTTGAGTTTGCCCTTTACGTACTCTATGAGCACGTCGTAGTCTTGCAATGTCATTACCCAACGTGCTAGTCTTCCATTGGGCTCCCTATGTCCTTCCCTCAGAAGCCACTTCAACGGCTTATGGTCAGAGCGGACGATGACTCTCTGACCAAATATAAGGGGACGAGCCTTCTTCAATGAAAAGACGATTGCAAGCAGCTCTTTCTCGTAGGTGGAATAATTTAGTCTGCTCCCGTTAGGGTTCGGAGAGAAATAAGATCGGTTTCTCTATTCCTTCTTGTTCCTGCGCGAGTACTCCCCCTATCGCTACTTGACTCGCGTCCGTGTTCAAGATGAACTCTTGATCAAAATTTGGGTACGCCAATACTATGTCAGTTGTTAAAGTGTCTTTGAGGGATTGCCATGCGGTCTCTTGCGGAGTGTCCCATCCCCAAGACTCCTTGGTGGACACTTCATTAAGAGGTCGCGCAATCTGGCTGAATCCCTTTATAAACTTTCTGTAGTAGGAAGCGAGGCCTAAAAATTGCTTGAGTTCCGTCTTGTTGTTTGGCCTCTGGGAGTTTTTGATGGCCTCCACTTTGGATTCCTGTGGCTTCACCCCGTTCCTGGTGACCACATGGCCTAGATACTCCACCTGGGATTTTAACAACTGACACTTTTCCAACTTGACCTTTAAGTTGGCAGTGCGTAGGCTATCCAAGGCTCGTCGTACCCTCTGGTCATGTTCTTTTAAAGACCTTCCTAGGACAATGAGGTCATCCAAATAAATCAGTACTTCCTTGTCCAGTTGCTCCCGAAAAATAAAATTCATTACTCTTTGGAACACCGGTGGACTATTGGATAACCCAAACGGGACCACTCTGAACTCGAAATGACCGCTTCCCGTGGAGAAGGCAGTTTTCGAGATGCTATCGTCGTGAATGGCCAACTGCCAATATCCCGAGCGTAAATCCATGCTCGAGAAGTAATGAGTCCCGTGCAGCTTGGCCAAGGTTTCATCGATTATGGTAAGGGGTACTTGTCCTTGATGCAAATGGCGTTCAGGTCTATAATCTACACAAAGCCTCAGGGCCCCACACTTTTTCTTCACTATTACCAATGGAAACGACCAGGGGGAACGGCTATGCTGTATCACTCCTTGCTCCAGCATTTCTGCTATTTGTCGCTTTACCTCCTCCTCATGTGTAATAGGTATCCTGTAGGGTCGCCTAAAGATGGGAGGATGGTCCTGGGTTTCCAACTTCATTGGCATCAGGTTATTATAACCCAATGGCTCTCCATCCATTGAGAAAACATCTGAATAATCCCTTAGCCACTCTTCGACGGTTTTCCTTTCTTTGTCGGAGAAGGATTTCCAACCAAGGACATAGGACTGGAGGCGTGTCACTCGTTCGTCGAAGTCCTTCTTTGAGGCTTGACTTCCTTTCACCGTGACATTCGTTCCAATTTGGGGTGAGCGTCGACTGGCCATGTCGACTACCCTCCCTATTAGCTCTGCCTCCGTCACTAGTCCCACGACGTCTCCTTTTTCGCCAATGTATTCTTCGTCGTCTTGATGGATCATTAGTAACCTTATCTTCCCCTGTGGGATCCTGCTCGGTAACATTTTTAAGTTTCCCCGAGCTTCACTGCACATCCCGTGCAGCGGAGAATAGACGTCCAAGGGAACTACGTCCCCGGGTTTCATTCTGACTCCTCGCGTCAGAATCACGGCGGCCACCTTTAGTTTTTCGTGCGGGATGGCCTCTACCAGAGTCACCCTCGCACTATCTTCACCGTCTACTCCCTTTCCTTGGATGGTTACTGTTTCATTCAGAGTGACTGTTCTCTTTCTGTGGTCTATCTGGGCTTCGTAACTTTCTAAGAACGGTACGCCCAAATCAAATCCTGCGGGGCTTCTGCTACTATATAAGCACACACGAAAAATTCTTCCACGCCAATCCCGATGGTTAAACGCAACTCTCCTTTACAAGGGTAGGCGGGTCCAGTAAATCCTCGTACCGAGATGTCTGCGGCTTTGAGAGGCGGACTCCCGATCTTGTTGTACATAGCCATGGTCATCAGCGAGACAGAAGCTCCACCGTCGACCAGCGCGGTGAAAGCTTTTTGGGCGACGAATACGGGTAGGGTGATCAATCCTAACCGGCGATTCGCCGCTATTTCTACTGCGGCTATTCGGGAAACCTCTCCTCCCGGTCCACTTGAAAATTTTTCGGGGGCACGAGTTGGCCCAGTGCCCCACTTGTTTGCAGACCCGGCATTGATCCCGGCTGATTTCTTCCTTCGTTCCTTGCTTCTTAGGACCCCTTCCTTCCTTCGTCTTCGGGTTGTTTCGCTTCCGATTCTTCGGGTTGCTATAACAGTCTCGGGTAATGTGATTTTTCGGTGGCAAATCGAACACTTTGTTTCCGGCACCCCTTTCCCGGTGTACTTGTTTGGCGCGTTTGTTTTGCCTCCGGCTATTGCCCCCACGTCCTTGCTCTTACCGTCCTCCTTGGTGGCTGTGGCTACCCTTTCTTCCCGGTGTCGTGAGTTGTAGTTCCAAGACGTGGTGGGGTTGTGTAGCCGTTGGAGCCTTCGACTCCTCTCTTGTGGTGTTTCTTCCTTCAAACGTCCTCATCCCGTAGCCCTAGTCCTGGATTGTTCGCCGCATACTTTATCGATTCCAGCCAGTATTCTTTAAACGTTTTGCCTTTGACAAAATTTCTGGCGTATTCGGGTAGGACCAGCTTGAACGCGTCCTTTAATAGCGAATCTTTAGCATATTTCATGATAGGTTCAGCCTGTACCAAGGCATTGCCTAAACTTAATAACCTTGTGGCGAACATGTTGAGCGTTTCGCCTTTTTCCCTTTTGGCGGCGTATATCTTCCGGCGAATAACACTTTCGTCCATGGTGCTGCCACACATCTGTATAATTTCCTCTTTAATCTCTTCGTAGGAATATTTTCGATTGGCGTCTCTCCACGTGTCCAACAACACTCGGGCTGGACCTGTACTCTTCTTATACAAAACGTGGAGTCTCTTCTTCTCATCCAGGGTCACTTCCTCTAAGGCAGAGAAAAAAGCTGCAGGGCTCGTGACCGGGTACCCACGGTCGTCCTCTAAATGGCCCCACAACCTCGGGACGTAGGAGTCGTCCATTGCCTGTTCACGTTGAACTGGCAAATGAGTACTCTGCAGTACTTGCACGACGGCTTGGATATACTTCTGTAGGTCTTCGTCGGTGTGTTGTTTCTCGGCGCTTGGGGTGGTTGCACTTCGGCCAGGGTTCTTTGGTATGGCCCCTGCGTTCGCTGGTGCCTGTTCGCTCGTAATTGTTGGCGAACTTCTTTCCCCTGTGTGTCCAACAACTGTTGGCTCCTGACTCCTTGCTACCTTTGGGAAATTTAAAATAAGAGGTGAATGAAGTTCCCGCGTCGAGAGTTCCCGCGTCGAGAGTTCCCGCGTCGAGAGTTCCCGCGTCGAGAGTTCCCGCGTCGAGAGTTCCCCCCCTTCTTCAGTTGAAGGAACTAGTTCTCTTCTCTTGGGACGGACCCCCAAGGTGAGGTTGTCCCCATACCCAGTTGCGGAGTGTCCGTCGCATTATCCTCCGGCCTTTCTTCCCTCTGTTTTAATTCGTCCTCCACCTCTGAGCATGCCATTAACAACCGATTCGTTTTATCGAACCTTTTCTTTTTAAATCCCGTAAACTCTCGGTGCTCATTTCTTTTAAGTTCGTTGTTTCGGAATCACTCATGTCACTTACGCTTTCCTCATTCGTTATTTCTACGCTCTTTACCGACATTGCGAAAGTTATTTGTTTGTTAGAAAAATCCTTTATAACTTTAATCACTGTTAACGACCCTTCTTACTGTTCTCAATTATTGTACCGAATTTATTGTTATATTTACTTTAGTAGAATTAGTTACAATTTTCCTATAATTGCTGTTACAACTATTTCACAAAATCACTGTTACAGTGACTTCCTATAATTGTTGTTACAATTATTTCAAATCACTGTTCCAGTTGCTTTATATAATTGTTGCTACAACTATTTCATAAAATCACTGTTACAGTGACTTCCTATAATTGTTGTTACAATTATTTCATCAAATCACTGTTCCAGTTGCTTTATATAATTGTTGCTACAACTATTTCATAAAATCACTGTTACAGTGACTTCCTATAATTGTTGTTACAATTATTTCATAAAATCACTGTTCCAGTTGCTTTATTCAATTGTTGTCACAACTATTTCATAAAATCACTGTTACGGTGACTTCATATAATCGTTGTTACAATTATTTCATAAAATCACCGTTCCAGCTACTCTATATAATTGTCGTTACAACTATGCCACAAAATCACTGTTACGGTGACTTCATATAATTGTTGTTACAATTATTTCATAAAATCACCGTTCCAGTTGCTCTATATAATTGCTGTCACAAACTATTTCACAAAATCACTGTTACGGTGACTTCATATAATTGTTGTTACAATTATTTCATAAATCACCGTTCCAGTTGCTTCCTACAATTGCTCTATTGTTACGCAAATTTATTTTAACAAAAGAGTTACACTCTTGTGATAAATACCTTGAGATAGAATAATCCCACTTCTGACACCAAATGACGTACGCGCCCAATCCGTATATTTATTTATGGTATTGAACGCCCGTTCTCTGACTTTTAATTTACTTCACGGGCACCCCTTAAGTTGGGCGTACCCGGTGAGTTTCTCTCTTATTTACGTTCAGGATTATTCGGCCTACCCAAGACGGATGGTCCTTTAAATTGATAGGCTAGGTTCCTTCGGCTTTCCACAAGCCTACTTGGAACGTTAATTTTCCCCAGCTAACAAGAGGGGTCTATCACAAGGTATTTAAAACAACACACGCCCTCTTATAAATTTTATTAAATGTTACTTGACACAGTACATGCATTTAATATTTTATTCTGTATTACATCTATAAAATTTCAGACAATACAATAATCTTAACGTCAAAGACAAAGTTCACAGTGATTGAATTTAAATCGTTAAATTGATCAGCAATGATAAATCTAAAGAAAAGATTAACAGTTATCGGAATTTCAATAATTTATAGATAGAGGGGTTTTATGTTTTTAGTGCAACAAAAAAAAATACATAACAATAAATGAAGTGGTCGGAATTTGACCCAGATATTCAAAGACTAAAGTTACTTACTCTGCAGGAGACAAACTTACTCCCACTTGGGCTGCGTACGGACCGTAGATTTACGGCCGCTACAAAACTTGCAAACTCTACAATGTTAACTACCGGGACTTCTTTCTGAACCCAAATGGACGGATTCAGGAAATTAGGGCCCAGACGTACCCTATTTCTTATTTAAGTGGAGCTAAATTTACTTAAGAGACCGTTCACAAAACTCTTGGTCCGTTGGTTAACATTAATTAAGTTACAATCAAATTCTCGGTTAAGGTCGCTAACCTTCAAGTGAATATTCTCAAATTTCCGCGTAAACGAATTTCATGAACTATAAGTTCTTAATTTTTCCGTTAGTGACAATTGATTCTTTCAGTTTTAAGTTTGCTTACATTTACGCGCCGATTTCCGCGTAAGCTAATGACATGGTACACCTTTCCGTTTTAAAGTTTATTACGCCACAAGTCTACAGGGTGTTTGTTTAACCACAGTTAACTTCAAGGAGGAACGACTACAACTGACTTATCAATTTTTTGAATTTACTTTACAAATTTGAAGGACCCCGCCTTCCAATATTCTGCAAACCTATCAAATCATTTATTTTCCTAAGATCGTCCCTCCCTAAGGCTATTACCCATACAAGAGAGAAAGAAGGCGTCTTCACTTCGTTTCCCAGGATCCTGGGCCCCTGATTGGAGTGGACCTGATTTCCGAGTATAGACCCCTCCTTCTTCCCACGAAATACATTTAAAGACCGTTGACAGATTCGAAGCCCAAAGTTTATGACCCCCTTGTGGTTCAACTTTATTGGCGTCTTCGAGTCTGCGTTATATAAGTCACAACCTCATTTGAAACGAAACTAACCATGTGTACATCTGGAAACTTTAGTTGTCAACCTTCGCGGCCAAGCGGTTTTGGGTCTCCTCTTTCCCTGAGAACCACTTAAATAAAATGACCGTTCTATTTTGAAAACATCTTTATCTTATGCCTTTATGAATATTCCCAACCCAAAACGCTTGGCTTTTTGCGAATAAAATAAAAATCTTAAAACTAACATTTCTGCATGCCAATTGCATGGTTACGACAATGTATAATATATATATATATGGGGCCCCAAAGATATTTGCGCGTTGGGCCCCCGAAAGGTTGGAGCCGGCACTGAGTGAAGGTTTTGCAGAGGGACACGAACAAAATATACAAATGGTCAGAAGACAAAAACATGACATTTAACACCGAGAAATTTCAGCTCTTGTGATATGGTATAAAAGAGGAACTTAAACAGACTGCATATTATGCTCCAGATAGATAGGAAATTCAGAGAAGCACAAAAGCGATCGATGTGGGGGTAATAATAACCGATGATGCGAAATTCGAAACACAAAATCAGATAGCGATAAATAAAGCAAAAAGAGTCGCGGGACAGGTACTAAGAACATTCAAAAGAAGGGACAGGACAGTTATGATTCCCCTGCTAAAAACACTGATTATACCAAAACTTGAATACTGCTCAGTTTTGACGTCCCCATATAAAAAGGAAGAAACTAATAAATTAGAAGAAACGCAGAGACATTTCCCAGCCAAGATTGATGGCTGCAAAGAACTCACCTACTGGGAAAGACGACGTAATTACCCCATTGGGTGCCAGTGACTCCCTGAGGAGTCATTTATGTTTGCTCCTGTGGTGGGCACCTAAAATATTATTTTACCTATTTAGTGGTCATATCCTATTCGTATTTGTACAATTTACTCCCTTAGATCCTAAATAGTCATTGCAAAATTCTTAAGTGGTTCATTAGTGACGTCGAAGTGGTCATTTCAGTAACTTTGTTGAAAAATCTACAGGGCATCACCATCTGCCTCATAATAATAACACAAAAATTAAAATTGCTGAATTTCTATATAAACTATTCATTTAGAGCAGTGCTCTTCAACCTGGGCGGTACCGCCCACTAGTAGGCGAAGGATCTCATTAATCTAAAGGTAATTGCAATTAATTTTATTGTTTTATGCAGGGTATATAACTTTTAGTTTGAGTTTTTGCATTTTTAATTTTGGTGGGCGATACAGAGATTCAAAAGTTACAAAAGTGGGCGGTAAGCATAAAAAGGTTGAAGAGCAGTGATTTAGAGGTATGAAAAGGCAACGAGGTTATTATAAAAAATAATTGTATAATTAGCTGATGCTGACGAGACTTTCAACTTGGTGACTCCTCAGGGAGATATTGGGACATTTCAATAAAAAAATGCTTTGCTTATTTTATTTACTTATATTGTTATATATATATATATATATATATATATATATAATATATATATATATATACAGTATATATGTGTGTGTTACATCTAATATGCATTTCCTAAGATGACGCAATTTTTTCATAAGATGACATCATGCTTTGAAAATATTTCTAAACATGTTGCAATAGATAACACTGGGGAACAAATTTCAAGTTTTTGTCTATTGAATTAGATTTGACAGTTACTTCTAGGTAATTTGGGTGCGCTGAGCACGAATGTTTACTCGGTTTTGCTCTATCAGGTCCTGATTTTGCTCAACACCCCTCCTCTTTCGTCGTATTCATAAAAAGGTTTTTTTCTCAATACTCGCTAAGTCTTTTTGCAGTTACACATTATGCAACTAGGTTTTTATCTAGGTATTTGTACCTATTGTTATGGTATTGTTGTATTATGTATATTTTATATGTAACACCCTAAAAATATTTTTAATTTTGTCATTTTTAACCCATTTTAATATTAGTAAATTAAGCTAAAAATATCATAGAATTCTAAAATTTTCTCGAGCGTTCCTGTTCTCTGTAGAGTATTCTAGAGGGACAACTAAAATATATAAAAGCGACTCGTTTCCAGAGTTAATCAGTCAATTCAATCAGTCAGTCAGTCAGTCAGTCAGTCAGTCAGTCGAGTTAGTTAATTAAGTTTGGGCATTAACATAATTTTGAATTGGCATATGATTTAGTGAGTAATTTTGTCATCGTGATTTAATATAGTTGATTTAATTAGACGTAATTTATATTGTACCTACTCATCCGTGTTTCTAGTTTAATTTCATAGATTGTAAGTACCTATTTCATAATAAGTACCTATTTAAACTAATTTTTGTGTTTATATTTCAGATTTTCTTAAATTTATATGAATTAAGGGCTTTAAATACCTTTACAAATTGGCAGAACAATCAAGCAATATGTCATCAAGCACTAGAAAGTTCAAATGCAAAAACAACCCTGATTCCTTCTGTTATATATGTGGAAATTTTACACTTCCACATCAACGAGCAAATATAACTGACTTCGTAAAAAGAGCTTACTTAGCTTATTTTGGCATAAAACTGGGGGACCAAGATAAATCGTGGACTCCACATAAAGCCTGCACTATATGCATTGAAAGAGTGCGACATTGGACGAAGGGTTCGGATTCAAAAATACCTTTTGGAGTTCCGATGGTAAGTTTATGATTTCATAAAACTACGTAATTTAATCACTAGTATACTGTAACTTACCTAAATGTAATTGTAACTTAGGTACATAAACAAAAATTTACAGAAAATGTTTATAAGAATCTCAAATATTGCATAAGGTTGAAACACATAGAAATGTTAAATGTTTGGGTGATAACTTTTGATAAAATTCATAAAAACAAGTCTCTCGTCGCTTTGTTAACGCTTTACAATTTTTTTTCCATATCAGGTGTGGCGAGAGCCTACTAACCACGAGACCGATTGCTACCTTTGCTTTGTCAAGACTTCGGGCTTCACTAAGAAAAATAAACATTGTATCGAGTACCCAAATTTCGACACCGCGATACGACCTGTGCTACATTCAAATGAGATCCCCATTCCAAAATTTAAGGGTCTGCCAACTCAAGAATTAGTTGAAGATGTTCCTGAAAATATTGTTATGCACTTTGAGGAGTCAGACACCGATTTTGACCCCAGCGTATTTGAAAGTCAAAACGATCCGCAAAAGTTTAACCAGGCCGAGTTGAATGATCTTGTAAGGGATCTAAATTTGCTAAAAAAGGCTGCGGAAATTTTAGCTTCAAGACTTAAAGAGAAAAACTTGCTTACTTCAAACACATACATTTCATTTTACAGAAAAAGAGAAGAACAACTTGTTAAATATTTTAGAACAGAGGATAGTTTAGTATATTGCTGCGACATAGTTGGTTTGTTAAAGAAGATGGGGGTTGAGTCTTACGATGCAAATGATTGGCGCTTGTTTTTAGACAGTTCGAAAGAAGTCTTAAGTGTGTGTTGTTGCATAATGGCAATCTATACGGCTCGATACCGATTGGGCACTCAACAAAATTAAAAGAAAAGTATGAACATATAGAAAAGTTTTAAATCTTATCAAATATAGGGAGCACGAGTGGATCATAGTGTTGACTTAAAAATGGTTAATTTTCTGCTAGGACAACAAGGAGGGTATACTAAATATCCCTGCTTCCTTTGCTTATGGGACAGCAGAGCCAAGGAAGAACATTATTTCAAACAAATCTGGCCAGCACGAACATCACTTACTGTCGGAGAAAAAACGTAATTAATCCACCTTTAGTGAGCAGAGATAAAATCATATTTCCTCCTCTGCATATAAAACTAGGCCTCATTAAACAATATGTAAAAGCTTTAGATACGAACGGCGAGTGTTTCAAATACATAACTTCAAAATTTCCAAGTTTAAGTTATGAAAAATCAAGGCGGGAATTTTCGACGGTCCACAAATAAGAACAATGATTAAAGACAGCAATTTTCCTAATGTCATGAATGAACGCGAAAAAAATGGCTGGTTCTCATTCGTGGACTTGATAGAAAACTTTTTAGGCAATTATAGGGCAGATAACTACGAAGAAATCGTAAAAAAACTTTTAAGGGACTACAAAGAGTTAGGTTGCAATATGAGCATAAAAATGCATTTTTTGAATAGCCATCTTGACCAATTTCCAAGTAATTTAGGTGATGTAAGTGACGAACAAGGGGAGAGATTCCACCAAGATATCAAAATTATGGAGGAACGGTACCAAGGCCGCTGGGATTCCCACATGATGGCTGATTACTGCTGGTGCTTGAAAAGAGACCTGCCATCAACAAGCAAATATGCTAGAAAGTCTTACAAAAGAAAATTTTTGCCACAGTGAAAGCTTCATATCTGTTTGTTTTTTTATTTTAAGTCATTTCTATCGTTATAATGTAATTTTACTGTAGTTTGAACTGCTTGTATTCATGAAACTTGAAAAAAAAAATTTAACACATGACTTAATTTTTTAGTCCTAATTTGAAAAATCTGGAAAATGGCACATAGGCTGTCGACAAGAATCAGGACCTGATAGAGCCAAACCGAGTTGAAATTCGTATTCAGCGCACCCAAATTACCTAGAATCAAGTGTCAGATATCATTCAATAAAATACGTGTTGCCCAGTGTAATCTTTATAAATACTAGCAAAAGGTCGGCGCTACGCGCCGATTTTGCTAAATCTGCGGTGCTTCGGCTGAATTGTGGGCCTACGGCGTATTTTATTTTGAACATCAGTAGCAATTTATCTGGATATTATTCTTATTCCTCTCACCTTGAGCCTCAGTAATTGGGGTGCCTGCGGCCTTCCAGTTACTGGCAAACCAATTATTCATTCAATAAAACTACAGAAAAGAACGCAGCCATGAAAATCTAAAACTTCACAAATCTTAATACAATGAGCTCGGATATGAAGCTTAAGATTTTCATGACTGCGTTCATTTCTATAGTTTTATTGACCAAATAACTGAACCGACGGTAACTGGGGGCCCTGCGGCCCGCCAAATCATAGTTTTCATTGTTTCGAGTGCATCAATAATATTGTTATAGTGTTCCATTAGTTGTGATAAGCATGATCTTCCTGACCGGAATCGATGTTGGTTATCATTTTTTTTTCTGAGTTTCCCCATTAACCCCACCCCTCCCCCATTATCCCAACACTCTCCCCCAATACCCCCTCCCCCACCCCTCTCCCCCAATACCCCTCCCCCACCCCTCTCCCCCATTACCCCCACCCTCTTGCAAAGGATTTACTTTAAATGTTTTTTGGTTACATATATATTATATCGCACTTAGCTCCATTATAATATAGTAGATAGTCTACCGCTTCTCATTCCCTCAGTTTTGCAGCAACTTTCAAAGGAAGTGACGTTTGTCTTACTACATTACTTGAATATTTATTGTTAGTGTTTCCACGCAGTAAGGTAAGAAACATTTATATAATATTAGTAATATTGTATCATTAATATTAATTGATATTTAATATTATTATAATTAATAAATATTAGTTCTTATTTTATATATATACCGTATTTGTCGGCTTATAAGACGCACTTTTTTCCTTATAAATACCCTAAAAAATCGCCCTGCGTCTTAGAAGCCGAAAGTGGGGAAGGATGAAACGTCCATCAATAGCACAAGTGTGTGAATGGGTGCTGAAGTCATGGCATGATGTTAAGACTGAAATTGTGGTCAAGTCCTTTAAAAAATGTGGTATAAGTAATGCAATGGATGGCACTGAAGATCATTTATTGTATGAGAGTGACAGTGATACAAGTGAAGATGATCTACAGATCTACAGAAGCTAAGGCTAACAAAGACCCTAAGATCCACTCTAAGGTTAGCCCGAGAGAAAGGAAAGAGTAGGGGGTTAAGAGAAGAGAAGAGGATAAGGGGTTAAGTAAGGAGCAACACCTATCATTCGTGGGTTAACATTCATTCAGAAAAAGAGGAAAAAAGTCTCACCATCATCATCCGCCGACCACTGCCGACAAGTCAGAAAAATAGTCGGAGAAAATAGGAGAGGGGTGAAAGATGAAAAGAAGTAAAATAAGAACGCTTACAAACCATGCAAACACAGTCTTAACTCACTGTCATACCATGCAAACTACAAACATGCAAGTAAAGAGAGTTACAGACATGCAAAGTAAGGAGATAAAAAAGAAAAAAGAAAAAGAGTAGGTACAGTTAAACAAAAAGTGGGTTAGTTTACGCTACGAGCGTAATAAACTAATAAACGTCAAAATTTACGTTATCGATGTTATTAACGATTTTGAAAACTTCAATAAGCTCCCCCCTTAATCTTCTAGTTTCGAGTGAATACAGGTCTAACTCTTTAATCCTATCTTCATAAGGCTTATTGCGCAATGACGGAATAAGTTTCGTGGCACGACGCTGAACCCTTTCTAACCTATCAATATCCTCACGCAAGTACGGGCACCAAAACTGAACGGCATATTCTAAATGAGGCCTGACTAGGGACTTGTAAAGGGGCAATATAATATCCTTCGATTTAAATTCGAAATTACGCGCTATGAAGCCTAACATCCTATTAGCTTTTGCGCAAGACTCCAGTCACTGGTTCCTAACCTTTAAATCCTTAGATACGCGTACGCCTAAATCTACTTCCTCGTCAACGCTCGCTAACTCCCGATCATCCATCGTGTACGTGTAATTACTGTTGCGAGAACCTATATGCAAAACTTTACATTTGTCTACGTTAAATTGCATCTGCCACTTATCTGTCCACTCCATAATCCTATTTACATCGTCTTGGATCCTATTTATATCGTCCTCGTTAACAACTTTACCGCCTATTTTAGTATCGTCCGCGAATTTTGACACGTTACTAGTCAATCCTACATCTATGTCGTTAATGTAAATTACGAATAGCAATGGGCCTAACACTGAACCCTGTGGGACACCGCTACCTACATCTAACCATCCGGATTCACTACCATTAACTACGACCCTCTGTCTCCTAGCACGAAGCCATTCTTCTAACCAGTTAGCTACCTGACCGCGTATACCGTGCGCTTTGACCTTCGCAATTAGTCTCCTATGCGGAACTGTATCGAACGCCTTTTTAAAATCTAAATAAATAACGTCAGCTGCTCTATGCCTATCGTATTCGCGCACTATTTCGTTATAAAATTCTAACAAATTAGTTAAACAAGACCTATGGCGTCGAAACCCATGCTGACTACTATTAATCAAATCTCTACTTTCTAAGTGATCGATAATACGATCCCTAACTACGGATTCCAAAAGTTTACCGACAATTGACGTTAAGCTAATGGGCCTATAATTGCTAGCTACTGCGCGGTCGCCTTTTTTAAAAATAGGCGTGACGTTAGCTAATTTGAAGTCTTCAGGAATAATCCCCGTTTCGAGTGACTGATTAAAAATCTTCGTTAAGGGGCCTACGATAACGTCTTTCAAATCTTTCAAATGTCTAGGATAAAAAGCGTCAGGGCCTGGAGCCTTGCTAACTTTTAGCCTATCGATATAATGCGCAATCTCAGCCTCGTAAACAGTTATTTCATCTAAAATAGTCTCGCTACTAAATGGAACGATATCGTCCACGTCGGGGACATTATTTACGTCTTCTACGGTAAAAACTGTGGCAAAAAAGTTATTAAAAATACCCGCCATCGCCTGAGCGTCAGAAGCCAAAGCGCCATTAACATCCACTAGAGGGCCTATGTTATCTTTTACCGGCTTACGATTATTTACGTATTCAAAAAACTTTTTGGGATTATGTTTACTATCCGCAGCTATAAGTATCTCTAAATTACGCTTGGCATTCCTAACTGATCTTTTAACCTGACGCCTAAGCTCGATATATCTATTAAAGTTAGGTGCCGTGCCATTGCGCTTATTAAGTCTATACGCTCTATTACGCTCGTTTATGAACTCGCCTATTTCCCTATTCCACCACATCGGCCTACCACGATTTCTAGCGCGCTTGGGCCTACGAGGAATAAACTCCCTTTCAATATTCCTAAAACTTTCTTTAAACGCCACCCAACGCAAATTTGTGTCATTACCCATAAATAAGTTATCCCAGTCCACTACTCTCATCCTATCCTGATAATGTCAGTAATGAATCGGAAGTTGATTAATAAAAAATAATAAGAGTAATAATCATATTATCTTTCTTTATTGGCTTTTGGGTTTTCTTTTTATTGAATTTTACATATCCATTGTATTAACAATAAAGTGTATCAAAAACTTTTTTTCTTGAATTTACCTTTCCAAAATTAAGGTGCGTCTTTCACGGCGCAGCGTCTTGTAAGCCGTCAAATACGGTATATATATATATATATATATTAGGGTGGTCCAAAATTTGGGCTAAAATTTCAAAATAGTTGGAAAAGCTTCCACATGGTTGCTCTTATTCCTTTAGATGTGAAGTGATTTTGTGCAAAATATCTGTCGATTCGATTTAGTACATAATAAGAGGTCGCTATGATTTTCACATTTTCAATTAATTAATTAGCTAATCATTTTCTACCCGCTTCATTTTTAGAGGACGCGGCAGTCACGCCACATTCACTCCGCCCACCTTGCGAGGATGATGCAATTGTTCGATTTCTTGTATAATGCTGTTTGTGAATCAGACAAATCATTTACTCATGCATCATTTCAGGTTTAAACTTGTTAGAGGACGGTTTTAAGTTCGTTCAAACTTCAAGAGCTTGGAATAGTATCTCATGTAAGTATTAATTCATATATATTAATTATTAATTCATATATATAATTATTAATTCATATATTAAGTATTAATTCATATGTATTATATTTATTTAGTATAAATATATATATAAAATTATGTTCTTTATATGCAAATTTATAACCGGTAAGGATGTTGCTATTAAATTAAATAATTAAAATTGTAAGGTATATATCTTATGTCTCTTGAAGTTTATTATTTATTTAGTCTTAAATATATTTTTAAAAATTTGGCTATCTTCCTACCCATCAACCACTGACCACTGTAACCAATTTTTTTACTTTATTTATTTTGACTTTGCAATTTTGACTTTAACACTTCTATAATTGTGCTTTGGTGCTAAACGGTTATTGCATTATTTTCTCTCATTTTTCAGGTTATGGCTAGAAGTACTCGCTCATCTTCAGAAACGTGGGTTCTAGAAACGCCCAGCAACGAGTTATCAACTGCAAGGCTACCCACATGTGGTGATGTGCTTCGTTTGGTTCAGTTTCACCACCATGAACAGTCCAAGACCTTGAAAGAGAACTACAACTTGGCCTGCAAAGAGCCCTGCAAGTATGGCAGAGAGCAAGGATTCCTACACAGCGAGTCGATTTCTGCGTTAGGAAGATGTCAAAGCTGTACGAAGGGTTCCTTGCGTTGAAGAAAAACCGCAAGACGCAGCTACAAAGCTGCAGAGTGGAAGAGAGCATGTTCCAAGAGACTCTCTCAGAGCTTTTCGACGTTGCCTCGAAGGACGCCTTGAAGGTGATAGACAATGAAGAAGACCGCCAATTCCTGATGATGCAACGAGATGTCTTTTCCTGCAGTATGGCATGCTCTGACAAGATTAATTTTGCCATGGAATACCGCAAGAGATGTCGACAGGAGAAAGATCCTGACAAAGCTCTAAGGTACAAAGAAAGAGAGGCTGCATTCCAGGCTGGAGCTGCTGCTCTTCCATCATCCAGCACATCCACTTCATCCTATGAAGAATTCAACGCTGAAGACGATGATTATCGTCCGTCGACTTCGACCGGAAGAGAAGATGTACACTCTCATCCTCCGAAACGAAACAATATCTTCACATCACCAGATGTGGTTGCTGCTCTTGATCGCGTCAACCTTCCCGATCGAGGAGCAGTTTCGTTGCTGGATCAGTCGCTCAAGCCCTGGGCTATGATATTTCTACACTGACTCTTTCATGCAGCTTCATCCGTTGTTCAAGAAGGCAAGCAAGGCAGGCAGCAACCAAAGAGGATCAAGCTTCGTTTTCTGTCGAAGGGCCCCTTCTTCTTCACTGGGATGGGAAACTATTTCCCGACATCGGCGGCGCAAAGGAAACAGCCGAACGAACCGCGGTAATCGTTATGGGAAATGTGATGGAAAAACTCCTAGCCGTGCCAAAAATACAACGAGCTGCAGGAGAAGAACAGGCCAAGGCTTGCATTTCGACGATTGATGACTGGAATCTTCGCGGTGAGATCCAAGGTCTCGTATTTGACACAACTGCGTCTAATACTGGCCTTCACAGGGAAGCCTGTACCATGATTGAAAAAGCAGTAGGGAGAGAACTTGTCTGAGTCGCTTGTCGACATCATATCCTTGAAGTCATCTTGTCAAACACCTGCAACGCACTTCTTGGACCCACAGGTGGCCCGAAAATGACTCTCTTTAAACGTTTTCAGAAAAAATGGCCATCACTTCTGAAGGATTCCTTCATGAAGGCTTCAAACAACCTATTCAGAGATCCAAAGATGTTCCAGCTTCGAGAGGAAATGATCCAGTACTTCACAAAAGCACTAGAATCTAAACAATCGCGTGATGACTACGAGGAATTGCTACGACTCTGCCTCACCTTCCTCGGGTGCCGTGATGAGAAAGAAGTCAAGGTCCCCGCTCCAGGACCAACTCACCATGCACGCTGGATGGCCAAGGCCATCTACGTCCTCAAAATTTATCTGTTCAAGCATCAACTACAGCTGACAGCATGTGAGACGGAGAATATCACCGAGCTCTCTCTGTTTATCGCCTTGGTCTACGCACATTTTTGGAACGAGGCTCCCGTTGGAATCAACGCTCCTTTCAACGACATTCTGCTTCTTAAAATTTTGCAAAAGTACCCAAATCAGACCATTTCCAAAGCAGCATCCACAGCTCTTCAACGGCACCTGTGGTATCTTGGAGAGCATCTCATCGGCCTTGCATTCTTCGATCGTAGAGTCGATGCCGAGACCAAACGGAAGATGGTCGTAAACCTCCAACGTAACGAGAATACCACTGTTACTCGTCGATTGAAGCTTGAAGGAAACATTGAAGATTTGAATTTGTATGAAATGGTCACCAAAAGGACCCTGGGAATCTTCAATCTGTTAAAGAAAGAAGGAAGGAATGCAGCGGAGGATACCTTCCTGAGGACCGATCCCAATTCCTGGACGGAGGATGACTACTTTCAAGAGTTTCGACGCATAGCGATCAACCTAAAAGTTGTCAATGATTCGGCGGAGAGTGGTATCGCCCTTATCAAGGCATATAGTACATCTTTGACGAAGGATGAAGAACAAAAACAATTCATCCTCCGATTAGTAGCAAAACATCGCCAAGACTACTCATCGTCTTCAAAGGAGTCAGTGATGAAGCGTTAATCTAAGTAATAATGTATATTATAAACGAATGATAAATGTAATTTTCTATGAAACATATCATTTTTGTTCTTTAAAAATTAATTTGTTTTCTTTAAGAGTTATTCTGTTTTCTAAAAAAAATAAGCTGTTTTCTGTGAGATTTAATCTGTTTTCAAACAAATAAACTAGTATTTGCCCTTGTTTTTAAATTTTTTAACCCAGAAGATCAATCCACTAGAAAATAAGTAGTAAAATGAAATTCATAGCGACCAGTAAATATCATTCAATTAGGCTGAAATTTGGCATGGAGATGTTTGATAGATATAGGAACTCCTAGGAGCAGTTATGTGGAGATAAAAAAAAAAAAATTACCCTAAATTATATATATATATATATATATATATGAAAATGAAAATAAAAAGGTTTATTGGCAGACTATAGTCCATATGACAAATATTATTAATACAATGACAGTTCATATATTAAGAATAGAAATATATGCAGGGTGTCCCATAAGTCCGGCATCATAGGAGAAATTCATATTTTTCTATTTCTACAAACCATAATTCATATTTTTCTTATGTTTGAGATGCCAATTTCCCGTCCACCATTCTGTTCAGTGACGAGGCTGTTTTTTATGGAAATGGTGAGGTAAATCGACAGAACACCCGCTACTGGTCTCAAAACAACCCTCACTGGTATACCTCTTCAAAGGAACAAGGTGCATCTCGGGTGATGGTATGGTCTGGCATTTGGAAGGATCGCATCATAGGCCACCTCTTTTTTGATGAACATGTCACTGGAGGCACCTACCTACGTATGCTCAAGGAAGAAGCATTTCCCAGTGTCTTGAACGAAGAAGGAAATTTCCCAACATGGTTCCAGCAAGACGGCGCTCCTGCACATTACAGCACCCAAGTAAGGGAATACCTGTACCAACAATTCCCTGGTCATTGGATAGGACGTCGAGGGCCTGTGGAATGGCCAGCTAGAAGCCCGGATCTCACGCCACTAGATTTTTATCTCTGGGGCCACTTGAAAGCACTGGTATATGCAGAGAAAATTAGGAGTGTTGAACATTTGCGGCAGCGCATTATTGGGGCATGTAACACCATTACTCCTGACATCATTCACCGTGTGCTTGCTGACTGGGTATCACGTTTGAATTTGTGTATTGAAAACAATGGTGGACATATTGAGCACGTTCCGTAAATAAAAGCTTTTGTTTTGCCTTTTTTTATTATTTTTCCTATGATACCGGACTTATGGGACACCCTGTACAATTGATTAGAAATAATACTGTAATGTCGAAGTTAAGAGGAACTACAGACAGACGTTTTCGTACCAAGAAGTCCATAGCTTAGAGGATAAATGGCAGGACTCATGGATAGCTTGGATGATCGGGTTGGTTGATTTTTTAATTCTTTGCATTAGACTGTATTGAGCACGTCTTGTTGCCTCCGTGAAGCTCGGGACATTGCGGGTAGCAAACATTTGCGAAGTTGAGCATCTCGGGGGTAATTTATGTAAGAGTCTAAAAGACATATATATATATTGTTTTTTCTCCTTCTAGGAATGGATGGAAAACGATTTTACGACAATAAAATAATACAAATCGATTTCTGCGTGATATTGTTGCCGACTTAGAAGAAAGTAATTCAGTGAGTCATGCAGATATTGTAATAACTGGAGTTCCTGATGGAGACGGTGGAAGTGATGAAGAAATGGAAAATGAAGAAGAATTACGAGAAATATCTGATCTTCCACAAGAAATACCTGCTGAAGTTGACATTATGCTGTCAGATTCTGAAGAATCGGACACAGAAACACTTGAAAATGTAAGAAGTGCTCGTAGGACAGAGACACCTAAATTGAAAAAAATGAGTATTGAAGTTAAGGAAAAGAAAATTGCGGGCCAAAATCCAAATATATATATATATATATATATATATATATATTATATATATATATATATATATATATGCATCTAAAAATTTATTAAGTAATTTTCCTGAGTTATGGACAGCTAGTGAATGGGGCATTTTTATCAGTGTTTGATGAGCTTCTAGATCTGTTGGTCCAGGAAACAAATCGTTATGCACATAATGAAAAAAATTGCCAAAGTTTCAACATTGAAAAAGAAGAAATGTGTAATTTTATTGGACTAATATTGCTTTCTGGATACAATCTGCGGACAAATGAAAAGGACTATTGGAGCCTGGCAAAAGATTTAGAATGCCTAATATTTGCTAAAACAATGAGCAGAAATCGGTTCCAGAAAATCAAAACATTCCTACATGCTGCCAATAACAGTAATCTGTGCAATAACAAGATGGCCAAGGTTATGCCATTATACAATCTGTTAAATAAAAACATTTCTCAATTTGGAATTCTTCATGAAGTTTTGAGTATCGAATCCTTACTTTGGACGTCATTGTTGTAAACAGTACATACGTGGGAAACCGATCAGATTCGGCTTCAAATCTTGGGTACTTGCCATTTCTACAGGGATGCCTTATAAAATAACTTTGTATGAGAGGCAGACACCTAATAAGCCCTCCAACAATGAACCATTGGGAACTCGTGTTATAAAAGATTGTATCTCAGCATGTAGGAATCCAAAAGATCACTTTTATTTCGACAACTTCTTTATTTCGTACAACATAATATTAGAATTCAATACCATGGGAGTTAGAGCTGCAGGCACAGTGCGGCAAAACCGAACAAGATTCTGCCCAGTCCTAAGTCAAGCTGTAATGAAGAAAAAACCAAGAGGATTTTATGACTACCGTTCAGAGGGAAATGTTGAGTGTTACTTGGAACGACAATGCTGTAGTAACTTTCTGCAGCAATGCCGAAGGAGTTAACCCACTTGGTCAAACTAAACGTTGGGTCAAAGGAAAAGGGAAGGTCAATGTTCCACGACCTGCTGTGGTAAAGTCTTATGATGAAGGAATGGGTGGTGTCGATTTATTTGACAGATCTCTTTCTGATGTTCGACCTAAAATCCGTGGCAAAAAGTGGTACTGGCCACTATTATTGGTGCGATTAATATGGCAGTGGTTTATTCCTGGCGTTTGTACGAGCTTTCATCTGGAGCCTCCATCTCTAACAAGGAATACAAGTGAACTTTAGTGCAGATTTTACTTCAACAAAGTAAACCAAAACCGAGACCTCTAGCAGCATCGTTGCCAGGACCAAGAGAAAGAAGAGCTAGACCCCCTACTGAAGTTAGAACTGACAACATAAAGCACTATCCATCATCACTCACTACTTTCAGGCGATGCATTCTATGCAAGAAAAACAGCAAAATTCAGTGCAAAAAATGCGCTGTGACATTACATCTGAAGACTTGCTGGCAGCAATATCATGAGAAAAAACAATGCTATTTTTATTATTTTCTAATTATGTATACTTTATACATTGTCATTATGTTTTAATTTGTCCTTTGTTGAAGGACTAAAATAATTATGTTACAACCTTTATATCAATAAATATTTTATCAACATTTATAATTTCTAAGTCCCAATGACTCCTAGGGAGTCATATATATATACTGTATATATATATGATGAATAAAACCACGAAGGAAAGGAAACAGAATGGTGCTCAAGCGCTTTCGTCTAATGACATCCTCAGGAACACTGAAGTACATAAAGGGTTACAGCCTATATATAGGTTACAGAAAAAAAAAAAACTATACATATATATATATATATATATATATATACAATAAACGGAGAGATAAAATACAAAAAAATTAAAAAATTATTAAACATTAAAGGATTGTGGGAGGAGCATACAAATTTGTAAGGAAAAACTACAGATTTTTAGCACAAGATTAGCACAAGATCAAATTAATTGTTTCCAACCAATGTTATAGAAAAAACAAAATAATAAAATAAAAAAAATAAAAATTTATACTGGAAATCTGCCCGGGTTTTAGCACTTTGCCCTTCTTGTTTAGGTTCGATGTATATAAAAATTTTTAAAAAATACAAGTTATTTGAGTAGCATACAAGTTTACCAAAGATTTAGCGTTCTACCCTTCTTATCTAAATCTGTTCTGAAGGAATTCAAACAACAGGATCGAGTTGAAAAAGACCTTTGTTTATGTTGAAGTTATTTGTGAGTTGGATAATGGCAGACTCAAGAATATTTCTATTAACAATGTTGCTAGAGTGAAATAAAACTGAAGCATTATTCCAATCAATAGAGTGGGATAACTCTGACAAATGGATAAAAAGGGCACTGGACGACTGTCCTGTTCTAACGGAATATTGATGCTGTTTTATACGTGTGTGCAAATCCTTTCCCGTCTGACCTATGTAAAAGGAATCACATTGTTTACAACCAATTTTATAGATAATGCCTGAATTATTGGTAGGGCTATTTTTTACTATGATATTTTTCACAATATTGTTATATGAAAATACTACAGTAATATCCAAACGTTTAAGTACATTAGCAATGCCTGAAGAGCCCGGGAAAAATGGAAGTACTAAAATATTTTTTGACAAAGTATGAGTGTTATTATTCACACGATAGAAAGTTCGTTTTGCCTTGTTGAGACAAGATTCCATAAACGCAGATGGATAACACAGATCACTTCCAATACCGTTGATTTTTTCCAATTCGGCATCGATGTATTCCGGACTGGCGATCCTAAGGGCGCGAAGAAACATTGAAGAAAAAATGGCCTTCTTTGTGGGGGTGTCATGTCCCGAGTAAAAATGTACGTAGGACAAATTGTTTGTTTTTTCCGAGAGATACTAAACTTAAAACCTGAGCTTTCCCTATGTACACGCACATCCAAAAATGGGATTGAGTTGTCTTGTTCCACTTCTAAAGTAAACTTAATGGAGGGGACTTGATCATTTAACTGAAGGAGGAAGTTATCCAGGTCACGATTCATGGGCCAGATACACAAAATATCGTCGACGTACCGCAACCAAGGGATGCCAACCCCCAGGATTCTCGGAATGTAAGTAATCTCGAAAAACTCCATATAAATATTGGAGAGGAGGGGCGACAAGGGGTTGCCCATGGCCATCCCAAAAACTTGTTGATAATACTCGTTATTGAAAGTGAATTTACAGTCTTTGATGCAAAGCTTAATAAGTTCCAAAACAATGTGTGAAGGTAGTGGCAGGTCATACTTATGTAATTCTCGGGAGAGAAAGTCAAGCATATCGTCAATCGGCACTTTTGTAAACAATGAACAAACGTCAAAACTGATCAATCTATCGTTGGTTTCAGTACGTGCATTATTCAATTTTTCAGTAAGATCCATGGAATTTTTTACATGTGAATCAGAGATAGTTCCGAGAATGGGGGACAGGACTTTGACAAGCCATTTGGAGAGTTTATAAGTAATAGAGCCCACCGAGCTAATTATAGGGCACATGACACCCCCACTAAGAAGGCCATTTTTACTTCAATGTTTCTCCGCGCCCTTAGGATCGCCAGTCCGGAATACATCGATGCCGAATTGGAAAAAATCAACGGTATTGGAAGTGATCTGTGTTATCCATCTGTGTTTATGGAATCTTGTCTCAACAAGGCAAAACGAACTTTCTATCGTGTGAATAATAACACTCATACTTTGTCAAAAAATATTTTAGTACTTCCATTTTTCCCGGGCTTTTTAGGCATTGCTAATGTACTTAAACTTTTGGATATTAATGTAGTATTTTCATATAACAATATTGTGAAAAATATCATAGTAAAAAATAGCCCTACCAATAATTCAGGCATTATCTATAAAATTGGTTGTAAACAATGTGATTTCTTTTACATAGGTCAGACGGGAAAGGATTTGCACACACGTATAAAACAGCATCACTATTCCGTTAGAACAGGACAGTCGTCCAGTGCCCTTTTTATCCATTTGTCAGAGTTATCCCACTCTATTGATCGGAATAATGCTTCAGTTTTATTTCACTCTAGCAACATTGTTAATAGAAATATTCTTGAGTCTGCCATTATCCAACTCACAAATAACTTCAACATAAGCAAAGGTCTTTTTCAACTCGATCCTGTTGTTTTGAATTCCTTCAGAACAGATTTAGATAAGAAGGGTAGAACGCTAAATCTTTGGTAAACTTGTATGCTACTCAAATAACTTGTATTTTTTTAAATTTATTTTTATATACATCGAACCTAAACAAGAAGAGCAAAGTGCTAAAACCCGGGCAGATTTCAAGTATAAATTTGTATTTTTTTAATTTTATTATTTTGTTTTTTCTATAACATTGGTTGGAAACAATTAATTTGATCTTGTGCTAATCTTGTGCTAAAAATCTGTAGTTTTTCCTTACAAATTTGTATGCTCCTCCCACAATCCTTTAATGTTTAATAATTTTTTTTTTGTTTTGTTTTTTATCTCTCCGTTTATTGTATATATATATATATATATATTATATATATATATATATATATAATATATATATATATATATATATATATGAAAATTATTTCACGAAAGTAACACGTGAAAAATATTTATGATGAATAAAACCACGAAGGAAAGGAAACACAAAACGGTGCTCAAGCGCTTTCGTCTAATGACATCCTCAGGAACACTGAAATACATAAAAGGTTACGGCCTATATATAGGTTACAGAAAGAGAAAAAAAAATATAAATAAATAACATACATACACACAAACATATATACATATATATATACATACATATCTACACACATACACATATATATATATATATGTATGCAATAAACGGAGAAGTAAAAATAAAAATTAAAAATTAAGGATTAGAGGATTAACAAGAGGCATATCGATTTTTAGCACAAGATCAAATGAGTTTAAAAATAATACAAATTTATACTGGAGATACCCCGGGTTTAACACTTTGCCTTTTAGAGTCAAGTTTCGATATATATAAAAATAAATGAAGATTAAAAGTTAATAAAGTAGCTTACAAGTTTACCAAAGATTTAAGTGTCCTACCCTTTTTATCTAATTTGTTTTGAAGGAATTCAAAACAACAGGATCGAGTTGAAAAAGACCTTTGCTTATGTTGAAGTTATTTGAAAGTTGATAATGGCAGACTCAAGAATATTTCTATTGACAATGTTGCGAATGAAATAAAACTGAAGCATTATTCCAATCAATACAGTGGGATAACTCTGACAAATGGACAAAAAGAGCACTGGACAACTGTCCTGTTCTGACGGAATATTGATGCTGTTTTATCGTGTGTGCAAATCCTTTCCCGTCTGACCTATGTAAAAGGAATCACATTGTTTACACCCAATTTTATAGATAATGCCTGAATTATTGGTAGGGCTATTTTTTACTATGATATTTTTCACAATATTGTTATATGAAAATACTACATTAATATCCAAAAGTTTAAGTACATTAGCAATGCCTAAAAAGCCCGGGAAAAATGGAAGTACTAAAATATTTTTTGACAAAGTACGAGTGTTATATTGACACGATAGAAAGTTCGTTTTGCCTTGTTGAGACAAGATTCCATAAACGCAGATGGGTAACACAGATCACTTCCAATACCGTTGATTTTTTCCAATTCGGCATCGATGTATTCCGGACTGGCGATCCTAAGGGCGCGGAGAAACATTGATGAAAAAATGGCCTTCTTAGTGGGGGTGTCATGTCCCGAGTAAAAGTGTACGTAGGACAAGTTGTTTGTTGTTTTCCGATAGATACTAAACTTAAAACCTGGGCTTTCCCTATGTACACGCACATCCAAAAATGGGATTGATTGTCTTGTTCCACTTCTAAAGTAAACTTAATGGAGGGACTTGATCATTTAACTGAAGGAGGAAGTTATCCAGGTCACGATTCATGGGCCAGATACACAAAATATCGTCGACGTACCGCAACCAAGGATGCCAACCCCCAGGATTCTCGGAATGTAAGTAATTTCGAAAAACTCCATATAAATATTGGAGAGGAGGGGCGATAAGGGGTTGCCCATGGCCATCCCAAACACTTGTTGATAATACTCGTTATTGAAAGTGAATTTACAGTCTTTAATGCAAAGCTTAATAAGTTCCAAAACAATGTGTGAAGGTAGTGGCAGGTCATACTTATGTAATTCTTGGGAGAGAAAGTCAAGCATATCATCAATCGGCACTTTTGTAAACAATGAACAAACATCAAAACTGATCAATCTATCGTTAGTTTCAGTACGTGCATTATTCAATTTTTCAGTAAGATCCATGGAATTTTTTACATGTGAATCAGAGATAGTTCCGAGAATGGGGGACAAGACTTTGACAAGCCATTTGGAGAGTTTATAAGTAATAGAGCCCACCGAGCTAATAATAGGGCGCATAGGGTTGCCAGGTTTGTGTGTTTTAATAAGACCGTAAAGGTAGTGCAGAGAAGGTGAAGTGGACATGAAAAGCGGAATTAAGTCCTTATGATCTTTGAGAATGCGTTTCAAGCCACTATTAAATGATTTGATGACGTCTTCCTGCGGGTTCTTCCTAAGTTTGCTGTATGTGGCGGGGTCCTGGAGAAGCTCGTTCATCTTTCCGATGTAGTCCACTTTGTCCATAATAACTATGGTGTTAGCCTTGTCTGCTTTAGTAATATGGAGCTCCCCAAAAAAACTTAAACATCGCCAAACATAATTTTGTAACCGTTATTCCCCAACCGTGGATCCAACCTTTGTTTGATGAAATTTACAACGAGTTGCGTCGGAGAACTACTTCACTTCGTAACATTTTGGATCGGAAAATTAAAAGTCTCATTCGAAATAGTCAGTGGAGTAAAAAAGCAAGCTTTAGTGACGATGCAAAAAGTGCCCTTGGATATGGTATGTCCTTTTTTATTGTTAAAAACCTTCGGCTTTACTAATTTTGTTACAGTCTCGCGTGTTTTGAAAAACAGTGTAATCTCCCTCAGTATTTGTTTAACATAGTTAGAGGCCTCGTTTATAGTGCGGCGAATGGTAATTACGAAGATAACTTTCCTAAACGGTTTTGCGATGGCCTCTCACAATTAAAAAAAGATGGGGAGCTCCATATTACTAAAGCAGACAAGGCTAACACCATAGTTATTATGGACAAAGTGGACTACATCGGAAAGATGAACGAGCTTCTCCAGGACCCCGGCACATACAGCAAACTTGGGAAGAACCCGCAGGATGACGTCATCAAATCATTTAATAGTGGCTTGAAACGCATTCTCAAAGATCATAAGGACTTAATTCCGCTTTTCATGTCCACTTCACCTTCTCTGCCCTACCTTTACGGTCTTATTAAAACCCACAAACCTGGCAACCCTATGCGCCCTATTATTAGCTCGGTGGGCTCTATTACTTATAAACTCTCCAAATGGCTTGTCAAAGTCTTGTCCCCCATTCTCGGAACTATCTCTGATTCACATGTAAAAAATTCCATGGATCTTACTGAAAAATTGAATAATGCACGTACTGAAACTAACGATAGATTGATCAGTTTTGATGTTTGTTCATTGTTTACAAAAGTGCCGATTGATGATATGCTTGACTTTCTCTCCCAAGAATTACATAAGTATGACCTGCCACTACCTTCACACATTGTTTTGGAACTTATTAAGCTTTGCATAAAGACTGTAAATTCACTTTCAATAACGAGTATTATCAACAAGTGTTTGGGATGGCCATGGGCAACCCCTTATCGCCCCTCCTCTCCAATATTTATATGGAGTTTTTCGAAATTACTTACATTCCGAGAATCCTGGGGGTTGGCATCCCTTGGTTGCGGTACGTCGACGATATTTTGTGTATCTGGCCCATGAATCGTGACCTGGATAACTTCCTCCTTCAGTTAAATGATCAAGTCCCCTCCATTAAGTTTACTTTAGAAGTGGAACAAGACAATTCAATCCCATTTTTGGATGTGCGTGTACATAGGAAAGCCCAGGTTTTAAGTTTAGTATCTATCGGAAAACAACAAACAACTTGTCCTACGTACACTTTTACTCGGGACATGACACCCCACTAAGAAGGCCATTTTTTCATCAATGTTTCTCCGCGCCCTTAGGATCGCCAGTCCGGAATACATCGATGCCGAATTGGAAAAAATCAACGGTATTGGAAGTGATCTGTGTTACCCATCTGCGTTTATGGAATCTTGTCTCAACAAGGCAAAACGAACTTTCTATCGTGTCAATAATAACACTCGTACTTTGTCAAAAAATATTTTAGTACTTCCATTTTTCCCGCGCTTTTTAGGCATTGCTAATGTACTTAAACTTTTGGATATTAATGTAGTATTTTCATATAACAATATTGTGAAAAATATCATAGTAAAAAATAGCCCTACCAATAATTCAGGCATTATCTATAAAATTGGGTGTAAACAATGTGATTCCTTTTACATAGGTCAGACGGGAAAGGATTTGCACACACGTATAAAACAGTATCAATATTCCGTAGAACAGGACAGTTGTCCAGTGCTCTTTTTGTCCATTTGTCAGAGTTATCCCACTGTATTGATTGGAATAATGCTTCAGTTTTATTCATTCGAGCAACATTGTCAATAGAAATATTCTTGAGTCTGCCATTATCAACTTTCAAATAACTTCAACATAAGCAAAGGTCTTTTTCAACTCGATCCTGTTGTTTTGAATTCCTTCAAAACAAATCTAGAAAAAGGGTAGGACACTTAATCTTTGGTAAACTTGTAAGCTACTTTATTAACTTTTAATCTTCAATTTATTTTTATATATATCGAAACTTGACTCTAAAAAGGCAAAGTGTTAAACCCGGGCGTATCTCCAGTATAAATTTGTATTTTTATAACTCATTTGATCTTGTGCTAAAAATCGATATGCCTCTTTGTTAATCCTCTAATCCTTAATTTTTAAGTTTTATTTTTACTTCTCCGTTTATTGCATATATATATATATATGTGTGTATGTGTGTAGATATGTATGTATATATATATATATATATGTATATATGTTTGTGTGTATGTATGTTATTTATTTATATTTTTTTCTCTTTCTGTAACCTATATATAGGCCGTAACCTTTTATGTATTTCAGTGTTCCTGAGGATGTCATTAGACGAAAGCGCTTGAGCACCGTTTTGTGTTTCCTTTCCTTCGTGGTTTTATTCATCATATATATATATATATATATATATATTTTTTTTTTTCTGTAACCTATATATAGGCTGTAACCCTTTATGTACTTCAGTGTTCCTGAGGATGTCATTAGACGAAAGCGCTTGAGCACCATTCTGTGTTTCCTTTCCTTCGTGGTTTTATTCATCATAAATATTTTTCACGTGTTACTTTCGTGAAATAATTTTCATATATATATATACTGTATATGTATATATATCTCATATAATTATTGAAAATGAATATATTCATAACGAAGGTTGTATAACTATGCAATATAATGTTTAACATTAAATATGAAGAAAATCGGACACGATTAAAAGCATCTGGGACATGCTGGGTTTACATAAACTAAATCTGCACTCGCTGGAAAGCAGAAGAGAGAGGTACACCATAATCTACATATGGAAAATGATAAAAACTGGTACTAAACCTAAAACTAAACCCAATTACCATTCAAACAACACTGGAAAATAGGAAAGGCAGGATGTTTATTGTTCTCAAATTAAAGGCCCGACAAGGGACCTCCTCAACACTGAACGAAAATAGCTTGGTTGTCAGGGGTCGAAGACTTTTTAACCAGCTTCCAAAGGACCTCAGAAACGTTACAGCGGTCAAAGTTGAAGTCTTCAAGAGAAGACTAGATGCCTGGCTCAGGACGGTACCAGATGAGCCGGGTGTACCTGGCTATGTACGGTGGAGAGCGCAAGAAAGCAACTCTCTCCTCCACCAAGCCAGACCTAAAGGCGGAGCCACCAGCTTGATCTTCGTGTGAAGAGAGACCAACGCATGGAACAGCAACAAGGTATATATAGATATATATATATGTGTACTTCGACAACTTTCGGTGTCATCTACAAATAGAATTGCCTTCTGCATAACCCGTACGTTAAGTAAGCCTACCACTACATAACCTATCATTATGTATAAATAATATGACAGAACTCATATATATATAATAATAATAATTACAAAAATTTAATAAATTTATGCTGTCTTGAAATTTTATAATTTTATAATCTTTATAATCTTGTAATTTTGTTTTTCTCATAGTCCTTCAAATTCTGTAATCGCTAATTTTAAGAATTTAAAATATATTTTTTAATTTTTAATTTAGTTAATTTTAAGATTTTATAATTGTATAATTTTCTAACTTTCAACTCTACAATCTCACTGTGGATACAGATATAATGTTACGTTTTCACTTACCGTTCAGAGGTAAGTGTATGGTGTGTGTATACACCGGGTGTTCTAAAATTACCTAGTAAACTTGGGTGTTCTAAAACAACCTAGTAAACTTTCCTTAAAATGACCTAGTAAACTTTTATATGAACGCAATATCTTAACAAAAATCATGTGATATTAACAATTTTATTTCAAATACAGCAACGGTAAGAAAAACAACAATAATTGTTTATTTTAGATGTTCAAAGTGTTTTCCTTCAACTTGAACACATTGTTCACAACGTCCGACTACTGATCGACAAACATATAAAAGTTTACTAGATAATTTTAGAACACCTCGTATATATATCGGGTGGCCACAAAAAAAATTTACTTAATTGAAAGTTTAATAACTGCAACAATTCAAAACTTATGCGATTGAGATTTTGCAAACATTAACTCATGCATATAATCTATAATTGCTGGAATTTTCAAATATGTAGGTTCTATAGTTTTGTTACAGTGACCAATTTAAAAGCATATGTCTAAAAATAGCATGCCTGGTGTGCATCTGACACGTACGTGCGCTAGCGTAGGCTAAACCTAATGTAGCGTAGTATGACACGCGCGCTGGCGTAGGCTAAACCTAATGTGAATTTGCTTTCTTTTATTTTTCCGCTAAAACCCCGCCAGCATGACGTTAAGTAAAAGTGATAAAGCCATCATAGAAGCATGTGTCAAGGAAAAAGGTTGGAATGGAAATAGGATTGTCCGAGAATTCCCCGCAAAGAACTGGACTCGTCAAAGTGTTTATAACTTAATAAGAAAGATAAAGGATACTGGATCAACAACTAGAAAACCCGGCAGCGGCAGGCCCAAAAGTGTTTCAACAGAAGAAAATAAGGCTGCCGTGGAGGAACTGATTCAATCCCAGAGAATACACCAGGAACTCATCGCTCCCAGAGACAGATTGCGTACGACCTTGGGATTTCTCGCTCCTCTGTACAAGGGATTGTAAAACGTTTGAAATTGAAGGCCTACAAGAGAATTCGAGTTTCTCGGCGTGATCAGAATGTAAGACAGCGTAGAAAGACCCGCTGTAAATCCCTATATGAACGCTACTCAGCTGAAGACGTGCAAAAAGTTGTGTTTACAGACGAAAAGGATTTCACGTTGGAGGTGGCCAAAAACAGGCAAACTGACAGGGTTTATGGTTCAAGGAAAAAGGACATTCCTCCCTCCAGGCTTTATCATGAAACCTCACGATTCAGCAGAAAAGTAATGGTATCGGCGGGAATTTCATGGAAGGGGAAAACACGAATTCATTTTATTGCCACAAACGAAACTAAAGTTAACTCTGAGCGCTACATCAACCTGTTAGATAATGGGTTACTTCCTGATTGTCGTCAGCTGTATCCTGATGAGGCCTACATTTTCCAGCAAGATGGGGCACCCGCCCATACAAGTCGAGCGACCCAAAATCATCTAGAGCAAGAGACCCCTAATTTCATCAAAAAGGATGAATGGCCGCCTCAGTCTCCCGACTGTAATCCGATGGACTATTCAGTATGGGATTCCCTCATAGTGAAAGTTTACGGCAGCCAGAAAGACAAATTCACCGAAGATGAACTTAAGGAGAAAATCAGTAGAGCATGGGAGGATATCACCTTAGATGAGGTTCGAAAGTGCATCTCCTCGTGGAAGAAGCGATTGAGGGCAGTTTACCAACAGGGAGGTGGTCACATTGACCATTTGTTTAAGTAAATTTTGTTAAGTTCAAATTCATTTTCTTCGGCATGCTATTTTTAGACATATGCTTTTAAATTGTTCACTGTAACAAAACTATAGAACCTACATATTTGAAAATTCCAGCAATTATAGATTATAACCATCTGTTAATGTGAGCCAAAGCTCAATCGCATAAGTTTTGAATTGTTGCAGTTATTAAACTTTGAATTAAGTAAAGTTTTTTTGTGGCCACCCGATATAATTATATAGAGCCAAGTGATTTTTACGGTGGAAACCTAAGTCGAATAAGGAACAAGAACACTAGTTCATTTGCAAACATTTAATATTCAAAGCTTTCGACATATTCTAATGTCGTCTTCAGTGCTAAAATGAGATATACAGAGTGTCCGAAAAGTCGGGAACCATAGGAGAAATTGGTTATAATTTTTTTTTGTTTCAGGGTATCCATGAATGGTGGCGTTAATTTTACAAGAGCGTATAGAAATTATTCTTCTGTGTGGACGTGATGGCTCGTCCCATAGAAGTGTGGCAGATGAATTTAACGGTCGTCATCCTGAAAAAAATTCAGTAACACATAGCGCGGTTGGAAAATTATTGAAAACGTTTAAAGAAATTGGCTCTGTAGCAGACAAACCACGTTCAGGTCGTCCCAGAACCCTCGGATGTCCGTGAAACCGTAATGGCGAAAATTTATGCTAGTCTTAAAAAGTCATTGAGGCGTACAAGCTTAGAAATTGGAGTACCGAAAAGTACCATACATGATGTTTTGAAGCGCGAAAACATCGAATTGAAGAAGTCTGCAAATCCATTGCAGCAGACATGCTAAGAAAAATTCAAAACAATATGAAGTTTCGTCTGCAAACATGTTTAGAGATATAAATAAAGTATAAATAAAGTGTTTCTGAAAATGAGTATTGTTTCTAAGAGGGGTAGGTCGTTTAATTGGCTTTAGCAATTATCGAAAAGTTATTAGATTTAATCAGGTGGTCTAACTGATGGGAGTGGAAACGTATATGCGGGATTTGTAAGTCTATTATTAGTGCGGATAGTAATACCCTTGTGTTCATCGACACGAATTTGGAGTTGGCGTGCAGTCATGCCAACCTACGACAATGTGCAATCGATGTGCAGATATATGGAATGCAATTCTCACCCATGTCAGGTAGGCTTCATCACTAAATGTATTTCGCAAATCACTAAAAAAGCATTTCATTAGTTCCTACTGATGTATAAGTTCACTACTGCCATTTTTACCATAGTAATGAAGTTCCCATTTTATAATCAAGTATTTGAAATATCCCAATTTCATTAAGCACCTTTAATTTCGTAATTTATTCTATTTTATATTTTTTATTGAGCATCATTTATTTTCTACTTAATATCCAATAAATAGTTTAATTTAAAATTATGAAACTTTTTGGAAACTTTATATTGTATTCAGGGCCGGACTAACCATTAGGATAATAAAGCTGTAGCCTTAGGCCCTCATATTTTTTTGGTCCTCGAGTTTAGGCCCTAATTTTTGTATCATAAACCCTAAATCTTTGTCACAAGGTCATATCATATATAACTGCATAATTACTGTATATCTTCAGAGGTGGAAAATAAAAGTTTTTTCGTTTTAGTTAAGAGTTTTTTTTATGTCATTATATCTAATGGTGTATTATTGTCGATATGTACAGTACGTATGATTTTCATCCATTTTTGCATTATTGGCTTCAAAGTGTTACTCTGTTTCCCAAATTGTATTTCAGACGTTGGGAATTTGGGCCTCGTGTAATGATTATTCAGCATGTCGAGGAAAGGGGGATGTTTTGTTGATATCACAGTTTAAAGCCAGAAAGGAAGAAATCATTCTCTATTTGAATTGTATGCTGTTTTTGCTCTTTTTTTTTAATGTACATAGCTTTGATTTTTGTCCGGCCCTGATTGTATTTATTATTATTATTATTA
>JAJOZX010003193.1:30000-100000 GCA_023014485.1 Bathynomus jamesi | reverse complement strand
ACCAGATCATTAATTAATTAAACTCAGGTTGAGTAATCAAGTGAGGCTCTTTTTCTTGAGTTTGTCAATACTTTTCATCCTTATCTGACAATTCCATAGGCTCATTTTCAGCAGGTTCATCATCATCATCATCTAAGCTCCACGATCCAGGGGGCTTAGGAACTGGTAAAGTTTTACAATGTACTACTGATCGTATTGCGGAAGACAGATTCGGTATTCAATTTTCTTCTCATATTTCGAGGAAAAACCACTGACCTTAGTTAAACAAAAATAAAAATCTTTGAAGTGATCTTTTTTACTCCCTCCAAATCATGGGTACTGCAAATAGCATAGAGGTACTCGTACCTTTTAACCAACCCCTGAGGGTCACAGCACAACGCGCACTGCATATATGGGGACGCTCATACTAAATATGCCCGAATTTTGGAAGGAAAATCAGTCACTAACTTTCACTGTGATCTTAAAACTATGGCGCTTTCAAGTTTGCCCCGTGGTATGTCTGTTGAAGTTGAGCGATTCTTCTCTTCGTACAAGGATTTGTTTTCACCAAGGAGAGAAAGTTTCACTCTAAACCATATCAAAGATCACATGTTGCTGCAATGAAATAGCGATGTGTAAATTATTATTTGTAAATAAATGTATAGACTAATTACAACGGCAATTATGTGCCGTAAATTTGCAAAAATATAGATCATTGAAAGCATAGTAATTTTTTACGCACTGTTTTGAAAATGTTGGGCTTTAACGAACTTTTTTGAGGGCCCTAATTATGACTTCTGACCATTTTTACGTCACACTGCCCTCTTCAGCCTCGGCAATACTCTGACCAACCTCACAAAAGGTCTGCATAGACCTATAGATTTGGAATGTGAGTAGGCAGAAGTAGGTTTGTATGAATTTCAACTGAACGCCAAGCTTTTAAATATCGAGAAGAAAGTTGCTTTTATGGTTCTTAGAAAACGTGATGAAGATAAGGGCGCACGTGTGTTAAATGATAAGACCGGAATTGTGGTATACATTATTACAGCACCGAAATAAACTAGGGTCTGCCCATTGTGACAGTATTGATTATATTGTAAAAGACCTAAATAAGAGCTTCAATGAATCTAAACTTGCAGATGATCTAGTTTTCGAAATCATAGTCGTAGCATGGGTTGCAGGATCGGAGCACGCTCTATTGTTAAGATCAGAGGCGAAAAGAAATATTAGGGACGAGGAAGTGTTCCAACGGAAGATGCAATTTTGTATTCCAAAGATACTTTTCACGGACTGCCGACTGATAAGGCTAGCTTATTGTACCACCTAAAATTGGGTAGCCTGCTGGACAGACCTCCTATGTGTTGCATTTACACTAATACTGTGGAACATCAGTTTGTGGAAGACAGTCAGGTGCGTTTGTTGCGCATTGTGCATATACTGGAGCATGGGAAAAAAGGTTTGAGCATAACATATAATAACACTTATCATGTCAAAGTTACTTCTACCTTCCTAAACAGGATTGTGATACACATAAGAACGGTTGTAGGCGAAAACTATCCATTCGGTTACGGGAGTTTGACAGTGAAACTTCACTTTCGGCGTGTTACAGTATGACAGAAAACCTTTAGTTGTGTATCGAGAGTGCGGTACCAACGCGGGAACGAGCTCGGTTCGATTTTTATTCTATACTACGAACAGGTAGACCCTTACTAAAGAGTGGTACTAAATACCTAGGACGGAAGGTTCTATAATCGGTCATTAACACAGTTAAAGATGTAATGGTCGGCGTGAGACCAAAAGAAATTAAAAAAAGAGAATTATATCGTACGAGAAATGATTATTATTGATGACGCCAAAAAAGTTATGAAACAGAAAATGCGCGGTAAAGGAACCAAAAAACTGATAAAAAAGATGAAACGGCAAGTGAAGAGGAAGCATTCAACATTACGAGGTGTAAAACGAAAAAGTCTTCTGAAAATTCGAGAGGAATTCTCAAAGCGTTTGAGGCATGTTAGTCCAGTAAATAAGTAAAAAAAATCATAGAGGTTCAACAAAATTGTCGGAAAAGGTTTCTAAACGGGTTTCGGCTCATTGATACCTCTACTTTAATAAAAAAATAGTTTGCCAAAATCTGACATGGGAAACTACCTGAAAATAGGTCAAATCTAAGATGGCCGACGTCGAAACGAACCAAAGTGGAAAAATGTCATAAATATGGAACCAATCAAAATAAAAACATGTATGATAAGTCTATTCATTTCAGCTTGAAAAGATAAATGCAATGGAATATATTTTTTACATTTTTGAAAGTCAAAGTCATCCCAAATACAAGATGGCCACCTAAAAAATGACGAAAATTACAAAAATCTGCAGATTCTCAAAATAATGAGGCTAAAAATGAGTTTAGGGGCTCTATTAACATCAGCTTCGAATACCTGATACAAATTATAAAAAATTAACAAGGTCAATCCAGTTCAAAATGACTGCCATAAAGTTTTAACATTGCATTGAAAAATGAGATTTGGCTCTAATTCTACCGATCACACATGTGCTACTCTTTTCCTCAATAATGGCCTGTTTCAATAATTGGGTGTATTTTTTTCAGGTTTGGGTACATTTCAATAAAGACTAGTCGACGTAGTGCTTTCACAGAGTGAAAGTGAAAGTCTATGATGAGCATAATCGGATGATAATTGAAGAAATGGTGGCCGTTTAGGTTTCCAAAATTCTTGCTTCATAGTGTTACCATATGCCCAAAAATGACGCAAGTGGATGCCATTCTATCAATTTTCATCCGATTTCGCTCGTCTTGGATTTGACTAAATTGTACGTGCCTCTACTTTCACTGTCCTTTACTTATTTGCAGGTGACTGATCTCAACCGAAGGTGTCCACTGTAGATCAGAGATGGCTACTTGCGTGGTGTGTTCGGAGCCAGCTAACCTGAACCACTCAGTGAACCAGCCCCAGGATTACGCAAAGGTGACGGAAAAAGGCTGTATTGGCATTAATAACGCTAATAGACTGCACAAATTAGATGTTCCAAACATCATATACACTGAGAACTTGCCTTTTCGTACACAAAGAGTGTCGAAGTAAGCATATTAACCTAAAAGCAGTCAAGGCAGCTCAAAAACGCGTGCCATCTACAGATATAGCTCACAAAACCCTTCGTTCACATATTACAGCATTCGAGTTCAAAACTCACTTTTCTATGTGGTAATGGTGTTGCCCAGGATGCTGCATGCAAACATCCAAATAGAAGTGTATTTCAGTTCAGCCGTGTGATGACGCTTCAGTTCCAGGGAAACATCGCAGCGCATTGGGCCCAGAGGCAAGATGACTTGGCCACGACGGTACAGTCACGTATCATGCCTATACACGACCTACCAGCTGAGTAAGCTATCTATCACCATGACTGTGATAACAATTTTCGGGGAGGGAGGAATATTCCGGCAGCGTACATTAAACATGAGGAGGCTCTACCGAAGAAACGGAAACTTGGACGACCGAAGAGTATGTCCAAGATGGCGGCATTTGAGATTGCCATTGAGTACTTGGAAGAGAATGATGAAGAGACGATTACGTTAGATAAATTGCATCTCATTATAAACTTGAGGAGTGGGCTGAGCGATGATCAATTCTACACTGCAGCTCAGCTGAAAGGGAACTAGTGAGTCACTACGGGAAGAAGGTATCCATAACTACAATCAAGCAAAAGCCTAACATCGTAACACTTACGTCGAATGTGAAAAATCTCATACAAGAGGCAAATGTAAATGCTGCAAAGGTCGACCAATCCAACATGGACGGCTTGATCAAAGTAGTGGGAGAATACATTCGTACGGAGATAAAATGTATGGACAAACACGACGATGTATATCCGGACACAGCAGATGAAATCGATTGACACAAATCTCGATTACCTCCCACATTCGTTACCCATCCTCCTACAAACCATCCTCAAGAGTCGAAACTCTAAGCTCCATACTGTGTCATTTGGCCAGGCAATAATGCAGTTAACATGTCCCCATTCATTTCTGCTTCCTCTACAAGTTGGGCTCAGTGTCACACTAGAACACAAATATGGTTATCGTGATTTAGTGGATATGATTGGCAAATTCGGCTTTTGCTCTTCGTACACTAAGGCATCTAAGTATGGAAAAAATGCGGCGATCACTCAGGGTGTTGACCTAATCAATGAGATTGCATACACGTTCTGCCAATACCAGGCTGGTAATGTAGATCATGCTAGCAAAACGCTTGATGGTACTGGCGCAATGCATGTCATGGGCCAGATGGCAACGTTTACCCCTGCCATAAAAGTAACACGGAGGGTACCCCGAGTGCAGGTGAACATGGGTGATCTTAAGAAAGTTGGCATGATTTAACTAATTTAGCCATTTAAAATATATTTCTATTCCAATGTGTCATCTAATTTAATAAATGAATATCTCATTTGTGTAATATTTTTTAGACCTATGTAAGGGCAAACTAAATAAATAAATAAATAAATAAATACTTAAGTATATACCGGGTGGCCCAAAAAAATCGTCCCGAGATTTAAAATGGAATAACTTCCAAAATATACACTGTACAATCACGAATTTGAAATCCGTATAAATTCATTATTCTACATGCAATACTTTTTCGAAAATGAAGGAAACAATAAGGTACACTCAAATAAACAAATATCATTAAAAAAAAATTATATAGTAGTAGTTGGCAACTATTCTTATCGCAAAAGTTGGGGAGGAGTTAGGCTAAGCTACGCTAGTTTCTGCAGTTTCTGCCCCCTGCAGAATCGGGTGGCTGGCGGTTCAGCAAGCATTAGGGATTCCACTCGGTCTTTCAGGATGGATCCTGAAAGATTCTGCCGCTGGACCATGGCGCAGCACATCGAAACAATCCTCCAAAATCTTGAGTACGATACTGACCTTTTCGAGTCTCTCCTCACCTCCTACCCTTGCCGACTTGAAGCCGTCCGCCAAGCACAAGGAGGTAACACCAACTATTGAGTGGTTTTCTTTAGACGTAGAATTAAATTGCCTAAAAGATGCAACAATCAGTTTTTTTGTACCTCTATTAGTTTCATCTGTGCAGGGGGGGGGGCAATCATTGTTTACCACGCTGCACACGCAGGACTATCTCCAACAGAATGTGGCCAATTTCATTGGGAAAAATGACTGGCCACCTCAGTCACCGGACTGCAGTCCAATGAACTATTGCATAGAGAACTCTCTCGCAGCAAAGGTTTATGAAGGTCAAATAGAAAAATTTACTGAGCTGCAATTAAAAGAAAAGATAGTTAATTGTTGGGACAAAATAACTTTAACTGAAGTCAGAAAATGTATCATGTTTTGAAAGAAAAGGTTAAGATCTGTTTGTGAGCAAGACGGCGGGCATATTGACAATCTCTGTCAGTAAATAAGATGTGAATAATAAATTTTTTGTTTCGTGATGTTTGTTTATTTGAGTGTAACTTATTGTTTCCTTTATTTTCGAAAAAGTATTGGATATAGAATTCTGAAAATTTTATTGACAGCTTTTCAATAGGATGAATTAATAAAGATTTCAAATTTGTGATTGTACACTGTATATTTTGGAAGTTATTGCACTTTAAATCTTGGGACCCGATATATATATATATATATATATATATATATATATATATATATATATATATATATATATGCAGGCCCGGATTTAGCTATAGGCGAACTAGGCGATCGCCTAGGGCCTCGCGCCAAAGGGGGCCTCGCTCAAGCCGTTTTGCGCGTTCTGTTCAAGTGATATTAATGATTTAGAACTCTATGAAGAACTTAAAGTACTTTGCAGGTTTATACCTGAGAAAACAGATCTCGGAAATGCCCTTGTTTATATAGTGCAAAAACAACTAAGTGAGATTTATCCTAATGTTTATGTTGCACTTCGAATAGTATTAACCATCCCAGTTACTGTTGCTTCGGCTGAAAGAAGTTTCTCGCGTCTCAAACTTATTAAAACATATTTGCGTTCCACCATGTCTCAAGCGAGATTGCAATCATTAGCTATGTTATCAATAGAAAACGATATAACAAATTCATTAGATTATTCTCAATTAATTGAAGAGTTTAGCTCGAAGAAAAGTAGAAAAGCATTGCTGTAATATTCAAGGAGCATCTGAACCAAATATTAAAGCATTAATATTTAGCCTGATAAGTCGATCGCTCACTATTATAAAAAATGAAATGTCACATCTCTTATACATCACATATGAAAAACGTTTGTATACTATGGAAAGTCATTACCTATAATATTATATAAATCTTAGAAATCATTGTCTTATATTTTCGATACAATCTTGATTCATATTATAATTTATACTTATTTGTATGGTTTATTTATATTTCTTATACAATTTCCATGCGTGATTATTTTGGTTTGGTTTAATTTTTAAGTGCTGGCATAGTTCTGTCTATGCGGGATTCTAATATTGCTGGTATAGTACCGATAATTAAGTCCATATTTTCATATATATAGACCTAGGGCCTCGCAATTTCTAGATCTGCCTAGGGCCTCGCAACTTCTAGATCCGGCTCTGTATATATATATACACACATGGGTGATCTTAAGAAAGTTGGCATGATTTAACTAATTTAGCCATTTAAAATATATTTCTATTCCAATGTGTCATCTAATTTAATAAATGAATATCTCATTTGTGTAATATTTTTTAGACCTGTGTAAGGGCAAACTAAATAAATAAATAAATAAATAAATACTTAAGTATATACCGGGTGGCCCAAAAAAATCGTCCCGAGATTTAAAATGGAATAACTTCCAAAATATACACTGTACAATCACGAATTTGAAATCCGTATAAATTCATTATTCTACATGCAATACTTTTTCGAAAATGAAGGAAACAATAAGGTACACTCAAATAAACAAACATCATTAAAAAAAAATTATATAGTAGTAGTTGGCAACTATTCTTATCGCAAAAGTTGGGGAGGAGTTAGGCTAAGCTACGCTAGTTTCTGCAGTTTCTGCCCCCTGCAGAATCGGGTGGCTGGCGGTTCAGCAAGCATCAGGGATTCCACTCGGTCTTTCAGGATGGATCCTGAAAGATTCTGCCGCTGGACCATGGCGCAGCACATCGAAACAATCCTCCAATGAAAATTATTTCACGAAAGTAACACGTGAAAAATATTTATGACGAATAAAACCACGAAGGAAAGGAAACACAGAATGGTGCTCAAGCGCTTTCGTCTAATGACATCCTCAGGAACACTGAAATAAATAAAGAGTTCCTATATATAGTCTTGAACTCTATATTTACTTCAGTGTTCCTGAGGATGTCATTGACAAAAGCTCTTGAGCACTATTCTGTGTTTCCTTTCCTTCGTGGTTTTATTCATCATATATATATATATATATATTTGATTCTATAAAGTACCAAATACAAGAAACGCAGTAAAACACCAATACATATATCGATAGCCAATGTTTCTTCGTTCAAAATATTGGGTGCCGTGTCGGCTAAGTGTTGGGGACCTGTGTCGGCATCGGAATTTCTGAGATTCACATACAGTAAACAGAAAGAACTGTCTGTTGGAATATATCATTGCTGAGACAAACGGTATACATTATTCGATAAGTCATCAGTTTGTTTAAAAGGAAGATTAATTGCAATTAATGAATTGGGCACTGATTATATTTGGATGAAGTTTCGATGGGTGTTTGGATGAAAGGGGAAGACCAAGCTGTGTACATCGACACGTGACTAACCGCATAGTAACACTTCAAGATCATACAAGGGCATACCTTTCTCAGTCTGCAGTTGCAGCTGGCCCTCACGCTTTGTCAGTATTACTGGAAGATCCGTGGAAGGTGGTTGTTCTCTGCTGTATGGTGTAGCATGTAAGCAACAGCTTACTGTTTATTATTTGTCTTTGGTTGTCTTTTATAGCATTCTAATTGATTTTGTTTGCAGAAAAATTATTATTCATGAATAATAAGTGAGAAATAATTGACTAAAAATGGCTCAAACAAGAGAATAATCCAAGTGTCCTATATTTGGGAACCCTTGTTATATGTCTAATAATAGTTAACCGACTTATAAATCAGTAATGAAGCACTATCTAATGCTAACAATGTGTTCAGCATCTCACGTTCCTACATTTTCGGCAGAAAATGTTACTAGTGAAGCGGAAAAACTACATCAAGCATACCCATTATTTCACATCAACAAGTTATGGCAAAAGTCAAAGCTTATCATGCTAAATTTCGGAACATTTTGAAACCCTACAAGCAGCGAAAAGATAATGATTCTTATAAATTGAGGATAACCAATTTCAGAAAAGAAGCTTCAAAGCTATTTGAAATGTAGTAAAGTTTGTAAGTATTTAAAAGAAGGTCGTGGGAGTGCAGTGTGAACGGGTAGTTAGCGGCAGGTAATGACGCCTTCTAATGTGAGGCGCCGTGACCGGTTCCTCACGTAGGCCATTCACCTCGCAGCGCTTCCCGACCAGGCAACAGGTTAAGGAGAGTCTCTCGCACCTTGCCATGGACGGTGAGCATATCTGGTTCGAGACCGAGTCGTTAAGGGTCGCCCCTCTCCTAATTTTTCGTGCGACGTTCCCCGTGCGCCAACGCGCGCCTGGCTCCAATATCAGCTCCAATGTCAGCCGAATCACCGCTAACCAGTAAGCGGTGATTCGGCTGACATCTGATTTTTCGTCGAAATTTTTTCCTTCCCTTCTAAAATCTAAAAGTACCTGTAACTTTCTTATTTTTGAGTTTTCGGCCCCAAATTTCGCAAAACTGAACCTATTCCTCACGAGAAATATGAATACGTCCTCCGATTTGACTAAGGACGAATAGATCCCAGTCCCAGGACCCATTACCAAACCCTCTCTGTGGTCGGAAAAATCGCTTCATCCGCCGCTCGGCCTGCACCGACCGGTCCCTAGCCCTTTCAGCCAGGCTAGGGACGGTGGAAATTGTCTTCTGGGTCTTACGAAACCCTTTACCGGTCCCCCCGTCGCGGTCCGTAACTCGGGGAAGGGAAAGTCGTCGAAAGTCGTGCGTTCGCAATAGGTAGGGAGTGCCTTCACAAGAGGTGAGAATGTGAGTTTTAGTCCGGTTTAGTACTCATTGATTAAAAATCCGTAGAATTGTGAGAAATGAGTCTGTGAGTTGGGACCAGATACAGAACTCACAGGATGCCCATTGAGGGTTAAAGTCTGTAAGGTGCGTAAAGAAGAGATCGAATTCCTGAATGATCATCGAAGTGCAAGAAAAATGATCATAAGAAGTGTTGATGAAAAGAAGACACAACAGATAAGAAAGAGCTTGAAACGAAGAGAAGAATTTCAAGAAAGAATGTCAAAAGCTACCCTAAAAACGGTTGCTACAGCAAATATTCAGATGACCTCGTATTCAGATACTGATTCTGATGCAAGTGAACTTTTACCCAACAAAAACGTTCATATCTATACTATGAATCCCAAATGAGCCTTGAAACTCCCCAACTATCATCTTCAGGATACTGCCCCAGAGTTAAGCTCTCAACAGTAGCTAGAGAGACCGATCGGCACAACAATAACTTCAGCGGTCCTACGGGATTTTTGCATTATTTCTGAGACTAATAGAACAATGATTATTGATAAAAATAAGATAAGGCGAGAAAGAGAGAAGAGAGAGCAAGCGCCAAGTTTCGGGCAATACAAATGCCATCCGAGGACTGTACTTTGATGGAAGAAAGGACAAAACCAAGGCCAATTTTAAAAAAGGAAAGAAGTACGTAGTATGTTGAAAATATCACCGAAGAACATGTATTTCTCATCTTAGAACCAAAATCGGAATACCTTGCTCATATTACTGTTCCATCAGGAACAGCACTGCAATAGAAGCCGGCATCATCGAATGCCTACAAGAGGAAGATTTTCCAATGGATTCTATTGCAGCAATAGCATGCGAAGGTACTAATGTCAATACCGGTTTCAAAGTTGAAGTGATTCGCTTGCTTGAACTGCGCTTAGGCCGTCCTCTACAGTGGATTATTTGTTTATTGCATACTAATGAGTTACTATTACGACATCTACTACAAATTGATGGTGTGACACATGGACCAAACGCTTTTTCTGGTCCCATTGGCAAAGCACTGGTTAAATGCGAACTTAAACCTATTTCACAGTTTGAGCATATCGAAGTTCAAGAACGTTTGCCAATAATCGACAATATAAAAGCTTTGAGCAAGAACCAGAAGTACCTCTTCGAGATGTGTCAAACAGTATCCTCAGGAGAGTGCCCAATAGATCTGGCACAACGTAATTCTAGATTTATGTCACATTCTAGATGGCTTACAACTGCAAACCGAATTCTTAGATTATACGTGATTACAAGTAATCCTTCAGATGAACGATGCACTTTGGCAATTTACATGATAAGAGTTTACGTACCGGTGTGGTCCAGCACCAAGAATTCTCTATCGTGCTATAATGAAACACGACACTTATTTCAATTGGTAAAATGCTCCCGCTACATGCAGGTAAAGGAGAAACAGATTGCATATGATGCCATTGGCCGGAACAGTTATTTTGCGCATCCTGAAAATATATTGCTTGCTATGTTAACAGATGTACGAAGTCGCATTCGAGAACTTGCGCTGAGAAGAATCCTAGCAGCACTTTACAGCAGAAAGAAGGGAACCTACCTACAATCAGGCAGTTCAGGATTCCACCCATCAACTATGATACCATCGACTATACTAATCTCATAGACTGGCAGGCAATTGAGATAACAGAACCTTCACTTACAAAAAGTATGGAATGATAACGAGGTCCAGTCTTACATGAAGAATGTAGCAACATTCCCCTCCACGTTTGAGATGGGAGAAATGCCGTGTCATACGCAAGCTGTGGAGAGATGCGTTAAGTTGGTAACTGAGGCATCACTATCTGTGTGTGGTGAGTTACGGAGAGATGATTTCATTAGGACTAAATTGGAATACCAAAAACTGATGGGAGTATTAGACTCAAAGAAGATTATAAGGTGTAAACATAGTGATTAGTGAACAATGATCAGAGTGAAAACATAACACGCGCGAGAGTGTCTAGCATGGTTGGGTGGATGGGCGGGCACTGGCAGAACTCGATATGCAACCAGATCCTCGTGGTGAGTTCTGGGTGATAAGAAATTCAAATTATTTATCAACTGAGCGTTGCATTTATATTTTTATAAATAAAATAGACTATTCTGTGGCCAGCAGAATTTTTACAGAGTGTTTTTCTTATCAGTAATAGGATGCAACTTTTACAGCAACGAGCCAATGAAAATTCCAAAATTAATTTTTAAACGAAAATAACCAAAAATATGGAAATTTCTAATTTTTCACTCGCTTAAAACAGTGGAAGATATTTTCTGATATCCGTAAGATTTTCATAGCGTTTTTTACCTCATCAAAACGCATCTTTTATGATAACAGGTCAATCAAAAATCCCAAATTAACTTTTTTGAGGAAAATAGCCAAAAATAGGGAAATTGCTAAATTTCATTCAATTGGGGCAGTGGAAGATACTGCTTAAGGACAATAAGATTTTTACAATTTTTTTTCTTATCAATGCACAACCTACACGACTACAGGCCAATTAGAATTCGGAAACGCATTAATTCGACCCACCCTACTATAGAATGAAGTTAAAACTTGCTTACAGCACCTTAGTAAAATATACCTCGTACACCTTGTAGTAATTACGTGCGTTGGTCTTTCTTCACAAGAAGGTCAAGCTGGTGGCCCCGCTTCTAGGTCTGTCTTGATGGAGGAGCGAGTTGCTCTCTTGCGCTCTCCACCGCACATGACCAGGTACACCCAACTCATCTGGTATCGTCCTGAGCCAGGCATCTAGCCTACTTTTCAAGACTTCAACTTTGACCCTGTCATGTTCCTGAGGTCCTTTGGAAGCTGGTTAAAAAGTCTTCGCCCCCTGACAACCAAGCCGTTTTCTTTCAATGTTGAGGAGGTCCCTTGTCGTGCCTTTAGTTTGGGAACACTACACATTCTGCCTTTCATATTTTCCAGTGTTGTTTGGGTGGTAACTGGGTTTAGTTTGAGGTTTGGTACCATTTTTTCGACCATTTTCCATGTATATATTATGGTGTACCTCTCCCTTCTTCTTTCCAGGGAGTACAGACTTAGTTTACGTAGTCTTTCCCAGTAGCTGAGTTCTTTGCAGCCATAGATCTTGGCTTTGAAATGTCTCGGCATATCTTCTAGTTTATTAATTTCTTCCTTCTTGTATGGGGGCGTCAAAAGTGAGCAGTATTCAAGTTTTGGTATGATCAGTGTTTTCAGCAGGGAAATCATTACGGTCTTGTCCCTTCTTTTAAAGGTTCTCAGTACCTGTCCCGGGAGTGTTTTTGCTTTGTTTGTCGCTATCTAATTTTGTGTCGCGAATTTCGCATCATCGGTCATTAACCACCAAATCTATCATTTTCGTACTTCTCTGAATTTCCTGCCTGTCTGGGGCATATGTTTTCTGTTTAAATTTCTCATTTGTACCCTATTTCAGGAGCTGGAATTTCTCGGTGTTAAATGTCATGTTTTTGTCATCTGACCATTTGTATATTTTGTTCGTGTCCCTCTGCAAGGCCTCCATCCCTTTTACATCGCTGATTTTCCTGCTGATCTTTGTGCCGTCTTCAAAAGATGTTACTATACTATTGTTGTTTACTTCATTGTCTATGTCTCTTAGCATGATAATGATAAGGAGTGGGGTCTCTATTGTTCCTTGTGGTACTGAGCTGCGTACATCCGATTCTGATGAAGATATACCTTAAATTTTAACAAGTATACGTTCTCTAAGGAAGTTGTAGGTCCATTTTCCAACTTTGCCTGTTATTTTCTTGTGTTTCATTTTATGCGCCATTATATCATGATCACATTTGTCGAAGACTTTAGCAAAACACGTGTATATGACATCGAAGTTTTCAGTGCCTTGAAGTGCGTCTAGGATATTGTCATAGTGTTCTATAAGTTGTGTTAGATAAGATCTTTCTGATCGGAATCCGTGCTGATTTTCGTTGAGTCTTTTCAGTGTCTCCAAGAAGTCATATATTTTCTCTTTAACTTCTCTTTCAAATATTTTAGTAAGATGGGATGTCAAAGACACCGGTCTATAGTTGTTTGCTTGAGATCTGTCCCCCTCCTTTAATATAGGTACAATGTTCCCTCTTTTCAAGATACTCGGTATTTCTCCAGTGTCAACAGATCTCCATATCCAATATATGAGTGTAGCTATTTCATTTTTAGAGTTTTTAATCAATAATGTGTTCCATTTGTCCGGACGTGCCGCTGAGTGTGATTTCATTTGTCCTATACCTGGCGCTATATCTTCTGGTAAAAATCAAAATTTGTTATGCAGTCTCCTTGCAATTTTTCTTTGTGTGTCTGTGTCAGGTATCGCCTTGTCACTTTTTGGAGTACTGAAGATTGATTCATATTGAGATCTCAGTGTTCCAGATATTTCTTTTATAGCGTCGTTTTCATTATTTCCTTTCCTTAAGAGCCCGATAGTGGCGCGCGTTTTTGTTTTTCTTTTCGCATAGCTTTAGAAGTATTTTGGATTTTCCTTTATTTCTTCTACCGCTTTTCCCCCTTCTCTCTCTGTATGGCTCTGAATCAGGGCTTGTATTATTCTATCGATTTTCTCCAGTTTTTCTTGTATTACTTTTCCGATATTGTTGTCTCTGCAGTTTACTAACTACTCTGTTACTCTCTTTTGTGGAATATTGTCCCCTGTTGCTTATCGAATCAGTTCCTCTTTCCTTTTGGCTGTGCTTTCGGAGCATATTTTTCTAAGATTCCCAGCGTCTTCTCTTCTAAGATTGTTTACATTTCTTCGGTTGTTTTATTCTTGAAAACTGTTTTCCACTCTATTTGGCTATGTGGGATCTGATTTGTTCCCAATGTATAGTCTTGAGTTTAAGTTAAAGGTCCCAAATTTGCGTCTTTCTTGCTTTTGGGTATTGTCTTTTAATGTTTTCGCCATATTTGTTGATATCTCGATTATGTTGTGGTCTGAGATAATAGTTGGGGTGAATTTATATGAAGTTCGTGTTAGTCGTGAATACCAGATCTATTCAGTTATTTTTTCTGGTGTTTTCTGTTATTTCTTGTGTCAACATAAACTTTTATATTCGGCATTATATTGGGAAATGGAGAGTTTACGGACTTTATTAGGTTTCGGATATCCTCAATAGTATCCTAAAATTTTTCAGTTAAAGAGTTTGGAGGTCTAAGATGACTATCAGTAATACTTTTAGTTTCTCTCTTTTCACTGCAAGGGTTTCCACGAAGCTGTTGGATTTATTTATTACTGTCTCTGTCACATGACTCTCGTGTATATAAATAGCACAGCAACCTTTACGTCTCGCTGTTCTATCCGCTCTTAGTAAGTTTAATCCATCGACACGCAACCCTTTTTTATCGATACAGTGTTCGCAGTTATCGCAGTTTCTTTGCCAATCCTTAAGATGTGTTTCTGTGAGGCATGCGATGTCCACCCTTGTTTCGTCCATAAATCCTTTCAGGTACGAAGCTTTGTTTAGTGAGTTTTTGGTTTTATTCCTTGAATATTTACCAGGACAATGTTTATGTTCTTTGGTTTTGTATTGTGCATTTTAAGTTCGTTGTCCTTCGGTATCTCCTTGGGCAGAGATGCGTTTCCGCTACCTGTTCTGGTAGCTTCTTGCCAGGAAGCGCGCGGCTCGGGGGTTCCAAGATGTGTCAGCTGCATGTGTTGTATGAGACTTAGCAGCCGTATTTTGTCCGAAATGTTGAAAAAATTTCGTTTCCTATTGTGTTGAAAAAATTTTGTTTGCTATTTGTGTACATATTTTTTTTTCACATTTTTCCTGTCCTTTGAAACTTGTCCTTTGTCCTTTGAACTTGTCGGGAGATGATGGTAGTAGCATTTTTCCCCATATTAGCAGGTTCCATATGTCGCGTGGGTCATGCAAATGTCCAGATGGTAGAATTTGCAGTTACCCCCGAATTTACGGTGACCATTATTGCACAAGTTGCACAAAGGAGGGTGTTCGTATATATATTGTCCTCCCTTATATCTGCAAATTCCTTTCACATAATATTTACATATAGTTTCTTCCCCATTTTTACTTGGGGGCCTTTGTTTTTGACGGTTTCAGTTTGATTTCTTGATTGTCTACTTGTTTTTTCCTATTGGTACTAATGTCCTTTGTTTGAAAATTTTGGATTAAGTTTTGTGCCTCTGTTTCCTTTATGTTCTCTGTTGTATTTAAATTTATATTCGTATTCGTATTGTCGACCTCCTTGCGTGTTGGTACTTTTTTATTTCTATTTCCCGTTTCCTCGTTTTTTCTGTTTTTTTTCTGTTAATTTTCACAGATTCCTCTTTTACTATCTTCGTTCCTTCTATTTTTCTCTGTTCGATATTCATAATTTCCTAATATATATATATATATATATATATATACACCTTGGTTAACCTTGGTTTTGCTTCCGCCCGAATTGTTCATTCTGACGAAGGTCAACATTGTCACGCCACCTTAGACCTACAGTTTAACGTGGAATCTGAACCACGCCCCACCATGGGCAATCATTAATTACAAAGTCCTCGCCCGGACTCAATCTCACGACCTCCCTATCAGCAGCCCAGCATTTTAACCACTAGGCTACCCAGGTTACCCATTTATCTACCAACCAATTTTTATTGTGTGGAAGGATAAACAGCTGGGTTTGCTGCGTGCCCGCTGTCGACACCGGGTCTCGATCGCGGGGCCGATGGATTCGTAGTCAGCGATGCTTACCACGATACCACCGAGGCGTTTATCTTTGTAAAAAAAGTGTGTATATATATATATATATGCATTTAACTGCAATGACCACGCAGTATATAAATGAATAGAAACGACGTAAATAAGGAGCGTCTCTGCACACGGGGAAGAGAAATAACGAATAAATGAAAAATGAGGCGAACCGCCCGGGAATCGAACCCAGGGCCTTCCAATTGCCGGTTGGATGCACTACCATTACACCACGGACCTCGATCAATCATAAATCGAAATTCTCCTACATAGGGCAGAAACCAATGCCCTGAGAGGGCACCCTCGCAAATCGTGAATATGTGCATTTAACTGCAATGACCACGCAGTATATAAATGAATAGAAACGACGTAAATAAGGAGCGTCTCTGCACACGGGGAAGAGAAATAACGAATAAATGAAAAATGAGGCGAACCGCCCGGGAATCGAACCCAGGGCCTTCCAATTGCCGGTTGGATGCACTACCATTACACCACGGACCTCGATCAATCATAAATCGAAATTCTCCTACATAGGCAGAAACCAATGCCCTGAGAGGGCACCCTCGCAAATCGTGAATATGTGCATTTAACTGCAATGACCACGCAGTATATAAATGAATAGAAACGACGTAAATAAGGAGCGTCTCTGCACACGGGAAGAGAAATAACGAATAAATGAAAAATGAGGCGAACCGCCCGAGAATCGAACCCAGGGCCTTCCAATTGCCGGTTGGATGCGCTACCATTACACCACGGACCTCGATTGGAAGGCCCTGGGTTCGATTCCTGGACGGTTCGCCTCATTTTTCATTTATTCGTTATTTCTCTTCCCGTGTGCAGAGACGCTCCTTATTTACGTCGTTTCTATTCATTTATATACTGCGTGGTCATTGCAGTTAAATGCACATATTCACGATTTGCGAGGGTGCCCTCTCAGGGCATTGGTTTCTGCCCTATGTAGGAGAATTTCGATTTATGATTGATCGAGGTCCGTGGTGTAATGGTAGCGCATCCAACCGGCAATTGGAAGGCCCTGGGTTCGATTCCCGGGCGGTTCGCCTCATTTTTCATTTATTCGTTATTTCTCTTCCCCGTGTGCAGAGACGCTCCTTATTTACGTCGTTTCTATTCATATATATATATATATATATAATAAATAAAGAAGTGTTGTATTCTGTCTTATTAGGGAAAAGAAATCGGAACATTAAGTAAAATTATAATTAGTATTATTAATTTTTTCTAAGAAAGATATTTATAAAATGGATGACATCCTCACGCTCACGAAAAGATAAAAATATATAAGAAATAGTAAATACTTTGCAGAGCATTGCGTATGAATGTATGTATTTGATTGACGGATGAAGGATTCAGAACTTTCTCTTTCTGTACCCCATCAACGCCGAACTGATTTTTGTTTCTAATATTAAAGAGAATATTTTTTTATGCAGGAAGGAGGGGGTCAAGGGCGAATGCCCGCAAAAGCGCCCCCCCCCCCCTTAAAAGAAGGAGAGAGCCAAAATCAAGATCCAGAGTTTTCGAGATGCCTAATCTGCGTTTGAAAGATTGGAGGACATTCACAAGGGGAAAGACGGATTGAGGAAGGTTTGTTCCAGAGTTCACCGGTTGAGTAGATGAAAGATTGAAAATACCGAGTAGTCCTTGCGTTAGAGAGTTGAACAGAAAAGGAGTGAGAAAGTGTAGAAAGTCTGGTGCTGCGTGCTCTCCTTAAAGGAGGAGGCATGCAGTTAGAGTTCAGAAGAGTAGTGACCATTATAATAGCTATAGTAAAGAGAGAGTGCAGCAATATTGCGGCGAAGAGAGAGGGATTGGTGACAGTCAGTAAGAGGCGGGGAACTGATAAGACGAAATTCCTTTGATTCCATCCAGTCATGTATGGCTGTGTGGGTTAAGCCACCCCAAATACGAGAAGCATCCTCCATACAGAGGCGGACAAGATCCTTGCAAAAAGAGAGCGAGTGGAGATGAAGAAACTGCAGAAACAGTACAGCACACCTAACCTCTTGAAAACTGTTTTCAGAAGAGAGTATATGTGATCTTTCCAGGAAAGATCACGAGAAAAGGAAACTTCAAGAATGTTAACAGAAAAGGAAAGATTGAGTTGTGTGCTGTTGAAGGTAAGGGGATAGTCGTGTGGAAGAGTGTGACAAGTAGACAGATGAAGGAACTGAGTTTTTGAGGCATTGAAAGCCACAATGTTTTCTCTGCCCCAATCAGAGATGGCAGAAAGATCAGAGGTCAGGTGTACCATAGCTGTACTACGCGAATCATGGAGTGACTGTTGAGAAGGACGCTTTGTGAAGTGGGTGGAGAAGTGAAGAATGGAATCATCGGCACTGGAGTGAATAGGACAGGATAAATGCAGAAACTTCACTTTTTTCTACGTGAAGGTCAAAATATGATAATTAAAACCCACTCTAATACGTAGACAGAGTTTATTTCCACAACAGTTTCGATTCCCACTGGCATCCTCTTCGGGTGGATACAGAAAAACGAATGAACCAAAAACAAGAGGGAAATAATGATCCCTGGACTGTTTTCCCTCTTGTTTTTGGTTCATTCGTTTTTTTGTATCCACCCGAAGAAAATGCCAGTGGGCATCGAAACTGTTGTGGAAATAAACTCTGTCTATTAGAGTGGGTTTTAATTATCATAATAGGACAGGAAGTGCGGATTAAAAGATCATTAATAAATCAAAGGAAAAGAGTGAGCGACAGGACACAACCCTGAGGAACACGACTGTTAATAACTTTAGAAGAACATCTACAACGCAGCTATGGGCCGGCCAGAAAGGAAATTAGAGAGGGAGGCACAGATAGAAGGATAGAAACCGAAGGAGGGCAGTTTCCAAATTAAAGATTTGTACCAGACTCTATCTATCAAACCTTTTGATACGTCTAGCGCAATAGCAAACGTTTCACCGAAATCCCGAAAGGAGGATGACCAAGAGTCAGAGAGATATGCAAGAAGATTGTGAGAAGAGAGGTGTTTAAGAGTCTTCCTGTTGATGAATCAAAGTGAACTTCCAGCAGGAAGGAAAAGTACCAGGTGAAAGACAAAGACGAAAGAGTTTGCCTAGGCAGGGTGTCAGCACAGAAGCACAGTTCTTGAGAATAAGAAGGGGAACACCACCAAGACCGTACGCCTTCCTAGAGTTGAGCCCTATTAAAATCAGAGGGAGGAGGAGATGGAGGAACAGCTCCTGAATCGTCCATGGTTGAGTTGGAAGCAAAAGTTTGAGCGAAGAGTTGACCTTTATCAGAAGAGAAGGGAACTGAGCCGTCAGAATGGAAAAGAGGAGGGAAGAAGAGGCAGTAAAGTTGTTGGAGAGGTTCTTCGCTGGATTCCAGAAAGATCGAGAAGAATTAAAATTGGATAGGTTTTCACATTTTTGTCTGATGAAGGAATTTTGGCGAGTCGAAGAACAGATTTTGTACGATTCCGGGCAGAAATATAAGCTGAGTGAGTGTCAGGAGTTGGATGGCGACAGTGCCTTCTGAAAGCTTCCTCTCTTTTACGGATAGTAAAGTTAAACTAAAGTTTTTTGCATTAGTAGTAGGAATGGAATATGGAATGTACTCCTCCATGCCTGAGAAAATCACCTCCGTGATGCGCTCAGCACACTCGGAAGGGCCCCGGCCAAGGAAGCAGTAATCATTCTATGGGAAATGACAGAAGTACTGCCTAAGGGCCTCCCATTCAGCGGTGCCAATGTGCCAAAGGCGCCTCCTGTTGGGAGTATCCAAATGCCGAATTGGAGCGATAGGACAGGAAACAGAAATATGTAAAAAATATTTGACAGAGTAAGAAAAAGGATGAGAGGTGTGAAATCAATCTAGAATGTTGGGCCAATCTGTAAGGCGATCGAGGATACGAGTAGGGTGCTGTATAATGTGCTCTAAGTCATTTACGATAGAAAATTGTAAGCTACTTTACCAGGATGTTAGTGAAATAAGAGGAAAGCTGTTGGTGAACATGGAAATATCCTAAAATGAATATTTCAGCAAAGGGAGAGTGGGATAGAATGTATTCCCATTTGGAATGGGGTAGTCAAAGAGTTTTGGATACTCAGTAGAATTAGGAGAAAGATATACAGCACAGCTGTATTTAGTTTGAGTTTGGCATGTAAGCCGTAGCCAAAGGGTATAGAATTGGGAGGATTCGAGTTCGAGAATACGAGGACAAGTTAGGTCATTGCGTGCATTTACGCTACATCCACCTTTGGAGTGAAATTGAGTATAGAGAAAGTAAGAGGGTACAATTTTTTTTTATATATATTTATATATTTATTTATACGAGTACATTTATACCATGTATATTTATTTACTAACTATATTTACTTTAGATTTGCACATATGTATGCATATTCCCTGTAATTTTCATTGTAATTGGAATTACTGTATGTTTAGTGAGAAATAAAATAAGAGGCATTACTTTCGTACCGCCCTTGTGTATATACAGGGCGTCCCAAAAAAATGTATACACACTTTAACAGCTGATAGCTCAATTGATGTTTCTTTCTTTCCAAGTTAAACCCATTAGAATTAATAATGGCAGTCAGACTAAGCTTTGAACAAAGGAAATACATTCTAAAATGCTACTGGAAGTGTGAAAACGCAGTTGAAGTGCAAAGACAGTTTAGGAGGGAGTTTCAAACAGATCCACCAACGCGACTTACCATCACTCGAATTAGAGATAAGTTTGAAGCCGATGGAAACTGTTCAGAATGTCCACAAGAAGCGTTCCGGAAGACCACGGACATCGACAAGCCCCACAAAGCAGAAAGAGTACTGGAAACGTATCACCAAGTCCAAGAAAATCTGTGCGGCAAGCGAGTCGTGAGGTAGGAATTTCAGAATCGTCTGTCCACGCATTTGAAGCGCTGTCAATGGAAAGTTACATTCCAAGATTAGTCCATGCTATAATGAAGATGATCCGACCGAAGAGTGGGAGTATTGCGAGTGGTACTTGGCACGATGTGGATGTGGATTGGACGAAGGGGTTCGTAGAATACCCTCCGCGTTCACCAGACCTCACACCACTAGACTTTTTTTTATGGGAATACTTAAAAGACAAAGTCTACGCTATAAAACCTGCAACAGTCGCTGAATTGAGAGCAGCCATGAACGAGAATGCACACAAATACCAACGAAATGTTTCGTGATGTTTGCGATTCCATTGCTTCGCGTTATCAGCAGTGCCTGGACAGAAAGGACGTCAGTTTGAAAACAGGCGTTGACAAAACAATTAAATAATGTCTGTAGATTCTATTACATTTTGAAAATGAAATGTATTTTAATAAACACTGCCTTTATAATTATTTAAAGTGTGTATGCATTTTTTTGGGACGCCCTGTATATATATATAAATATATAGGTGTCATCCATACATTCATCGTGTTCTGCCTATTAGGCAGGACCAACTCATGCATCCCGCCAAAGTGTTCTCTCCTGAGCTATCCTTTTCATCTCATGATAGCTCCTGCTTGCCTTCAAATCATGCAGCATTGCTTTCCTTTTCCTTCCCCTCGGCCCTCTACATTCATATCTACCCTCTATCACCTCCTTCAACAATTCTTCTCCTCTCAACACATGTCCGATCCATTTCTTCTGTCTTTCTCTTATCACCTTAATGAGTCTTTCCTCCCTCACCTGTTGCAGTACTTCCTCATTACTTTAGTGTTCCTTCCAGCTTATCTTTAGCATTCTTCTCCAAATCCACATTTCAAAACTTTGCAGGAGTTTCTTTTCAGTTGTTTTCAGTGTCCATGTTTCTGCTCCATACAGTACCACACTCCATATCAAGCTTTTTACTAACCTTTTCTTCAGCTTCAAGTTGAGTTTACCTGTAAGTAGTCTTCTCTGTCTCTCAAAAGCTACCTTACCCATACCAATTCTAGATCTTACTTCCTTATTGCAGTCTCCATTGTTGGTTAATAAACTTCCCAGATATTTAAACTGCTCAGCTTCTTCTAAGGTCCGATTTCCTCTCGTTAGGTCCATTTGTGCTCCTTTCCTTCTTGCAATTTTCATTACCTTTGTCGTGGTCTCATTAATTCTCATTCCGAATTCTTCCGCCGTTGTTGTCAAGCTAATGATCATTCTTTGCAGTCCTTCCTTAGTACTACAAACAAATGCCTTGTCATCTGCAAACCTTACATATTTGACCAATTTACCTCCCACTCTGATCCCCTCTTCCAGATCTGAGAGTGCTTCTATTAATTATCATTGCTTCCGCATAGATGTTAAATAACACGGGGGACAGGGAACATCCCTGCCTGACCCTCTCCCAACCAATCCAGGCTCCGATTCTCCTCCTGCAACTCTAACATTCACAGTCTGGCCAAGATAAAGATTTTTTATCAGCCTACGGTCCCTCCAGTCGACATTAATATTCTTCAATATTTCCATTGGTTTCCTCCATTGGACTCTCAAAAGCTTTTTCAAAGTCAATAAAACAAACAAACATTTCCTGATCATGTTCCAGCACTCTCTCTCCCATCATTTTCATAATACCAATAGCTTCTTTTGACCTAAATCCAAATTGATCCTCTCCAATGTACTGCTCAGCTCTGTTCGTTAGTCTTCTAGTTAGTATCCCTAGCATTATTTTTGATGCATGGCTGACCAAGCTAATGGTTCGAAATTCTGAACACTTGGTGGCTCTCGGCTTCTTGGGGATAGTAATCATAGAGACACTCATGAAGTCAGCAGGCCAGTCTCCACCTTCATACATGTTTCTGCACAATACATTCACCTCCTCTCTAGCATCACTTTCAAGACTTTTCAGAAGTTCTACTGGTACATCATCTGGTCCTGGGGCCTTGCCATTTCTTTGGTCTTTTACAGCCATCACTACTTCTCTTTCCAGTATGTCCGGTCCCATACAATCTACTTGCACCTTATCTGCTTCCTCCATTTCGATGTTATTAGGTTTGTTCTCTTTATCATACAGTTCTTCAATATAATCAGTCCATCTCTTCCTTATATCTTCTGGTCTTTTCAGTTTTTCTCCATTTCTCCCCACTATTTCTCGCACTCCCAAGCTACTTTTTTCCATACATCTATTCAAAAGTGAATAAATGAAATAAAAATAAATCTAATCGAACAGAAATTTATCTTCTCTTATAAAATCTGATAAACGGCCGTGATAGCAACCCTTGTTGACCTTTCTTGACTTTTTCTCAATTTTTACCTTTTCGACCAACTATGATGTCATCCGACAACCTCAGTAGTATAGCCGAAAAAGGGGAGAGTGCAGGAATGTTGCAGGTTATTATGTAATGTTGAAAAGGGGGGTGGGGGTTTGTTGCAAAGGGGGGTGGGGGTTGCTGCAAAGGGGAAGGGGTTTTTGCAAAGGGGGGAAGGGTGTTGTTGCAAAGGTGGTTTGCAAAGGGGGAAGGGGGTTGTTGCAAAGAAGGGGGGAAGGGGTTGTTGCAAAAGGGGGGGAAAAGGGTGGTGGGGAAACTTGGAGGCGGCGTTATCCCCCAAGAGAAGGAGGAGGAGGAGAGAAAGAGGAGAGGTGTTCACCTGGCAGGAGCCAAGTGCACACTAACTTTCCAGCCGGGCTGGCGTTGTTTTATAGGCTCCGATCAGCCAGAATCAGACAGTTGGCTGAGCCAAGGGGGAGAGACGCCTGAGAGAGAGAGAGACAGCTGAAGGAGAGAGAGCCTGAAGAAGAGAGAGATGCCTGTAGAGGGAGACCTGAGAAGAGAGAGAGAGATGCCTGTAGGAGGGAGAGACGCCTGAAGGAGAGAGGATAGGTACACATGCAGGATTACACATGCTGGAGGTACACACATACGTATGTATACATGCAGGAGTACACATGCAGTAGGTACACATGCTGGAGGTACACACATACGTATACATGCAGGAGTACACATGCAGGAGTACACATGCAGTAGGTACACATGCTGGAGGTACACACATACGCACACATGCAGTAGGTACACATGCAGTACACATGCTGGAGGCAAACATGCAGGAGAGAGAGAGACACCTGAAGGAGGAAGATACATGCAGGAGAGAGAGAGAGAGAGAGAGAGCTGAAGGAGGGAGAGAGACACCTGAAGGACAGAGTGGAGTTCTCCCCCAATTTATTTTCGTTTCCCTAACCTAAGAGGCCACTAAGGGGTTTACCAAAGGGCCAGAAATAGAAGGAGCAGAGCTCCTTACTCGGCCGGAGCCGAGGGGGGAATGGTTCTTAGCCAGCTTCGCGATCTTTTATAATCCTCTATTCTGGCTGAGTTGCCAGATAGCGCAAGGTATTCCAGATAGCGCCATGTGTCCCATTAATCGTGTAACACATATATAACGGCTGTTATTCCAAATGTACTTGTATATATAATAAACTAATGAATCATATAAAATACCACAATTATATATTTATATGGTTATACAAGATTCAACCGTATAAAATAACACAAGCGCCTCTTTCATTACGCTTTAATAGAATTACAAAGTTACCCTATTTCGTTAGACAGAAAAACGAATTTTTATAAGGGTTACCCAACTATTATCCACCTTCAATAAATACTAGCAAAGTGAATAAGAGTTCCAATTCAATGGGTAACTATATCGACATAAGCTTATTATTGTAACGTTTGCTCCCAATATAAATTTTCCTAAATAACAGTAAAACCAATTATTGAAACTTTCATTAAATACAGCTTCATTAACTTGAAGATGAAACGAAACAAATAACATAGTTATCCATAATTCAGCCCTCACGAATAACGAAACGAATGATCATTTACGATACAATTCGAATACGATAATTTACGATACAATTCCACCAAACGAGATGAAAACTTATGAAACATATAGCTCTTCCTGCGACGAAAAAAAATGAAAAATGACGAAATTAAAAGAAACGAAGAAAGTTGGATTTCCCCAATTGATATATATATATATATATATAATAAACAACTCATGCACGCACGCACACACACACACACACACACACACACACACATACACACGATGAAAGGCGAAGCTAAATCAGTTCGAATCGTGTCTCTAGGGATACGATTCGAACGAAAAAGGTCTCTAGGGACCTTTTTCGGGCCGAGGATTATCCTTCTACAAGCTATTCGAGCAGAAATCACCACTGACTTCAGATATTAATTTTATCATTCTTATTACTTCTACAATGAAAATTTACGCGTAATTTGTATGGTGTCATATAGAAATATAATGATATATATATATATATATATATATATGGGGGGGAGATCTCTCACCGTTCTTCGGCCCGACCCCGTTTCATTGTAGAAATAATAATAATAATAATATATATATATTATATATATATATACCCTTTGGATAACCTTTGGTTAGCTTCCGCCCGAATTGTTCATTCTGACGAAGGTCAAGGGAAAAACGTACACACAATATATAATATATATATATATATATATATATATGCTACACACAGACCGTGCATGGAACTCTTCTGGGATAATTAAATCCACTATAGTCCGAGTAAGTAATGACAAATACCGCCTCGGTGGTGTAGTGGTTAGCGTCGCGGACTACGAATCCATCGGCCCAGGGTTCGAGACCCGACGGCAGCCGGCGCGCAGCAAAACCCAGCTGTTCCACACAATAAAGAAAGTGGTTGGTAGATAAATGGGTACCCTAGGAGGCCTAGTGGTCAAGACGCTGGGCTAATGATGGGAATATATCCGAAAAACATCGTAATGCACGATTTTTTCTATGTAGCAATAATAATTAACTCTTTCAAATACGTGATTTAAAATAACAGGACCATTTTACCCGAGGCAGTAGTATATCCGAAAAACATCGTAATGCACGATTTTTTCTATGTAGCAATAATAATTAACTCTTTCAAATACGTGATTTAAAATAACAGGACCATTTTACCCGAGGCAGTAGTATATCCGAAAAACATCGTAATGCACGATTTTTTCTATGTAGCAATAATAATTAACTCTTTCAAATACGTGATTTAAAATAACAGGACCATTTTACCCGAGGCAGTAGTATATCCGAAAAACATCGTATAACCTAACTATAATTTGCAACTATAGTTTACCTTGACTTTCATATGCTTCTATCCTGTTTTATTAATAAAGATTTTTAACTTTTAATAACGTATGAATAAAGATTTTTAACATTTAATTTTATTTTAGTATTTATTCATGCCACGCCGCCTTAGACCACAGCTTAACGTTGAAACCGAATGTTCTTTTTAAAATATAATTAGGATATAATTTCTTTATTATAAAATAAGTTAACAATTATGTTAACAAACAATACTAATAATTTGTAAGTAAAAAATATAATATAAGGGACTACCATAGAAATGTAAGTGCCTATAATTCGATTTTATATATATGTTACTCGTCCGGTCTCGTTATAGCGGATTGGTACACGTCATAGCTCCACCCAGCTACATCGGCAGCCAATCACTACGAACATCTGGTCTTTTGGGCGGAGCTTGGCGAATGTGCATATAAAAGGGGATATTTTCAGTTGGGAGTAACAGTAGCTATTTTCGCATCAGTGAATAATCAACCATGGACCTGTACGTCTCCCCAGACTTGTATGAAGAACGTGATACTGCAGCATTAACCACAATTAGCCTTTTCAATGCTGCTGATTGTGGCGAACTATTTTCGACGCAAACCGTAGAAGATATTTGCAGTGACGCTCCTTACAATCCGACGCAAGGGACTACCATAGAAATGTAAGTGTCCATAATTAGAATTTATATATATATACGGAGAGTTGTAGTATTTCGTCAAATAGATACTAGTCAAAAATGTCAATCAATGTTATTTCCCCATCATGCTAAAATCGAAATTGGTAATCGAACCAAAGATATCTTCACATAATGGAGATCTGTCTGTCTGTCTGTCTGTATATGTTTTCCTTTAAGGTCCGATGAGGATTTGACACGAGTTATACAATCTTTTGAAGGGAATACGGATGATATACTGATCAGTCAGCAGTGTCACACATCCTCCACCATGGACCTGTACGTCTCCCCAGACTTGTATGAAGAACGTGATACTGCAGCATTAACCACAATTAGTCTTTTCAATGCTGCTGATTGTGGCGAACTATTTTCGACGCAAACCGTAGAAGATATTTGCAGTGACGCTCCTTACAATCCGACGCAAGGGACTACCATAGAAATGTAAGTGTCCATAATTCGATTTATATATATATACGGAGAGTTGTAGTATTTCGTCAAATAGATACTCGCCAAAAATGTCAATCAATGTTATTTCCCCATTATGCTAAAATCGAAATTTTTATGGCGTTCACTCCTCGAACCAAAGATATCTTCACATAATGGGGATCTGTCTGTCTGTATACTCTGTATATGTTTTCCTTTAAGGTCCGATGAGGATTTGACACGAGTTATACAATCTTTTGAAGGGAATACGGATGATATACTAATCAGTCAACAATGTCAAATAATGTAAGTGTTTTTCGATCTTTTTGGGATAAGAAGACGCAATATATTTTCATAAATTTATTAAATGAAAGAAATCAGTACAATAAACGAATATACAAATATACGAACAAAAACATTATAATATACAACGAGTACGTACAATTGGAAAACGGTTTTTTATCTGTCTGCATACCATTTCATCGTTTCGGTGAGTGTGACACGGGTCAAATAAATTTAAAAAATTTATAAATTCTTTATCATTTGACATATGCATGAGAAATGAGACACAGTACATTCCGCAAACATTAGTAAAATATCCCTGCATACGAAATGGGTTCCATACAACTTCGGGAATATGTAACTGAGCGAGAAATTTTACAATAATAGGGTCACTCCAGGGTTGAGTACCGAGTGAATCAAAATAGTACAGGCGCTGTCTATTTTTAAAATAGACAGCGATCCAGTGAATCCCTTCATTACCGATGATGTCTGTGTTCACAATAAGACTACCGCATTCTCGCGTACTTGGCAAACTCAATGTTTCATTCTTCGCAAACACGCCGATAAATTTGGAACGTGTGACTCGCTCCATTACTTTCTGAAGTGTATTAGCATCCATTTTAAAAGTCAGTGATAACGCTTCTAAATCTATCTACTTCTATTAGGGCTTGCGATTCGAGATATACTAGTACACTAATAGGAGCGTCTATAGGCTTGGCGAATTCCAGCCGCACTGAGATGTTACCGCTCTGCTGTGGTGTTAAATGGGTATTTACGCTAGCAGATAAGTCAGGTGTAATGTCAAACGGATAAAGGTTAAATTGATCAATGAATTCTTCCTGCGTTACCCCATTACCAAGCTCATCACAATCACCTGCAATATGGGTCAGATTACTATAGGCTCTGGCACAAAGAGGTAACACAGCGTCTGATGAATAGTCCGTACCCATTGTTCCACCCAAAGCAGTGCCATTAACGTATAGAGTTATATTTTTAAGTCCGAAATTCTCGAATTTAAAGGCACTCTTTTTATATTTTCCATTCACCGAAGCGTGGTCCTGCATGCCGATTAATATCCTTTTAGGAAGATTTCCCAGGGCAATGTTTTCTATCTGCTTCGATGCCAACCCTGCAGGAACCGTATATAGTTTGATCTGCACTCTGTTAATAGGATATTTCACTGTAGCGTTTAGTAAATTTTTCTCAATTTCTAGTTGTTTTGGTGAACTTAATTTCACTCGCCGTACGCGGAGGTATGTGTCCATAATGTGAACCACAACGGACTTTGCGCCCTCTTCTTGATTCGCATCCAGATTTAAGCAGATCTCAGGACTCGTGCGGGTGAGCTTTATTTTCATATCCACCCCGTTCACAAGCAACTTCTCCTGGAAAGTGAAATCTGTGTGCAACCGTCCAAAACACTCGTATATTTTCTTTTTAGAATTTTTAAATTTGTCCTTTATACTATTTTCATCTTTAGTTTGATAATATCCCTCCGCACTTAAAAAGGTAGCCTTCGCTTCTTTGGAAAAGTTGAGGACATTTTCCAAATAGGCTCGTAGATGATAGTACCCCGTGCCTGCCGATATGTTGGTCTGATTTAAATATACGTCACACTGGTTGAATATGGCGTGCAGAAAGTTTGTTTCAGGGTATACAGCATATTTGTCATCGCAGGCCGTTCCATCAGAATGGGCTATACGTAGCTTAGCGTACATGTGCACACAGCTTGGATCAAAAAAGTAAGGACCTGAGCTGGGTATCACGAATTCTATAGGTGCACTCGGGGAACTAATTGTGTTTAAAGGGTTAATTGTAATAAAGTCACTGTGCTCAATAGAAACTTGGGTTGGCGGGAGCTCAAAAAAGGACAGCTCCGACTTACAGCATTGTGAACTACATGGGTGGATGAAGCGTGCCATGGCGAAATAGTGACTCCTCTCTCGACAAGTGGTAAACAAACTATGATTCATGAGATCAATATCCTTAGCTTATATCAGTCAAAAAAGTGGTCAACCATAGGTTTCATTCGCTTACAGCATTTCTTTTTTGATAGCCTTTTACGTTTAATACCACGTGACCCCTTCTTCTTCCGGGGGCCCTCTTCTTCCCGCCACCACGCATTTTTCTCTTTGCATCTTTGATGATTTCGTTCCGTGTACGCTTTAAATGTTTTTTTAGGGCTTCTTTAGGTTTAGCCCCGGCCAATATGTCTTCTGCAGTGTTAAGGCCTGATTGTAGCGCTTTCCTTCCAAGGTATCTGGCACCCCTCTTCAGCAAAGGAACAGCCGTACGTAGTATGGATGAAAAAATGGATCCAAGTCCACTACCGCGCTGGTATCGCATCCCTCGATAGACGGTGAAAGGCTTTCTATCCATTATAACTCAGTGCGTCGAAAGTGTAGCTTCACTGTTAAGCTCCCGTTACCGAATGGGAAGTTTTCGCCCTCAATCGTTCTTATATATATTGTGATATTGGTTATTAAATTAGTTGCGACATTCACATAATGGGGTCTGTCATATGTAATACTCAAACTCCTTCCTCTATGGTTGGGGATGTGAGCAATGCGCAGCAGGCGTGCCTGGGTATCCCCAACAAACTGGTGCTCCACTATATTACTGTAAATATAGCACATGTCTGGGGACCTTTCAGCCAATTTCTCCATCTTCAATTGATACATTAATCTGGACAAGTTATACTGTGTCTCGTGAAATGTGTCTCTTTGGAAGGCTGCGCTATATCGGCCGTTGGTTAGAATTTTGAACTTTCTATGTTCTTTAAGACATCTGTTAGTCTTTGATTTTAGGATTAGTGTATGTGCAGGGTTGTTTACGATTTCATATACTAAATCATTCGTAAGGTTTGAGTTTCTTAAACTTACGTTTAAGCCTCTCACAACATCCTCGGCCGAACCATATTGACCCGGCCCTAGTCTTACTTCTGTACTGTAATACCGTGCAATCTTAGTCCAAGCGATGCGCATAGTTTCATCCATAGCTACCCCAGCTTTTTCACACTCGTCAATGTCTCTAAGAATCGTAAAAACGGTTTCTTCATGTTCAATATTTAAAAAGACGGTGTCCAGCTGAATTTCGCATATCCCCACCTCATACGAATCACGACCCAATTCAATGTGCCCATGGAGTTCTGTTACAAAGTTGGCTAGCGTGTTGTTAGGGTGTACAGACAGGGACGAGGAGGACGGGAGTGTGACGTAGAAATGGTTAGGAGCCATGTTGCATACTATTTAAGCTTCATTATTGCATCAGCTTTTATATAGGTGTTGAAGCTTTCTGGGTACCCTAGCCATTTCACCAGGTACATTTTTCTCCTTCCTGAACCTTTGCTTCCTAAAATTTTCTCAATTTTAAACACATTTTTTTCTAAATTAAACGCAACTTTCTGCAATTCCTCGCGGTAAAAGCCTCCTGAGATTTCTTCCCCATTCAAATCTTCAATGTAATACATCATTATCACACCTTTAGGTCTCACAGCCCTAACTTTAAAAATCTCGCGTGTCCATCCTTGCTCAAAACCCTTTGCGAATTTATTCCCCGAACGCGACAGCCTTACATAATCATTGATTTTGAAGCGCACAGAGTGTGTGGTGGTGGTGGTGGTGGTGGTCCATCTCTTCTCGGGAGCGTACCTCTTTCTAAAACTTCGTTAGGTGTTGCCCCAATCGTGCGATGGTGTGAGCGGTTGTAGGATGATGCCAATGGTTCCAGAATGTCTAGAAATCTGTATGTGTTTTTATGTGTAAAATAACGGTGCATGCGTTCCTTTATGGTGCGCTGAACTCTTTCAGCTAAAGAAGCCTTATGTATAGAATTGGTTGTGTAATAGCTGATATTAAACTCTGTCAACATATTCTGAAAAGCACGGCCTATAAACTCCTTCCCCATATCCGTACAAAAATAGCCAGGAACCCTGTTTTCTTTTAACATTAGCGTTTTGGTGGCTTTAGCAACTGTTTCAGGTGATTTATTTTTCAGAGGAACTAGCCACAGATATCTAGAGAATACGTCTATTATGAATAGAATGTAGCGGTAACCATCGTTATACACAGAATATCTTTGCATGTCTGTTAAATCTGCTTGCCAAATAGAATCAATCGAGGAAGCCGTTGTCTTGGCTGTTTTAAACCTTTTTCTCACAGGCTTATGAAGCGTATAAGCGTCCTGCTCCCTCAAAAATCTTTCAACATCTTTTTTTCCTACTCCGTAAACGTGCAGTCTATCTACGCCGCCCGTAAGAGGATGGGGCAGAAATGTCATAATAACGTTTAGTTAATACGTTAGCCATTTGCGTATTTTAGAGGCAGGTGGGTAGGGTTGGTTTAACCTCTTCTTCTCCTCTTGAAAGGTGTTACCGCAGGGGGTGACGGCGTCTTCAATTGTGCACAGGCGTTGCGTGTTCCAAGTCTTTTAACCTGTTCAGATTTCCTATCAACGTTTTAGGGACATTTATTTGTTGTAGTCTTGCTTTAATATGCTTCCATCCTGATGGTGATGGCCTATCCCACTTTCTCACCAGATCATGGACAATGTCTACGATATTCGATCCCTGTACCTTTGATCCTTCCACAATGATCTCCCTGTATCGGTCCATTGTATGGCGGGATCCTCATTCAATAGATTATAAAGACTTAAGCCTTTACTCCTCAATGTAAGTGGGAGGGTATTTTTTAATACATGTTCGATATGTTGTGTGGCTAATCTTTTTGGTTGATCAGCTGTATCGTCGGGTACAGGTCCTATGTCGCCATCGCCCCCGTGCTGTGCCTAATAACCACAGGAATCTCCGTAGGGCTCTTATAATTTTCGTACTCGTGAAGAAATTTCTGCAGAGCTTCTTGGTATAAGATTCTTTTCTCATCAGGTGTTTTTTCACTGTTTAATAGGGCTAACAATTCGCTTTCCATTCTTTTAAGTCTGCTTTTACGGGGATCTAGATCCGTGTCTCTTTGCAGTGAAGCGTACACCTCGTGGGGAATCACTACCACTTTCTTCATTATATTAATCTAGTCAGTAAAGGGCCCAAAACTGAAAATAAGATGGGGAGAAATGACCCTCCTGTTTGCACAATAACTCGTTTTTTCTTCGCTACAGTTTGACTTTTACGAGCGAGTGTACGTATTATGTTCTTGTAGCGGCGTAGGCGAGCCTTCTGATGGGTTTTCATTGATACATTGCAATTTATAACGTTAAGACAGATTTCACAGATGCATTTTAAAAAGTCGGCGTCGATATTTTTAATAAACATCTGCTGCATTGCCCGGGGCAGTCGATGATAGATTTTTATTAATTCATGGTATTTCTTTAGTCTCTTTGTCATTCTGGAATATACACCGTTTCAGGCTCGTTTGGAAATATATTCGTTCGCAGAAGCACTCTAAACGTGTTTCGCGGATGAAGGTCGCAAAGCAAATATCCGTAACGCGTGCTTGTAGCTTCTTTATAAACTTCCAAAAACTCCTTACGCTGATTCGGGAACATTTGATTGGCTAATACCCCAATTTGTGATACATCTCTACGTTGCGCGAATAAGACTAGATATTGCGTATTTAACGACACATCGCGCATGTATCTATTTTTGAAAAATAGATTCTGATTGATGAAGAACACGCTTATGTTAAGATGGTGGGAGTATACTGTAAATGTCTCGGCAAACGTTTTATCCATCTCCAACATGAGATCGTCAATTACAATGATTGTATGTTCAGTTCCCTTTAGCGAATTAACGTCATATACACCTTTGTGGAACAAAATATCATCTTGGTACTCGTTGAACACTGATTGATACGTCGAATAGCACCATATAACTTTATGCACAAATTTCGAGAACATCTCGCCCTTTTCTTTAATGATTTTAAGCATAAACACAGTTTTACCACATCCTGTAGGTCCAGATATAATACATGTGGATGGGCTCGTGAATCTGAATTTTTCTACAGAGTCCATTTCTAACACGTCACACTCCTAAGTGGGTCATTTACAAAATATTACAAATTTTGAGTGCTGATCCTTATATTTCTTCTCCCACAGAACCGACGATGAGGTAGAGCACCCTATCATTACGGATGACGATGACAGTGTAGTTGTGATCTCTCCCCTGAACCCTCACCAGCGATACAGGTTGCACGTCCAAAGCGGAGGTATGAGAACCCCACATCAGGTATAAAGCGGCCGAAATACGTACCTGTTGCAGCAGACCCCCAACCCTCAACCTCTTACGCAACAACCTCCCCAGCAGCAGCACCTAATATACCCCCTTATTCCGCCCCCCGTTCTGTTAAGTCTACAATAATAGATCCCCAACCCTCCTACGCAACAGGGCCCCCATCAGCAGCAGCACCTAATATACCACTAATTCCGCCCCCCGTTCTGTTGAGGATGTTATTACGTTCGAGTTAGTGCGATCCGCAGCCCCCACCCCCGCCTTGACTAGAAATCGGTATAGAGTCAGGGTCGACCCTAGAGCCCTGTATAGCAATGGAATTGAGCGCGGGATACGCAGGGTAGTACAGCGTATTATAGAGTTTGCTCTTCAGAATCGCGACGAGCGTGAGGTCAGGACGAGTCTGTCCTTTGGGTTCGGGTCAGATGACGGTGATGTAGACGATTATTGGGTGATAGTACCGTTCAGACGTTTGGCTGCTGAAGATGTAGAATATATATTAGGGCGTATAATGCAAGCCGTCCAAAGTAGTATAGCCTTCAATATGGACAACTTCACGGTAAATATTGACCGTGTATTCCGTGTTGCGGGTCATAGTGCCATACCGTACACTCTTAACTTCAATTCTCCAACTATTTACCGAAGGCATATAAACGTCGATCGTGGTTGCGGCTTTATAGCAGTACTCTTAGCACGTATGTTTACTGTACAAAATACACGGACTCAAAAAATTTGGCTGCCTACGATCGTTGAGCGTGCCCGTAAACTAGCTGTAGACTGTGAACTTGAATTTGACTGTAATATGGGTCCTGAAGAGCTGAGAAAGGTAGAACAGGAAATGAATGTGCGCATAGTTATATTTGGTTTGGATGATCGCCGCCGGACTGTGTATGTTTTTAAAAGCTGTGTGAGAGATCGTACAAGGCCCCTACTTATTTTAGGATTGTCAGGGACAACGTATCTCCCCATCCGTAATATAAGGGGGCTTTACGCGAGTTATGACAAAAGTCGAAAATATGGGAGACATCATGATTTGTGTAAGGGGTGCCTCGAGTTTGCGGATGATATAGTGAGACATTGTAAAGAATGTCACATGGTATGTGAGCAGTGTAAAAGCACCAAATGTGAAAGCCGTGTAGTTGAGAAGAGAGACTGTGATGTGTGTAGACGCACATTTTTCAATAATAGCTGCTTTGATCTCCATAAATCAATTGGTACGTGCAGGAAAATGAGAATCTGTGAATGTGGTATGTTTCACACAATGGATAATTGGGGAAAATTTAAGCACAAGTGCGACGTAATTCACTGTCCTACATGCCAGGAGGAATATAAGGCGGATGGAGTAAAGCATGTGTGTTATATGAAAGATGCTAAGCCTAAAAATAACCCTTGTATAACTGTGTACTACGATATAGAAACATATACGAACGCTGAAACCAAAGAGGTAATTCCACATTTACTTGTGAGCCAGACCATCTGTGATGAGTGTATGGGTATCGAATGTGACGAGTGCCCCAAATGCGGTAAACGGACAAACGTTTTTAAAACGAATGTCAGCGATAGTCCTGTGAAACTATTTGTGTCCTATATTGTCAAGTTAGCCGACAAGTTCAAAAAAATGACTGTGTATATTCTCGCCCATAACGGGGCAAAGTTTGACACGCAGTTCCTTTATAAGGAGTTGCTTGAACACGAATCCTCTGAGATATTTACAGGTGATCCATTGAAAAGAGGCAACAAATTAATACAGATGCAGATAAGAGGCAATGTACAATTTAAAGATACTTTATTATTCACACCTTGTAAATTAGCAAAGCTACCCAAGGTGATGGGAGTAGCAGCTGAAGTTTCCAAAGGATACTTCCCATACACTTTCCTCACCAGCGAGACTTTAAACTACGTAGGCCCACCCCCCCAAACATTATTTTGACTGCATGGATGAACGTGAAGACTTTGATCGATACTACGACAGTTTTAATGAAAGTAACCCTTATAATATAGCTGATGAATGTGAGCGTTATTGCGTGAATGATGTGCGCGTGCTTAGAGTATGTTTCCAGGCCTTTAGAAGTATGTACATAGCCCGTTTCAAATGCGATCCACTGCAAGTCGCAACCACCATCGCATCATTATGTTTTACGGTGTTCAAGAATAACTTCATGCCTAAAGACACCTTAGCCATTATTCACCGAAACAACCCCCGCAGTTACGGACACAAGGCTATTTACTGGCTCATACACCTGCAGCAACAAACAGGTGTATACATAAAGCACGCCCGCAACACGGGTGAAGTACCCATTAAGATTAATGGACGTGTTTTTTGGGTTGATGGGTTAAGTGAAAACCGTGTCACTGGTGTGAAGACTGTGTACTCCTTTAACGGTTGCTGGTGGCATGGATGCCCCCGTCCTGAGTGCGGAGTCACCGGAGATATCAACGGTAGGTCTCCTGCCGACTGTCTTGCATCGACCCGCACCCGCGATCAACTTATAGGATCACAGTTCACTCACAAAGTCTTGTGGGAGCATGAATATGATGCACGGATGGAGACAGACGATGTATACCGTGAGGAAATAAAAACGATCAAGCGTTCAATGGTGCTGGATCCTCTCAAATGTGGTGATAGCTTGTTTGGAGGACGTACAAATCCTTTCAGACTATACTTCCCACCTACGGAGGGCGTGAAGCTCCATTACTACGATTTCTGTTCTTTATACCCATACGTGATGAAGAGCAATCCGTACCCCGTGGGCGCTCCTGAGAAACTGGTGGGGCCTAGCCTACCATCCATCAATGAATTTTCAAAAAATTTGAATGATCATTACTTTGGGCTCTCTTTCGTAGACGTACTCCCCCCACGCAATTTATGGATGCCGATCTTACCTGTCGTTATCGACGACAAGCTCATGTTTCCCCTGTGCGTGAAGTGCGCGGAAGAGGATAACGGCGAATGTAACCATATACCCCACCAGCGTAAGATCAGAGGCGTATATACAAGTCCTGAGCTGGCCCTAGCCGTACGCCATGGTTATAGAATACTGAAGATACACGAGGTGTGGAGGTTTCAGAAGCTCCCCAACCTTTTCACACCATATATAAACGCCTTTTTGAAGGATAAGGTTGAAGCATCAGGGTATCCGCGAGGAGTTGATACCGAAGATGAAAAGTCTGCCTATATTCAACGTTACCGCGACCGCGAAGGTATACAACTTGATCGTGTCCAAATTGTAAAGAATCCTGGCAAGCGCTTTAGTGCAAAATTGTGTCTAAACAGTCTATGGGGAAAATTTGCGCAGAATACCGGCAGAGGGAACATTCATTTGGCACAAAGTTATAGCGATGTCTGGGATTATGCCAATGCCCCCGATAAAGAGGTCATGGAGATCGTGAATGTAGGTAATACTTACGTAATAAAGTACAACAACACTGAATTTGCCACAGATACCTCAAGGGTTACAAACATACCTGTGGCGAGCTTCACAACAGCCTACGCCCGTATAAAACTTTGGGGTCTATTGCATTCTCTTGGGCGGAGAGTATTGTATGCCGATACAGATAGCGTGATATTCACAGAGAGGGAGGGTGATTACATGCCCGCTATTGGGGAGTTCCTCGGCGAGCTCACTGATGAGATCAAGGATGAGTATGGGGACGACGCATACGCCGACTCTTTTATCTCAACAGGACCTAAGACTTATGGGGTACGGGTCAGGGTAGGGGATGAAATGAAATATATCGTGAAGGCAAAGGGTATTACGCTCAACCATGCGAATCGGGAGGTTGTTAACTTTGAGTCGTTGAAGGATCTAGTATGTTTGGAACCTCACCAACTAATTGTAGGCACCCACAATTTTCGGGCGCAGAAGCTGGGAGGCGTGAAGGAACTTAGGGGTACGATGGTGTGCCGTAACACCTATAGGAAACGTTACCAGTTACCTGGCACCTATGATACCGTACCCTTTGGATACCAATGATGCTTCTAACTCACACGTCTTGTATATAATCGTATCTATTTGTAAATATTATATATATATAACTTGAATATCTCGAATCGTATTTGTAAATATATGAATATCTCAATAAATCAAATAGCGTTTCACTTTCTCCTGTGTGTGTGTGTGTGTGTGTGTGTGTGTGTGTGTGTGTGTGTAGGTGAAAGTTCTAAGCTCCGCCCACTGCGTGAGTCATGCTACTATCTGGGAGTCCCTGCGTGGTCAGTCGACCGCAGTAAGCCCGAGAGATCAGACGTGTATTCAGATCAGACGTATATTGAAATGGCTACCTTTAATATTGCTTGCACAACGTTTATGAAATGGTATTCAGTAAAGTGTGAGGATGTGGTGGATACCGAAAAACTTCCTATTCCCCCCTCCTATGCCTCTTTTAAAGCCACATTGGATTGTGCGAAGTTCCAAGATGTACAAATACTCTACGGATGTTCTGGTGAGACTGTTGAAGGCTTTCGTTGCACAGACGATGTGCTGAAGTATGCTGCAGGGCTAAACTTTATAAAGTCTCACATACACCGTGAAGTAAAAGAAACAACGCGTGCAGAAGAGAAGCAGCAGGTATGGATAATGAGCCTTGTGGATGGGTGGTGTGACAAGCGGTATTACGTCATGCTACACCATGTCGATTACTCATACCCTACGTCTGAAAATGTGAATCTCGTGATCATGGACAATCTTAGGTGTTTTTATCACTATATTAACGTATATCATGATGAGGTTCATAGTGAGGTTGTGGCTAGTGCCATGCGTGAGTTTTTAACAGATTTTAGAGACGAGTATCGTTTGATGGGTAGAAAGGAAAAATATGAGCATATGTTCCTCTCAAATAGTGCGCCGGAGTGTGGAGATGATTAGCGCCTAGTTCTTATCCAAAGTGCGTAGGCTGGTAGTGACGAAACGGAAAAACAAATATGTGCAACAATTCGAGTCGTACGAACATGCCCATTCACGTATCATCGAGTCAGCCGCCCGTCGAACCGTTCCTGCCTGTGCCTCACACGGCTCATAGTTATCTCAGAGCTTGAACCGAGTAGACGTGCGCTCCTCGAATACGATGGAACTTCCTTTGAGCAGCATTCTCAACGCCTCGTACGATGTGTCCGTGACGAAATCGTTGCGCGTGTTCAGGCGTAATTCCGGTACCATTAGCTATGTACTGGAAACGGAATGTAGACCGACAAACAAACGGGTTTATTTAAGTATCGAGGAGATGAATAGAATCTTTGTGATAGTTGATAAGTGGTGTGAAGATCGTTATAAAATACCTGCTAACGTAGGTACAAGAAGAGAGCAGATTAGTGACGCGCCCTCATACGCCGTTGTATGTACGTTGTGTATAAATAACGATCGGCCGTGCATTGATATAAGGCTTATGTGGAAGAATGCTTCTGATAATAACGCTCTTATTCCTACGCGAAACCGTTTCATCCTCGACAGAATGTTTGAAATCGTCGGATTCCGTAAACTGAAACCTATATTAGACGCGCGTGTGACGGATATGCTTTATTTTGATACAGTTCTTGAATACGCATACACTGCTCTGCTCGATGGGTTTACCGAGTGTAGGACTGGTGAGAATGGTCTAGTGCTGGATGTTTATTTAAAAAGTTTAGACTCTTTGAAATACCATGAACTTTGGTACAAAGCAATTGATCGGTACAAGGCTGAGCTCACCTACACCGTTCACCCTGAAGAACTATTTCTTTATATAACGCGCAGTTGCCGTAACGATTTAGAAGATTATTTCAATTGCCGTTATGTTGAGTGAAGAGTTCACGATTGAAAAGCCCGAGTCGGTAGAAATAAACCCTCGATTGGAAAAGCATTCTTATAAACTTGTGTTTAATAATGTAGCTAACGATGAACTCTTTGTGCGTGCTTTTGATTGTATTCTAGACGTATTTAAAGATGACTTGCCAACCGGTTAAAAGTGGGGACAAAAATAGTACTGAACGATATGAAAGCCATTCATATCGAATACAGGTTTCCCTATACTTTAAGCGGTGAAATATTATTAAGCCGCATAGACTGCGTAATGCAGAGCAATAATGATGTAATTGTAAACTCGATTAAGACCGATTTTAGTATTTTGAAAAAAAAGTGAATTGTATATATATTTTGCTTGACGATTATACGCATATTTCTATTGATTTGTGTTTATATATATATATATATATATATTTTGCTTGATATTTCTCCTGTACGGTTATGTACATATTGAAGTGTATATGAAATGTATATTTTATTTTATATATCACCATAATTGTGTGTGTGTGTGTATATTTCTCCTGTACTGTTATGTACATATTGAAATGTTTATGAAATGTTTATGAAATGTATATTTATTTTATATATAATTATGTGTATATATTTCTGTTATGTACATATTGAAATGTATATGAAATGTATATTTTATTTTATATATATATATATCCATAATTGTGTGTATATATTTCTGTTATACGCATATTCCTCAAATGTATATGAAATGTATATTTTATTTTATATATATATATATATCCATAATTGTGTGTATATATTTCTGTTATACGCATATTCCTCAAATGTATATTTATTTTCTATATATTTATAATAAAAAGAATGATGCAATGTTGTTTATTGTTATGCCCTCTACTACCGGTATTCTGTATACAACAGGTATCTGGCAATATTTAAGCCTTCTAAGCCAACTGGCTGATTAGGAGTCTATAATAGTGTATACAATGGAATACATGGCGCTATCTGGCAACTCAGCCAACTGGCTGATTAGGCGTATATAATAATAATGTATGCAATAATACTGCTAAAAAGAGGTATCTGACAACCAGCCAACTGGCTGATTAGGAGTCTATAATAATGTATACAATGGTATCGCGGTATCTGGCAACTCAATCCATTTACGCCAACTGGCTGATTAGGCGTATATAATAATAATAATGTATGCAATAATACTGCTAAAAAGAGGTATCTGACAACCAGCCAACTGGCTGATTAGGAGTCTATAATAGTGTATACAATGGAATACATGGCGCTATCTGGCAACTCAGCCAACTGGCTGATTAGGCGTATATAATAATAATAATGTATGCAATAATACTGCTAAAAAGAGGTATCTGACAACCAGCCAACTGGCTGATTAAGAGTCTATAATAATGTATACAATGGTATCGCGGTATCTGGCAACTCAAGCCATTTACGCCAACTGGCTGATTAGGAGCCTATAAAACAACGCCAGCCCGGCTGGAAGTCTTAATGTGCACTTGGCTCCTGCCAGGTGAACACCTCTCCTCCTTTCTCTCCTCCTCCTCCTTTCTCTTGGGGGATAACGCCGCCTCCAAGTTTCCCCCCACCCCCCTTTGCAACAACCCCTTCCCCCTTTGCAACAACCCCCCTTTGCAACAAACCCCTCCCCCTTTGCAACAACCCCACCCCCCTTTGCAACATTACATAATAACCTGCAACATTCCTGCACTCTCCCCTTTTGCGGCTATACTACTAACCTCTCTTCTTTTTCGCGACCATACTACTGACATACTAAAATCATATAAAAATATTTGTTATATACGTTATACGTACTCCTTTTAATTCAAGCGAACAGAACAAATTAACACTTCATAAACAGTTTTAATAAAATATTTATAGCTAATTTATTTTATTTTCATTTCATGTCATGTCATTCCCATAACTCTTTCCATATTCCATCTCTGAGAACCAGTGTTATATCACAAGATTTAAATGAAATCCTGTCATTACCTCGCGTGCAAGGGCGTTGGTATGGAAGACGTCTCTGAACGCGACAGCGTTATGTTCGTGTTCCTACAGGTGATGAAATATGCACCAACCTTTACTTTGGCGTAGCTTAATGGTAACGGCCTCAACTTCTACTTAAGAAGTGCTGGGTTCGAATCTTAGTGGGGATATTTTTGCATATATATATATTATATATATATATGTATATATATATATATATATATATATATTGTATATATATATATATATATATATATATATATGTATATATATATATATATAATGTTTACATAAGAAAAATAAAAAGGAAAAAATTCGTACGTGCTTTTGCAATTGTAAAAGTGAATGTTTCTTTCTCTATCGCTCTTTAAATACAACCTTATTATTAAAAATGCAAAATTGTTTACATCTATTTGCGTGAACAGCTCTTATTACTATAAAAATGTGTGTATTGCAAGTGTGTTTATATGTCTACAATTCTGTGTATATATTTTTAGACAAATGTCGCCGTTTCTCTCAGGTGACAATGTGTAAGGGAGAAAGAACACGCATATTTGCTTTGTATTCGCTGTTTCCCCAAGACAGGTGTGTATATTTTAGAAATTTAAATATATTAAATATATTAATGCTATGCGTGTACAACCGAACGACTTTACATGTTCGAGCGTGTTTACACACACACACACACACACACACACACACATATATATATATATATATATATATATTATATATATATACACACACACATATATATATATATATATATATATATATATATATATATATATATATATATATATATGTGTGTGTGTGTGTGTGTGTGTGTGTTTTAGAGAGAGAGAGAGAGAGAGAGAGAGAGAGACTGGAGAAGTCTGTCTACGTGTGTCCGTGTATGATAATTCTTTCTATCCAGGTAGGTGGGAAGGTCTTCTTGCCTCGTCCCCGTGTACCTGCCGGGACAGATATGACCTTTAAATTCAGTCGAGGATAGGAAGGGCCTCGTAAGAACTTTTCGGGCCCCTGAAACGAGAGGAATAGTCTCAACCTTCCGCAATTATGGTTACGGAAAAGGGGAAATATTTTCATTTTTTTAATTCTTTATGTCCTAATTGTAGTACTGTATTATTATAATTATTATTCTTATTTTTATTACTTTTTTCTGAGAATTGGTCTTTATTCTTTGGAAATTACCAATGTTTTTTCATTGTGTGTGTGTGTGTGTGTGTGTGTGTGTGTGTGTGTGTGTACACTGCGTTTTTCTTTCCGGTGAGTATTTGGTATTTCGAGAACTTAAATCATTTTCAGTTCCAGTATCTCTTCTGTTTCGGCTATGTAAAATGAAGAACTTCTACGATATATATACTATATATATATATATATGAAAGTTCTTCATCTTTTGTGACCAAAACGGAAAAAATGTTTGGAAACATCAATTGATTTTTTCAGATATTTTAGAAAAATATTTGATAATTTTCTACAGCACGAAGTGAACAGAGAGCTAACATATGAATTCAGATCCCAACTACTCACCCTCGATAAATAGAGCAACGGCCAAAGAGAAACTGCAATGGAGCTAAAAGCATCCACAGGAGCAGTTCAAAGAACACTACAACGGATGCTGGAAAATAGCAGTTTGGTTATGTACTCCTAACAGATGAGGTCGGTCGAGAATAATTACAGTATGGTAAATCGCTTTATGACAGCTCCAGCGATACAGTACGTTCAACTATTCAGGAGGATCATGGAGGTGCTGTAATCACGCTCATTGGATAAAGAATATTTCAAGAGCATGGACTGCAATGTAAAATTTGTACGCTAGTGCTGTGAATATGAAAAAGTGGTTTGAGTTTGAAAATAAACATGACTGGCGTGGAAAATGAAAGAATGTTCTGTGGAGTAATGAAATAAAAATGAAACTTTTTGGAAATGAAAAGCGTTAGGTTGTGAGACAAGTACTCATGAAAACTTTACAGGTATCAGCAGTCAGTATCAGGTTATCTGATGGTGTGGAGTTGATTTCTTTCATTTGGAGATCTTGAGTGGGTGGTCTCGTTACAATCGAGGAGAATGTGAGTAAGACGTACTGCCACAGAAATTTGTGGTTTGGTTGATCATGCACTGCCGAGTGTATCAGTGAAAAAAAGAGAGAAAAATTATTTGAATTATTTGAATTATTTTAAATTATTTTAATTTGTTATCAAGATTTCAGCGTCGAATCTACGATGGAGAACATTTCTCATCCAAGGTTTAACACTGGCTTTAACAGTGATCGTATTTTCTAGATTTATTCCTAGTGTCAAATCAAAAGTCAGAAGCTTGTAATTTTTACTTCTTACTTTTTTATTTGATAAAACATGCATCAATTGCATCAGTAATATAGAGGTTCATTACTGCAATTTTCATATTTTGATAGATAGCAGATGTAAGGCAACCGCGGGATACATCGATAAAGATAGGTTCCAAAATTGTATGTTAAAATACGCTGATAACGTGGGATTACGTTCCGAAAGACACCCGCAATATCGCGATCCCCGCTCTCTTCGTTAAAGATCTTATAGGTAAAGTAGGTTAGGTTCCGAAGACCGCCAAAATATAAGCTTACAACTTTTACCTAAAACATTATTAGGGTAGAATTATATTATAGTATATTAACCTGTAAATAAGATTTAATAATAAAAACAATAAACCTGTGTATACGAATAAATTAATAAATTAGTAAAATACAAAATATAGTACTCACCCTTCATGTCTCCGAGGCACGTCGTGTAAGCCGTGCGACTGGCTTAAATCTTGCCTGTTTAGCTTGACCCGCGTAATGAAACATAATTATCCTGCATTTTTAATTCACGAACCGCATTATCAAACGCCGCAATATCAGCGTATTTTGTTGTACTCTTAAAAAAATTAATTAGTGAACAGATCAATAAGATTTATATTCTAAACTTTTATTCTAAAATTTTAGTGCGATGATATTTTGAGTGTATTGGTTATAAATTCAGTTATAAATTGAAATAGAGACACTTACAATACGTCCTCAAAATGAAATTGTCAGTTCAACTGTTGTTTTAAATGTGCAAGATACAGGAACTGATTTAAAAATAGTAATTTGCTGTTAAATAAAGAGTGAACGTATAAGCATGAAAATTTACGATTTGGCTTTTAAATTAATCGTAATAATTTGGCGAATTAATTTAAGATAAATTTACTAGATACAAATATTCCCAAAGCCACATATTTTTACTTTTAAAATATCAGTGGGCTGAGATTTTAAATTTACAACTTAACTTTCAAATAAACAGGTTTATAATTACTACACTTACTGTATATGGCTACTATAAATTTCAGGTTACAATCATTGTTGAGACAAATATACTACATACAGTTAAAATAGCGCACTGTATTGTTAAAATTTGGGACCATTTTTAAGTATACGTTTGTATGAACAGTGTAAATCTGTTAAAATAACATAATTTTTAGCTAAAAATTAAGGTAAAAACTAAAACAAAAAACAAAATCCAGTTCATATAAATGTTCTTTGTAATTTATATTTCAAACAGTATGATAATGATGTTTTTAGAAAACAGTAAAATAGTTTTATAAAAGACAATAATTTATTGGTGTTGATTTAACATCCTTTTTCGCAGTGCAGTTCGTTTAATTAAGAAAATATGGAATAAGATATATATATATAAATATATATATATATATATATATATATATATATATATATATATATATATATATATATATATATATATATATATATATATATGATACACACAGACCGTGCATGGAACAAGGAACTCTTCTGGGATAATTAAATCCACTATAGTCCGAATAAGTAATGGTAAATGACAAATACCATAGTTTTTCTTTTTCTATGAAAAAGAAAAACTATGGTATTTGTGATTTACCATTACTTATTCGGACGATAGTGGATTTAATTATCCCAGAAGAGTTCCTTGTTCCATGCACGGTCTGTGTGTATCATGAAAAACCTCAGGGGACCATTCTGAGTTCATTCCCATATATACAGGGTGTCCCGTAAGTCTGGACCCATAGGGAAAAATAATAAAATTACAAAATAGTCCAAAAATTTATTACATAATCTGTTCAAAGTGTCCGCCGTTGTGTCGCACACATAGTTGAAGACGTAATCTCCACTGCGACAGCACTTTCTGAATCACAGTCGCAGAAATTTCTTGACACGCCTCCACAATGCGTGCTTTAAGGTGGAAAATGTTCTGAAGTTTGACCTCGTACACTTTGGCTTTCAAGTGGTCCCACAAATAAAACTCCAGCGGAGTAAGATCATAATAAAAAAATAATAAAAATAATAATAAAATAATAAAAAAATATATTATAAATAAATGTTTGGACTATTTTGTAATTTTATTATTTTTCCCTATGGGTCCAGACTTACGGGACACCCTGTATATATATACACTATATATATATATATATTATAATATATATATATTATATATATATATATATATATATATATATATATATATATACACTCGTATCTATATATCAGGTTGTAACATAAATTCTGTTCGATTAGAAAATGGACGATAGATAAGAGAATATCCTCAAGATAATGTGAAACAGTTTTAGAAATGTTGCAAAATATACGCTGCGACATGTTCGCACAGGTTTTATCACGATACAGAATGATACAGAATGACTTAGGCTAGTGTAGGATTAGGCTAATGAATATTTTCTCTGGTGTTTTTCATACAGTTACAACGCCACCCCTACGATATTACAGTAATTGAAAAAACATGGCGCCTACAAAAGAGCATATTCGACATGTGATGCTGTATGAGTTCCATAAAGGATCTAACGCTAGTGAATCCGCAAAAACATTCAAAGAATTTATGGAAATAATGATGTGAGCGAATGGATGTGTAGGAGATGGTTTGAGAATTTCAGAAATGGAGACTTCAGTCTGAAAGATTATCAACGAACAGGAAGACCAAATGAATTAGATGAAGAGTTGCTGAAAGCAACAGTGGAGGAAAACCAAACGGTAACTGTAAGAGAACTTGGCCTGCAACTCGGCGTTAGCCATATGACCATTCATCGTCATTTGAAGCTGTTATGAAAAGTAGTGAAGGTTGGAAAATGGGTTCCACATGATTTGTCACAAGCGAATCTTCAACATCGAATCGATATTTGCACATCACTGCATTCTCGGCAACTGCAGGCACCGTTTTTGAATCGGAACGTCACTGTGGATGAAAAATGGGTCCTCTATAACAATATTAAGCGTCGACATCAGTGGCTTAGCCGTGAAACAAAGCCTGAACCTCAGCCAAGGAATGGACCCCATCCAAAGAAAATATTGCTATGCGTTTGGTGAGATATGCAAGGAATTATTCATTTTGAGCTTCTGCCAGATAACCAAACAATCACAGCTGATATCTACTGCCAACAACTCCAACGATTGAAGATGGCATTACAAGAAAAACGTCCTGCATCAATTAATCACAGAGGTGTTCTATTCCACCAGGATAACGCGCGCCCTCACACTGCTCGAATCACCACTGCCCAATTGGAGGCATTTGGTTGGAAAAATGCCTCATCCACCTTATTCTCCGGACATCGCACCTTCAGATTACCATTTATTTAGAAGTCTGCAACACCACCTAGATCGACAAAAGTTGCAATCCAGGGAAGCTATCGAAAACGAACGTGGCGTAAAAAAACTTTTCTACAGGTGGGAGGAGGTTGTCATTGTCATTTAATTTTTGTTCTGAATGAACTAAAAAATCGAGCAGAATATATGTTACAACCTATACTCGTGTGCATATATATATATATATATAGAAACTCAGAATGGTCCCCTGAGAAACTTATATGTTAAACACAGACCGTGCATGGACCAAGGAGCTCTTCTGGGAAAATTAAATCCACTATAGTCCGAATAAGTAATGGTAAATGACAAATACCATAGTTTTTCTTTTTCATGATGCTAGCCCGACGTGGGCAACGGGTCTCTCGCAAAGAGGTCCCACAAATATAGCTTCCCTCACCAGCTATCTGCAAAGCAGACAGGATCCAGCTTTGGGACATGGATCTAGGGTTTAAAGCAAGCCTAGTCCCACTACATTCAGAACCTCTATATAAGTAAAAGACTCGCTGCATTCACGTCGGATTGAATAAATCAAAGAAAAAGGGGTAACTATTGTATTTTTAGCCAAAAAGACAAAACTTAAACCTCAACCGGGACATTGAGCGTCCACTTTTCAAGGCACGTAACACGTCCATTTAATATACACAGATACAACAGTTACCCCTCTTTCTTTGATTTATTCAATCCGACGTGAATGCAGCGAGTCTTTTACTTATATAGAGGTTCTGAATGTAAGGGGACTAGGCTTGCTTTAAACCCTAGATCCATGTCCCAAAGCTGGATCCTGTCTGCTTTGCAGACAGCTGGTGAGGGAAGCTATATTTATGGGACCTCTTTGCGAGAGACCCGTTGCCCACGTCGGGCTAGCATCATGAAAAAGAAAAACTATGGTATTTGTCATTTACCATTACTTATTCGGACTATAGTGGATTTAATTTTCCCAGAAGAGTTCCTTGTTCCATGCACGGTCTGTGTTTAACATATAAGTTTCTCAGGGGACCATTCTGAGTTTGTGTATATTAAATGGACGTGTTACGTGCCTTGAAAAGTGGACGCTCAATGTCCCGGTTGAGGTTTAAGTTTTGTTTTTTTCGCTAAAAATACAATAGTTACCCCTTTTTCTTTGATTTATTCAATCCGACGTGAATGCAGCGAGTCTTTTACTTATATAGAGGTTCTGAATGTAGTGGGACTAGGCTTGCTTTAAACCCTAGATCCATGTCCCAAAGCTGGATCCTGTCTGCTTTGCAGATAGCTGGTGAGGGAAGCTATATTTATGGGACCTCTTTGCGAGAGACCCGTTGCCCACGTCGGGCTAGCATCATGAAAAAGAAAAACTATGGTATTTGTCATTTACCATTACTTATTCGGACTATAGTGGATTTAATTTTCCCAGAAGAGTTCCTTGTTCCATGCACGGTCTGTGTTTAACATATATATATATATATATATATATGGGATTGAACTCAGAATGGGTGTGTATAGAAAAATAAAACAAAACTCGTACACACGTCGGGCTAACATCATGAAAAAGAAAAAACTATAGTGTTTGTCATTTACCATTACTTATTCGGACTATAGTGGATTTAATTTTGCCAGAAGAGTTCCTTGTTCCATGCACGGTCTATGTGTATTATATATATATATATATATATATATATATATATATATATCTTATGAACCTTATGTTGTTTCGTGCGTCGGTCTCTCTTCACACGGAGGTCAAGCTGGTGGCTCCGCCTCTATCATTATATATATATATATATATATATATGTATATATATATATGTATATATATATATAATATCGGTGGTGTAGTGGTTAGCGTTGCTAACTACGAATCCATCGGCCTCGGGATGGAGACCCGGTGAAGGCAGGCAGCGCTCAGCAAACCCGAACTGTTCATTCTTCTACACAATATAAAAAATTGGTTGGTAGATAAATGGGTACCCTGGGTAGCCAGTGGTTAAGAAGCTAGGCTGCTGGTAGGGCGTGGTTTGGATGCCACGTTCAACTGTAGTTCTAAGGTGGAGTGAGTGACAAGCTTGACCTTCGTCAGAATGAACAATTCGGACGGACGTAAAGCGAAGGTAACCAAGGTGTGAGATTGTAGAAAACAATCGACCAGGGAAGTACTCTTTAAGGCGATGGGTAACGTTAGAAGAAGGCAGTAGTCTGTGCGCAAAAAGGGAGGGTGCAATTGCAATGAAAGATTGCAATATTGCATGCAACTTGGTGAGAGACTGTTTTTAACGCCTCCAACCTTCCAAGGGGAGAGTGAGGTTATGCAACAATAACTCCCCTAAAAAAAAATATATATATATATGTGATCGCCAAGGGTATAGGGTAACCTAACCTGGAAGCTCAGGCCTATAAAAGTATGTATATATATATATATGTGTATATATATATGGGTGTGTATAAAAAAATAAAACAAAACTCGTACACACGTAAAGGAGAAATAACAGTCTCATCATAACAAAATATACGCAAAGAAGCCATCCTCAGAATACCTCACAAACCCACTCACACATTGCCCCATTTAAAAATTAACAAAACACACGCACACTGTATATGATGTACACACGTAAAGGAGAGGTAACACAGTTCTATCCCAAAAAAATAGATGCGAACATGTCTTCCTTTGACTACCTCACAAGTCCCTTCATACGTAGCCCCATCTCAAAAATAACAAAATACAGGCGAACAAGCCTTCCTTAGACTACCTCACAAGCCCCTTCACACATAGCCCCATCTCAAAAATAACAAAATACACGCGAGCATACCATACCTCACAACCACAGACAGTATTACACCACCACCATCACCCATTAGACCAGTAAGGTCTCAAAAAACGTCACAGATAATAGACAAAGATATTAATCTACTCGGACGGAATGCCATCAGGAGGCCAGGATTATGATGTATTGGAATGTTGTCTGTTCTTTCAAACAAAAACTGAAACACGGTGACCAAAATTTAAAGCAAAAACAAAATTTTTGTCTCAATCTAACAATATATTTTTAAATCTTATTATAAAAAATATTAATATAATTTTATAATAAAACTAGATTTTATTTCTAGGGTAACTTATTTATTTTTATCAAATTTCCTTTTACCACTTTACCACGCATTAACGAATCTTACGAATTATTGAAACAAATTTTTTCCCTTAACACACAAATATATCTTTTAAGCATATTCTAAAAAAATATTCAATTAATTTTAAACCAATTTTAAGTTTTAGTGCTAACTTATTTATTTTTATGAAAAAATCCTATTTTTGGGTGGAGTCTGTATTTTACCGTATAAAAAGTCGGCTAGCAAAAAAAAAAAAATATATATATATATATATATATATATATGTCAAATAAAGAGAGGGTAAATATATAAATACATTTCTTTAATTTCTTTAGTAGGTTGGAACACGAATGTAAGAACAGAATATTAACTGTCCAAACAAATATTTTTACCAGAGAAAGCAGATTACTCCAGGACAAGCAAACATCATTGCTATCCCACAACTAGATAGTAGGAAGACACCTCCACTCCACATAAAGAGTGGATTAATGAAAAATATCGCCAAAGGTCTCAACAAAGAAGGATACCAAATTTATGTCAAACATGGGTGCGAAACGTATCATGGTGATCCTACAGACGAACAAGCCAACAACAACGGTACGAGTTCGCAACATCTCGAACATGTATTAAAAAGTAGTCTCCATCATACATTGAGGAATAAAGGACTAAGTCTTTATAATCTAGAGTGAGGATCAGTTTTGTATCCTTATCCGTAATAATTACGTCAAAAGAAAAATGATAGACTGTTTGTATAGAACAAGAACATAATTTTAATTTGTGTGAAGGTACTTATAAGCTTGACCTTTTAATGAGATTCTTGGTCAAAAAATCCCTTCCGCTGTCGGGTGAACGGGATCTAACCTAGGTATGAATTTTTGAATTGTCTCTGGCTTTCTAGAATGTTCCTTACCTTTCCTGGATTGTTTCCTTACTGTTGTTCATTCGTTTTTCTGTATCCGCCTGAAGAGGATGAAAGTGGGCATCGAAACTGTTGTAGAAAGAAACTCCGTCTATTAGTGTGGGTTTTATTGTCACATTTCGACCTCCACGTCAAAAAAGTGAAGTTTTGCATTTATTATTAAGCCAAAATAACAAAACCGGATATACTACTTGAGTAGCAAAGAGATTAAGTTAGCCAACTGTATAAGTGGAAATAGAGCCAAAATATTTATAATGTGATCATTTAGGATACCCAATTTATATAACATCTTGTACACCAAGTTTGTTTGTTCGTATATTCTCAATTATTACATATTCATGAATTTATGTAAACCTATCATTCTCTAAATCATTTTTGATACATGGGATACAGTCAATTACAAGAAGAAATGAATATAAATTGGAAGTCAAAAACTTTTAGGAGAGATGCTGTGAAACAAATCTTTTCATTTAAGCTTAAATAAACTTATATTTAAACTTAAACTCTTTAAACTTTCCTGCATTAGACATTTTATTGTTAGTCATTTCATTACGTATTTTAGAAATATGGAAAATTTTATTTTCAGGATCTATAAATATGCATATAATTGCATTACAACAAGTGAGGTTCGATTACAAGCCTATTAGATAATGAATTCCCCCTAATCACTGAAGATTTTACATTAATTTTATCTGGTATCCGGTAACTCCTTCACCATCATCCCACATGAGTCCCAATTATAAATTTAATGGCTAAAATAAAAATTCACCTAGAAATTTAATAATTTAATGACCAGATTATAAAGCCGAAATAAATAAATATTTTAAGTATTCTTTATAAAAGTTCTTAGCAGTACCTAGCTGATTAGGCTAGAATAGTAATTAGGAACCCTATGGCTTTTCTCTGAACACATACTACATAGTAAAGCTTTGTCTGTTTAAACTACATTGTTACATATCATTTGGAAAACATGAACCACTTGGGCCTACCCAAGCCATAAGTTATAACGGGTCTTGTGGGTTATAACCCAGCAATTTTAACTTCACTATAAACTAAATTACTTTCATCATGGCTCACAAGATAAAGACAACATCCATATGCTTGCATACTGGCATCAGCAAACACATGAAGCGTTTGAGGCTCATCCCTAAGGCCTATGCACCTTGGAATTTTAATGTTCTGTACTTTATTTGTCTGAAACTAATCTTTTCCAATAAATTTGATCTTTGTTTGTAACTGTATCATTCCAACCTACATTTTTCTTCCAAAGCTCTTGGGGAAATATTTTTGCTCTAATAGTTGCAGGTAGGAAAAAACCCATGGGATCAAATATCTTTGAAGCTTCAGAAAGTATTTTTATTTTTGTATTAGCTTCCAAATTAAGTTCAAATTCCTTTGTACAAAGTGAATCATGCTTAGCAGAAGTTGAATCCAAGTACCATGTCATGCCTAAAGTTTTAATTCTATTTGTAGATTCAGTAAGAACCTTCCCATCTTTTAAAATCTCTTGGTTTAAACCCTCTTCACTTGAAACCCATTCCCTTAATTCGAAATTACCCTGCTTCATAAGATCTTAGGCTAAATTGTAAATTTCAAATAATTCAGGTCTTGTTGAGGTTGAACCTATTAAGTTATCAACATAAAAGTGTTGTTTCAAGAAATCTAATGTTAAAGGGGCATTAAAGTGATTTAAATGGTGTCTAATAGTTAAGGCCAATAAGCTTGGTGAACAATTACCCAAAAAGGACTACATTGAATCTATATGTGACACATCCTTTATTCAAATCATATGGGTCTTTGAATCATAAAAACCTGAGTTGATCTTTATCTTTCTCATTTTTTAAATGAATTCTCAAAAAGGCTTTTGATATGTCACTCTGTATGGCATATTTATTTAATCTGAACCTCAGCAAGATCTTTACAAGATCAGAAATCAGATTAGGACCTTCTGAGAGACAATCATTTAAACTGTGTTTGTTTGAATCTTTGAGGCTGCAATTGTAAACTACCCTCAGTTTTCTTGTTTGGCATCCTGTCTATACACCCACCTGTGTGTTAAATAATGACGCTTCCTTTTAAAAAGGATCATTTGTAACCTCTTCTATAAAACCTTTTTGTATCTGTTCTTTAAAAACATCATCATACATTTTAATTTTGTCATCTGGATATATACCTTGTATAGATGACCTTTAGCAACCTTTAGATTATCCGTCAGTGTAGGACAGTTTGTTTTCCAGGGTAGTTCAGCTAAACAATGGTTATCTTTGTATTCAATTGTGTTTTCAAAACTTTCTGCTATTAATCGGTCTTCATCTGAGTGAATATTATCATAAATACCTACAGATTCAAGCAACCATAGTGTTTGTAAACCTTGATCTAAAATGTCATATGTAAGAGTTGAATTAATATATTCTGTGCTGATAGTATTGTTTAAATTGTTTGCATTTTTATAAGATTCACTGAGAAATGTGTTCAGATAGATAGCATCTGCTACTCATGCATTATTTGTTAACTTTTTGTTTGAGTCTTCACTTGGGTTATATTTAGTCAGATCACCTAATGGAGCTATCCCTAATATTGTATCAGTGGCTATACCCTCTCCTATTTTCACTATGCTTCTCTGGATAAGGTGAATGTAGTCAGCTCGTAATAACATTTGAATGTTGTCTACTATATTAGAGTTTAAATACTTATCAGCTAAGTGATAGTGTTTCTTAAAAGTTTAACAGTATGATTCAATTTAGGCACCAAAATTTTATCGGTGCTACTGTAGTATGCGGTCTACCTACGATTCGGCGGTCTACCTTTTAATTATAGCTTCTTATCTTGTTTACTAATTGTTTGTTTACATCCCATTGTCAATCGCCCTTGACGATTGGTTAGGTTTAGTCATGATATTTTCGTTAGTTTTAACGAAAATATCATGACTAAACCTAACCAATCGTCGGTAGACCGCATACTACAGTAGCACCAATTTATCTTTCCCACTTGCTTAACTACAACTGTTTTCAAGTTGTGTATCTTATTTTCTAAGTGCAACCCCCAGATCAGCTGTGTCATAGTTATTTGTTTTTAAGTTATCATTCACAAAGGATGCGATGCAGAGATCCTGGTGAGCATTTGATGTTAATCCTAGTTTACTTACTAAATCTTTAGTAACAAATGTTTGTTGTGAACAAGAATCTATAAGACATCTGATGGGTGTAAAATTACCTTCTTTGTTTTGTAAATCTAGGGTAATACTTGGCAGAAGAATTTCAGAATTTTTAGCTACATTATTTGAGCAAATGTGACCACAAAAGGTGCTACCAGTGTATTTTTGTTTAGAATTAGATTTAGTCTGAGCTTTATTTTTTCTAGGATTTTATTTTCATTTTTCGCAGAGTTGCACATTGAAGTGACATGATCTAAAGTCCAGGGGTCGGCAACCATAGGTATGCGTGCCAAAGTTGGCACGCGAGGTGGTAGTCCAAGGCACGCCAAGTGATTCCCAAAAATTGCAATTTCAATTTTTTTTTTGAAACTATAAAATATATTAAATTATTATATTGAATGTTATTATATATTGTATATATTATTATATATTGAAATTAAAAAATTATAAAGGACAGTATCAAACTGTGTGTATGTATTTTTGGTCAAAATACAAATCAAAAGCGCTTAGATTTGTTTGTTGGGATTGAAATAGAGCAGACCGTTCTACGAATTATGTGTATGAAAATTATAATTGGCACGCAGGGCCGTAAAAATGTTGGCATTAATTGTAAACTGAGGCACTGCGTTCAAAAGGTTGCCGACCCCTGATTCTAAACTATCATAAATTTTACATTAAAATTTTTGTTTTGACTCGCAATCTTTTTTATAATGACCTGACCCAGCACATTTTTTGCAAAGATTAAGATCTTCACATCTCTTAAATCTTGAGTTGTAATCACTAAATTTAAGACATCTTGTACTACTGTGTTCAACACCGGCACAGAATTTACAATGTGGTGTATAATGTTTACCAGTTGCTACATTAAAGTCTTGTAAAGTGGGAGTCTCAGTACTATGGTTAAACCTCAAATTTAAGTCAGACTTCGGTTGTTCTAGATTTTGTACTGTAGTTGTTTGTTTTAAAATTAGTCTTAAGTTGTTCTTGGGACTGAGATTTTGGTGTGTCTGAGGTATTAACTGTGGATGAAACTTTGTTTTTTAAATTGACAGTGCTATAGGAAATTCACATCTTAATTCATAATCTAATGTTAGATAAATATCTAGTGTTATGTTGGAATATTTCTCTAACTTGTGGTGGTAAGCACTCAAAAACATGGCTTGAATAAACAATGCAGATTCATTCAAGTTAACCTCATTATTATTTAATCGATCTAATAATGACTCAAAAAAGCAATAAAATTCATAAATAGCGTGATAATTATCTTTACAAGGTATCATTTGCTGAAGTTCCAGTGCCAGTTCATGAATAATTTCAGCTTTGTTAATGTAGTTTCTTTTTAACAAGTCTGCCACTACCGTGTATAAACCACCAATAGCAGGCAAAAATTCAACTAATTTAAGTGCTGGTCGTCTTAAATAATTTAATAAATAGTTAAATTTATCAACATCAGAAATATAGTCTTTATTCCCAATCAAACTATCAAATTTTCGAAAAATTACTGAAATTGTACTCTATCCTCTTCAAAATTAGGAATTTGTAAGGTAGGTAATCTGGCTTTTATTTCTTGATCTGAATTACCAGTACTTCTTACGGAAGAAATGCAAGACTCAAATTTAAATTAGTTTCTTCTTGTACTTTTAATGCATTTAACTGAGCTTGTAGTTCATCCACGTAACCCTCAGTCTCATCTAGATAGGCTTCATTTTCTATTATTAAGTTAGTTAAATCCTCAACAGACATTAAATTACCGTCCACTATTTCAGATTTAATCTCTTCATCTAAGATTAAAATTTAATTTTTAATCCTATCCACAGTATTTAAGTCTTTCATAATCCACTTTTGAAAGTGTTGATTTCTAGTGATGCACCGGAGCTCCGGCTCCGGCCGAGCAGGAGTTCCGGCCATTTTAGAAAACCTCCTGCTCCGGCCGGAGGTCTCACTAAACTCCGGCCTCTGGCCGGAGGTGCCAAGTACACCAAACTCAAGTCTGACAACTTTTAGTTTTAATTCTATAAAACTATAAAACCTCATTTCTGCACCTATCCGAATATTTCAGTTCTCAGATGACTGTAATAATAATTTATTTTATGAGTGACCAGTGATTGTATTAATATTTCAGTTCTCAGTGACTGTAATAATAATTTATTTTATGAGTGATCAGTGATTGTATTAATAATTGATTTGATATAGGCTACTTTACTCAGCATTCAGCAAGACATCATAAGTTTCACAACCTGAGGATATTCTGTTCAATGGGAATTTTTAGAGAAATTAGCACACACAAAGCATAGAAAGTCGGCTTTTATAAAGTTTAAGTTATTAAAGACTTAATAATTTAAAATAGCAGGACTATAATATATAAACCCTAAATAGATGAGACGATGGAACACACACCACACACACACACACACACACATAAATACTGAAATAAATCAATTGGCCGGAACCTCCGGCCTCCGGCCGGAGGAAAAAACACTAAGCCGGAGGTTCCGGCCCTCCGGCCTCTGGGCAAAATCTGCCTCCGGTGCATCACTATTGATTTCCTTCTAAAATCATTAAATGATCTTGTAATGACTCCTTTTCTGACAACCTTTTTCTTTTTAATAGATGATAGCTTATCAATATTAATTGTGGGCTTATCAGTCTCAGCCATAATTATGAAAAAGAAAATTAGGAAGGAAATTACTGAAGGCTAAAAGTGGGAGAATGAACTTAAATATTTAAAGTTGTCAACAACAGGCAGTGTTTAATATTTGTCCTAACTTAAGGTCCTAACAACAGGATTAGCCTATTGACAGCCCTATCAAGCACTAAGGCAGGGGTGGCCAAAACGTTGATCGCGATCTACCAGTAGATCGCAGAGCAATTTTTAGTAGATCGCAGAGTGACCAGTAGCTTAGCCTAGCAACATAGACCTTAAATTTCACAATACTAACGAGCACACGACCCGACCGCTACTACCAAAAATTAGCGTTCTTTATGTTATCACCTCCATTATCGGTAGCAACATTTATTTGTTTTATCTTTGTGTTTACCAGTCATTTAACAAAAAATAAAGTTTAACTTTAATAATTCTGAGAGATATTTAATTAATGTCGCAGAAAATGATACCGCTAACTTTAATTCCTGCCAAAATTTCATACCGCGGTAAACTGAGCTGTCATGAGCATGTGTCACTTAAGTGACGGGTCAGTCATTTGGAATAATCGGTGGTGAAGGTCAGTCTCCAGTCCAATTGCATTAACACGTTAAAATGAGTGCTGGACCAAGTGCCAAGAAACTTACAACTTTCACAATGAGTGGGAGACGGCATATTTTTTTACGATGAAAAATTCCAAATGTGTGTATTTAATTTGCCATGCATGTGTCGCTTTCGTCAAAATGGGGAATTTAGAGAGGCATTTTAAAATTATTCACAAGCGGTATGACAGTGATTTCCCAGCTGAAAGTGAACTACGTAAGAGAAAAGTCAATGAACTTAAGTCTCAACTTAGTGCTCAGCAGTCTATCTTTACAGGGCTTAGCACAAAATCGAAAGCAGCAACGATTGCGTCATTTCGGGTGAGCCGTGTACTTGCGAAACACAAGAAACCTTTTCAGGATGGAGAAATATTCAAAGAAGCAGTCACAGAGGCAGCAGAGTCGTTGTTTCAGAATTTCAGTAATAAATCGGAAATATTGTCTGCTATTAACCAGCTTCAGCTATCCAGAAACACTGTGATGCGGCGTTGTGAAGTAATGGATGAGAATTTGGTGGAACAGCTGAAGAAAGACATACATGACTACGTGTTTCTTTCACTTCAGTTTGATGACTTGAGAGATGTGATCGACACATCACAGTTATACATTTTTATTAGAATTGTGTTTAAAGATATGACTGCCAAAGAAGAACTGTTTAAAATCCTACCTTTAAGAGGGAAAACTCGAGGTGAGGACATTTTTCAGGCATTCACTGAGTTTGTTAACGACACACAATTCCCACTTCACAAGCATGTGAGCATAACAACTGACGGATCACCTGCTATGATTGGCCGCTCCAATGGGTTCATGGCCCTGTGCAAAAGTGACAAAAGGTTTTCAAACTTCTTTAATTATCACTGCATAATTTACCAACAAGCATTGTGTGGTAAAATGTTGAATATTAAAGAAATTATGGATATTTCCCATAAGATTGTGTGTTCTATTCGGCGAGAAGTCTACAAAGACGTCTCTTCCGATCTCAGCTAGAAGAAAATAAAGCAGAACACACTGACCTTTTGTTGCACACTGATGTTAGGTGGCTAAGTAGAGGTAAATTCCTGCAGAGGTTTAGGGATCTCTTAACTGAAATTAAAGACTTCCTGAAGTTAAAAGAAACATATTACAAAGAGTTGGAAGACGAAGTGTGGCTGTTAGATTTAGCTTTTTTGACTGACACCACTGCTTTTCTAAATCAGCTAAACTTAGAGTTGCAAGGTAAAAACAAAACTATTGTTGAAATGATTACCTCAGTGAATGCTTTTAAACAAAAACTAGAACTGGTATCCTCACAGCTGCAGCGGCGCCACACACCGTTAGAACTGTAGCTGCTATCATGGTTTCCTTATTATCACTTATTTTGATCCTATCAGATGTCGATGTCAGCTCAAGGTCCTGCATGATACGTTTTGGCGTTTTCAGTACCATGAACTGCAGCCTTGTTGATGGTCCTGGTGAGAAATCGTGCTCTCAGTCCCTCCGTGTTCCTCTGTCTCAGTGTCACCTGACAGGTCGCCGATTTCCTCATCTTCTGGGGCTGTTGATACGCTACTCTGAGCTGATGCAGTTCGCATTGTTGCGTTCTGTTTCTGGAGCGCTCTAATTTCTGAAGCTTTTTCTTAGCGAAGATTTTATCGTTGCCACTAAGTGTAGCTTCCCATCCATTGCGTTAGTCCAGCTAAAAGCTTATGTCTTTTATCATCAGTCGTGAGAAGCTTATTCATTAGGACTTTCGCGATAGCATCAGAGGCTCCAATACCCCAGAGCTTATCGAGTTTATCTGCAAAGCTGGCCCGTTTATTGACTTGGTTACTCTTTTCTTATTCGTGTCCAACAGCCTCCACTGACGACATAAAGTTCGCAGCTTCGCTAGGCAGTTATGCAGCCGAATGGTCTTTACACGTGCAATGTTCAAGAAGGTCAATGCATTTTCTACAGTTATTTTAAATGCTTCGTTCCTGTTCAATGATGGGCTTTGATTTACATGGAAGAAAAACTGGAGCACTTGTGCTGTAGTCAACCTTGCGCCACATATGAAGGAGGGCGACTGACCTACAAGGAAATGATTTGTTTTATTCCTTAGAACGGGTACAGATGATAACACTTTGTCTGAAGTCTTTTACCACTACGGGTTGTTACTGGTTCAGGATCCACCTTTACTTGAGAAAGTTGCGCAGGACGTAGCTCGTTTATTTGGATACCTAGAAAAGAGGTATTATATTACATGCAGGCCAGTTCACATATGGTATCTACATACAAAAGAAATTGACCAATATCATATCATTTCATTCCAATTGTGCACAACTCCCACCAAATGAAATGAAAATTTTGAAAAAGTCACTACGGACGTATGCCTGAATCACTACAAAACTACGTCACTCTATGACAATTGACATACTTTGATGTCAAATATCTTGAAAACCGTAACTCGTCCCTACATCAACATTGTTTCCAATTATATTTTTTTGTCGAGAGGATCAAAACGAGGGGCAGGTTGATAGTGTTATCTCCATTAGTAACAAAGTTAGCATTTTACCGTAAATGACTGAAGCATGCTATCTTTAAACTCTTTGAGCAACCCCTAGGCTAATTTCGGTGTTGATGAAAATGGTACCAAAATATTTCATTTGGACCAAATAATGGGAAAACACATTATGCTACATTTTTCAAACATTTCCTAATTTTGAACATCCTATGCTGGCATGTCTTGTTGCATACTGACGCTCTTGGTAGCCTCAATTGGCTTACAAGTCTTAATCAGCCAGTTGGCTTAATCTGGCAATATTATCCATGTAGCGGATAATGAGTATATGGCTACCGCGTACGGGTGAACCGACGCACCTAATCACTCGGGACCACGGGTGATGGGTGACAAAGCTATGTGGTCCACAAAGCATATCTCGACTATTGCGACAATTAATGTAAGAACTTTGCATAGACCAGAAAAACTGGCCTGTGTGATCAATGAGATCGGCCGATATAGATGGGATGTCCTAGGACTGTCAGAAACCCATTGGCCAGGGGAAGGTGAAATGGAAACAGGTGGAGTGAAAGTACTATACAGCGGGAGACCAGATGAACTGCATAGAGAGGGTGTCGCCATACTGCTGAACGCAAATGCGAAAAAGTCATATCTTGAACACAACTCAATATCTTCAAGGATGTCAGTAACAATGAAAGGAAAACATCGCAACACAAAGATAATCCAGGTATATGCACCAGATTCATCGCACCCTGAAGAAGAAGTAGATAACTTCTATGAGGACCTAGAGGAGGAGATAAGGAAAACAAAAGAGAAGGATCTACTATTCGTTATGAGGGATTTCAACAGCAAGATTAAAAACTGACGTAAAAAATTCGTTTAGCTAGGTAGCCATTTCCTTGTTTTCAGAAACTAGATCTCCGTTAACATATATATATATATATATACAGGGTGATTCAAATGTCGGGTTACATAGGGCTTTTCTGTTTCTTTGCAGGTAAATGAGTTATGAGATGTTATTGAAGGAAGAGCGCATTGATGTGATATTCCTAGGTGGTTGCACAAGTGCATTGCCGTTAACGGTGGCCATATCGAACATGTGATGTGACTATTCCCCTGTATTATTGCATAATACAGTATTTCCCTATGTAACTTGACTTTTGAATCACCCTGTATATATATATATATATATATATATATATATATATATATATATATATATATATATATTTTAACTGCAAACACGCAGTATAATTAACGTAAAGAACGACGCTTGTATAGGAGAATATTCCGCGCAAGATGAGGAGGAAGAACGAAACAAATGAAAAAATGAGGTGTATATATATATATATATACTGTATATATATATATATAATAGGATGGTCCACAAAAGCGTTTTTTGGAATTTTAAATTCGGTCACATCTGCCCTTATTCTATTCTCCCAAAGAATAGACGTACCAATTATCTCTGCTCTAGGACCTTTTCATGACCTCGCTCAAAATGAAACAATTTGAATAATGACTTGACAATTTATGACTGGAACATTTATTCAACAAGGATAATAATGACTTGACAATTTATGACTGGAACATTTATTGAACAAGGATAATAATGACGACAATTTATGACTATATTATATATATATATATATATATATATGATGAATAAAACCACGAAGGAAAGGAACACAGATGGTGCTCAAGCGCTTTCGTCTAATGACATCCTCAGGAACACTGAAGTACATAAAGAGTTACGACCTATATATAGGTTACAGAAAAAAAAAAAAATATATATATATATATATATATACAATAAACGGAAAAACAAAATTAAAGGATTGTGGAAGGGGGCACACAAATTTATAAGGAAAAACTATCGATTTTTAGCACAAGATTAAAAGAATTGTTTCCAACCAATGTTATAGATAAAAAAAAAAAAAAATATATATATATATATATATATATATACAAATTTATACTGGAAATCTGCCCGGGTTTTAGCACTCTGCTCTTTTTGTATAAAAAAAAAATTGAACAATTATCGATTTTTAGCACAAGATTAAAAGAATTGTTTCCAACCAATGTTATAGATAAAAAAAAAAAATAATAAAATATATATACAAATTTATAATGGAAATCTGCCCGGGTTTTAGCATTCTGCCCTATTTTTTGTATATAAAAATTGAAAAATAAAAGTTATTATGGTGGCATACAAATTTACCAAAGATTTAGCGTTCTACCTTTCTTATCTAAATCTGTTCTGAAGGAATTCAAAACAACAGGATCGAGTTGAAAAAGACCTTTGCTTATGTTGAAGTTATTTGTTAGTTGGATAATGGCAGACTCAAGAATATTTCTGTTAACAATGTTGCTAGAGTGAAATAAAACTGAAGCATTATTCCAATCAATACAGTGGGATAACTCTGACAAATGGACAAAAAGGGCACTGGACAACTGTCCTGTTCTAACGGAATATTGATGCTGTTTTATACGTGTGTGCAAATCCTTTCCCGTCTGACCTATGTAAAAGGAATCACATTGTTTACAACCAATTTTATAGATAATGCCTGAATTATTGGTAGGGCTATTTTTTACTATGATATTTTTTACAATATTGTTATATGAAAATACTACATTAATATCCAAAAGTTTAAATACATTAGCAATGCCTAAAAAGCCCGGGAAAAATGGAAGTACTAAAATATTTTTTGACAAAGTACGAGTGTTATTATTGACGCGATCGAAAGTTCGTTTTGCCTTGTTGAGACAAGATTCCATAAACGCAGATGGATAACACAGATCACTTCCAATACCGTTGATTTTTTCTAATTCGGCATCGATGTATTCCGGACTGGCGATCCTAAGGGCGCGGAGAAACATTGAAGAAAAAATGGCCTTCTTAGTGGGGTGTCATGTCCCGAGTAAAAGTGTACGTAGGACAAATTGTTTGTTTTTTCCGATAGATACTAAACTTAAAACCTGGGCTTTCCCTATGTACACGCACATCCAAAAATGGGATTGACTTGTCTTGTTCCACTTCCAAAGTAAACTTAATAGAGGGGACTTGATCATTTAACTGAAGGAGGAAGTTATCCAGGTCACGATTCATGGGCCAGATACACAAAATATCATCGACGTACCGCAACCAAGGGATGCCAACCCCCAGGATTCTCGGAATGTAAGTAATTTCGAAAAACTCCATATAAATATTGGAGAGGAGGGGCGACAAAGGGTTGCCCATGGCCATCCCAAAAACTTGTTGATAATACTCGTTATTGAAAGTGAATTTACAGTCTTTGATGCAAAGCTTAATAAGTTCCAAAACAAGGTGTGAAGGTAGTGGCAGGTCATACTTATGTAATTCTTGGGAGAGAAAGTCAAGCATATCGTCAATCGGAACTTTTGTAAACAATGAACAAACATCAAAACTGATCAATCTATCGTTAGTTTCAATACGTGCATTATTCAATTTTTCAGTAAGATCCATGGAATTTTTTACATGTGAATCAGAGATAGTTCCGAGAATGGGGGACAAGACTTTGACAAGCCATTTGGAGAGTTTATAAGTAATAGAGCCCACCGAGCTAATAATAGGGCGCATAGGGTTGCCAGGTTTGTGGGTTTTAATGAGACCGTAAAGGTAGGGCAGAGAAGGTGAAGTGGACATGAAAAGCGGAATTAAGTCCTTATGATCTTTGAGAATGCGTTTCAAGCCACTATTAAATGATTTGATGACGTCATCCTGCGGGTTCTTCCTAAGTTTGCTGTATGTGGCGGGGTCCTGGAGAAGCTCGTTCATCTTTCTGATGTAGTCCACTTTGTCCATAATAACTATGGTGTTAGCCTTGTCTGCTTTAGTAATATGGAGCTCCCCATCTTTTTTTAATTGTGAGAGGCTATTGCGAAAACGTTTAGGAAAGTTATCTTCGTAATTACTATTCGCCGCACTATAAACGAGGCCTTTAACTATGTTAAACAAATACTGAAGGAGATTACACTGTTTTTCCAAACACGCGAGACTGTAACAAATTTGTAAAGCCGAAGGTTTTTTAACAATAAAAAAGGACATACCATATCCAAGGGCACTTTTTGCATCGTCACTAATGTTTTTCGAAGAAAGGTTCAAAACACACTTTGAGCTTGCTTTTTTACTCCACTGACTATTTCGAATAAGACTTTTAATTTTTCGATCCAAAATGTTACGAAATGAAGAAGTTCTCCGACGCAACTCGTTGTAAATTTCATCAAACAAAGGTTGGATCCACGGTTGGGGAATAACGGTCACAAAATTATGTTTGGCGATGTTTAAATTTTTGAAGGCGGACCACTCATTTTGTCTGGTGACTTCAATATTTTTCTTTAAAATTAATCTGCTGAAGTTGTTGAACGGATGGTCGTCAATTTGTCTGAGGCGAATCGGAAGTAGGGATTTGGGAAGAACTTGCTCCTCTAGACAATTAGTAAGAAACTTTCGTCGGATACGAATTGCATGCCCCTTCATTAATGTAGAAGAAAACACGGACACAAACGGAGACAAGAGAGGGAACAGCAAGCCGAAGGAACGCGTGGTGTTCATTATATGAAAATTATTTCCCGAAAGTAACACGTGAAAAATATTTATGATGAATAAAACCACGAAGGAAAGGAAACACAGATGGTGCTCAAGCGCTTTCGTCTAATGACATCCTCAGGAACACTGAAGTACATAAAGAGTTACGACCTATATATAGGTTACAGAAAAAAAAAAAAATCAATATATATATATATATACAATAAACGGAAAAACAAAATTAAAGGATTGTAGAAGGGGGCACACAAATTTATAAGGAAAAACTATCGATTTTTAGCACAAGATTAAAAGAATTGTTTCCAACCAATGTTAGGCATTGCTAATGTATTTAAACTTTTGGATATTAATGTAGTATTTTCATATAACAATATTGTGAAAAATATCATAGTAAAAAATAGCCCTACCAATAATTCAGGCATTATCTATAAAATTGGTTGTAAACAATGTGATTCCTTTTACATAGGTCAGACGGGAAAGGATTTTCACACACGTATAAAACAGCATCAATATTCCGTTAGAACAGGACAGTTGTCCAGTGCCCTTTTTGTCCATTTGTCAGAGTTATCCCACTGTATTGATTGGAATAATGCTTCAGTTTTATTTCACTCTAGCAACATTGTTAATAGAAATATTCTTGAGTCTGCCATTATCCAAAGAACAAATAACTTCAACATAAGCAAAGGTCTTTTTCAACTCGATCCTGTTGTTTTGAATTCCTTCAGAACAGATTTAGATAAGAAAGGTAGAACGCTACATCTTTGGTAAATTTGTATGCCACCATAATAACTTTTATTTTTCAATTTTTATATACAAAAAATAGGGCAGAGTGCTAAAACCCGGGCAGATTTCCAGTATAAATTTGTATATATATTTTATTTATTATTTTTTTTTTATCTATAACATTGGTTGGAAACAATTCTTTTAATCTTGTGCTAAAAATCGATAATTGTTCAATTTTTTTTTTATACAAAAAGAGCAGAGTGCTAAAACCGGGCAGATTTCCAGTATAAATTTGTATATATATTTTGTTTTTTTATCTATAACATCGGTTGGAAACAATTCTTTTAATCTTGTGCTAAAAATCGATAATTGTTCAATTTTCTTTTTTTTATATACAAAAAGAGCAGAGTGCTAAAACCCGGGCAGATTTCCAGTATAAATATATATATATATATATATATATATATATATATATATATATATATATATATTTATCTATAACATTGGTTGGAAACAATTCTTTTAATCTTGTGCTAAAAATCGATAGTTTTTCCTTATAAATTTGTGTGCCCCCTTCCACAATCCTTTAATTTTGTTTTTCCGTTTATTGTATATATATATATATATATATATTTTTTTTTTCTGTAACCTATATATAGGTCGTAACTCTTTATGTACTTCAGTGTTCCTGAGGATGTCATTAGACGAAAGCGCTTGAGCACCATCTGTGTTTCCTTTCCTTCGTGGTTTTATTCATCATAAATATTTTTCACGTGTTACTTTCGTGAGATAATTTTCATATATATATATATATATATATATATATATATATATATATATATATATATATATATATATATATATATATTATATATTAATATATTATGAAATTATAACAGCGGAACAAATAATGCATACAGTTGAAGATCTTTAGGTCTTCTTGAGACCAGTTTTAGTCTGCTCTTTGAATTCCTTGCGGTGCTGAGCGACTGCGCGGTGAAGGTACTGCTTTTGCGCTTCATCCTTCGTGATTGTGCTGTTGAAAACCTTAATGAGCGCAACTCCTCTTTCTGCGCAATCGTTAACCACTGCCATCTTCTCTAAACGTTCCTTCATTCCTTGGTAAGCTGGATCTGTGTTCCAATCATTTGGTGTCTTGTCCAGGAATGATTGCGCCTGTTCACTTCCGTGCTGCATGACGAGGTTGAAGAAGATTGCTGAACGTTTGGTGGCATAGAATTCCAAGGGATTGCTCGAGGAGAACGTTTTTCTGTCCACGCGCTTGAGTCCTTTTCTTTTTTCGGGAACAGCTACGATGTTGTGAGCAATCCTCTCCTTCGTGGACGCTTGAACTCGAGGATCAAAGAGTGCCAAGGGGATTAAGTGCTTAGAAATGAACCACAAATGGCGCTTCATCGCGGCAAATGCCGCGTCGTTCGTCTTTCATGGGTGAGCTTTCAGTTGGCGCAAGAAAGTGAGGTCATTCAATGGAGCCATGTATGCAACACTGGCCTCGTTCCAGTAGCGGCCGTAAAGGAGCGTGATAAACAGGCTTAGTTCCTCGATGTTCCGTTTCTCGGTCTGAAGCAAGGTGAATTGATCTCTGAATAGGAACACCTTGAGCGTGTAAATGGCCTTGGCCATCCATCGCGCATGGTGCATGGCTCCAGGGCGTCGAATTCTCACAGGACCGTCAAGCTTCCCTCCCAAGAAAAGGAGGCAGAGAAGCATCAGTTCATCATAGTCGTCCCGCTGACTCTTCTTCTTGACAGCCTCCTTGTAGTAGGAGACCATTTCCTTCCTCTGCTCTGCTGTTTCAATGAACAGGCTGTCGGGTGCACTCTCGAACTTGCTGCGATCAATGAAAACCCAGTGCTGCTTGAAGCGCTTGAATAGGCCAATTTCAGGTCCACTGGATGTTTCGAAACAAGCACCGAAGGCCGCAGCAAGGACGACTTCTACCACGTGGTGTCGGCAAGCGATCCACACCAGATCAATACCCAACTCCTTTTCAATGAGAGTACAAGCTCCAGCATGAAGTCCCGTGTTGGACGCAGTTGTATCAAAAACAAGACCTCGAACGTTGCCCCTCAAAGACCAGTCGTCCACAAGGTTCAGGCACGCCTGAGCCTGAGATGCTCCAGTTGCAGCAGCTACCATTGGAACTCCAAGAAGTTTCTCTTCCCCGTTACCGGTTACAAGCACAGCCACACGGTCCACCACCTCTAACCCATGGGAGATATCTGTAAGCAGCTTACTATCCCAGTGCAAGAGAAAGGGCTCATAGGTCTTGAAAGTGGCCTGATCTTCGCGGCACACCGCTTCACGTGTACATTGTCTCACGCGACGAATGGTGCTGCGTGAGATTGACACTTCGTCCAAGTTGTGCCCCAGCGAATTAATAGTTGCTGCGACCTATGCCATTCCTTTCCTGTCACTGATGTTGTGGCGATCCAAGGCTAAGGAAATGTCAGGCGTGATCAGACTTCAATGGCTTAGGAGTGGAACGTTTTCGTGCTGACTCCTTAAAAACTACAGTATCTGAATCTGATGATTCAGATGTGCTTGAACTAGAAGCCTCCAGTTCTCCCTGGGACCATCTAGCATCCGCCTCCCGCTTGGCCTCGTTTGTTGGTCAGCCATTTTCTTGTCAATCGGGCCAAAGCTGGAGGAAGTGGGATTATCGAGCTGAGCGACAAGGAAGTTCTTGTCCTCCTCATTCATCATGGTCTCGAGGGCGTCATGACGTGAAAGATCGAACACATCGTCAAGGTCTCCGCGAAATATGTCCTCCTTCATTCTGTAGGATGGGAAATTCTTTGTGCGGTTCTTCTTCAGCCCCTTGTATTGCTCGTACAGTTTCAGGAGCTTCTTCTCAGCGTATCTGGTATCAGTCATTGGAAAGTTTGCTTTTGTCCAAAACGGGATCAAAGCCTCAATGGTTATCACCTCACTGTTATATTCTGTCTTCCTCTCCTCCAGAAGGTGGAACATGAATTTCCTGAGGACTTGAAGCTTGGTAGGGAGTCCTGCCCTAGTTAACTTCTCCACCTTCCCTAGTAACCACACCTCACTGCTAGACCGTGTTTTTGATTGCTTCGGCGGCATTTCTACACATTCCTACAAAAGAAGAAGCCAAATTTAGTATACTATAGTAATCAGTCATTAGTGAGACACGTCATGCATGATTGACCGACCTCTTAACGACACAGTAGACCAACCACACTTCACACAGTTATTCACACTAAGTGTAGGAACAAAAACAACAATGACCCAAAAGTGAAATCTCAAATGCTAAATTTTCCCTATGCTTGTGAACCACCCTAATATATATATAATATATATATATATATATATATATATATATATATATATATATATATATAAATATATATATAATATATATATATATATTATATATATATAAATATATATATAAATAAATATATATATATAAATAACTATTATATATAATATATACATATATATAAATATATATATATATATATATTTCTATATAGATATATATATTATTTATAATATATAAATATTATATATACATATATATATATTTATATATTATATATATATACATATATCAACGTAAAGAACGACGCTTGTATAGGAGAACATTCCGCGCAAGATGAGGAGAGAGAACGAACAAATGAAAAAATGAGGTAACCACCCGGGAATCGAACCCGGGATCTTCCGATTGCCGGTCAGATATGATAACCACTACACCATGGTCCCCAATCGATCAGAAGCCGTAATTCTCCTACATACGCGCAGAAACCAATGCCCCGAGGGGGGCACCTCCCGCATGCCGCACCTTATATACATTTTAACTGCAAAGAACACGCAGTATAATTAACGTAAAGAACGATGCTTGTAGAGGAGAACATCCCGCGCAAGATGAGGAGAGAGAACGAACAAATGAAAAAAATGAGGTAACCACCCGGGAATCGAACCCGGGATCTTCCGATTGCCGGTCAGATATGCTAACCACTACACCATGGTCCCCGGAAATCGGAAGATCCCGGGTTCGATTCCCGGGTGGTTACCTCATTTTTTCATTTGTTCGTTCTCTCTCCTCATCTTGCGCGGAATGTTCTCCTATACAAGCGTCGTTGTTTACGTAATTATACTGCGTGTTCTTTGCAGTTAAAATGTATACATATATATATATATATATATATATATATATATAATATATATATATATATATATAACCTTACAACCTTACAAAGGTCCGCGTGATGATTTCTCATTTCGCGAAGGTCAAGCTTGTCGCCTCTCCTCTCGAGTTGGCCTGGTGAAGTAGTGAGTTGGATTCTTGCGCTCTCCACCTCACATAGCCAGGTACGCCCGGCTCATCGGGGATTGTTCTGAGCCAGGCGTCTAGTCTTCTTTTGAAGATTTCCACTGCAACTCCCTTCGTGTTTCTTAGGTCTTTGGGCAACTGATTAAACAGTTTTGGTCCTCTCACTACAAAACTATTTTCTTTCAGGGTTAAGGATGTTCCCTGTCTCGCCTTCAATTTGGGAATACGACACAGTCTACCGCTTCTACTTTCCATCGTTGTTTGGGGAGTTATGGGATTCAGAGTAAGATTAGGGACTAGTTTCTCCATTATTTCCCAAGTGTAAATAATGGTGTATCTCTCTCTTCTCCTTTCCAGTGAATATAGGTCTAGTTCTCGTAACCTTTCCCAGTAATTTAGTTCTTTGCACCCATTGATCTTGGCTGTGAAACTTCTTTGGATCCCCTCCAGCTGTCTAATGTCTTCTTTTTTATATGGGGAAGTTAGGACCGAGCAGTATTCTAATTTGGGTATTATCAGGGTTTTCAGTAGAGGAATCATTACATTCCTATCTCTTCGTTTAAAAGTTCTCAATATCTGACCCGTTATTCTCTTTGCTCTGTTTACTGCTATCTTATTTGTGTTTCAAATTTCGCATCATCTGTCATTACAACCCCTAAATCTTTGCTCTG
>JAJOZX010003193.1:0-25000 GCA_023014485.1 Bathynomus jamesi | reverse complement strand
TTTTCTCTAAAGTGTTCTCTTTGTGTTCTCTAAAGTGGTACAATTGTAACGTTCATTTTTTTTTTTTTTTATTTCAGATTGAAGGGTAACATGGCTGAGCGTTTAACACTGCAGGAGCGTGCCCAGTTGGCGGCACGGTACGAAGTTTGGCAATCTGTCGTTCGAGTTCAAAGATGGTGGCGGGCCATTCACGGACCACGTGCCCAAGTGGACCCGAAAACAATCAAGAACTGCCACTCGAAGCTCATGACCACGGGGTCTGTGGCAGATGTTCGAAGATGTGGTCGCCCTTCGACATCCAGGGCCCAGGAGACGGTGCAGGCAGTTCAGGAAATGTTCGCACGGAGTCCACGAAAGTCAACTCGCCAGGCAGCTAGGGAAAGTGGACTCTCCCGCTACTCAGTGCGAACTGTGCTGAAGAAGGAGCTGAACTGGCGTGCGTGGAAGCCGCATTACTGCCAATCTCTCTCGGATGAGGACTGCGACATTCGCATGGAGTTCGGGGAAATCATGCTGGCTTGGTATGAAGACTGGCCCCATCTCTTCCGCAACATCCTCTGGAGCGACGAGGCGGTGTTCCACGTCGGAGGCTTTGTCAACCGCCACAATTGCCACTACTGGGCAGGAGAGGATCCCATGGTTACCGCTGAAAAACGGCAGAATCGGTTCAGTGTAACGGTGTGGTGTGGTATGACCTCAGATCAGGTTGTGGGCCCGTTCCTTCTGCGCAACACCATGAATGCTGAGCGGCACCTTGCTATGTTGCGAAACGAGGTCTGGCCGGTATCAGCACATGGGAGAACATCGACGATCTGATATTTATGCAAGATGGCGCCCCTCCGCACTTCGCTCTTGTTGTCCGTGAGTGGCTGGATGCCCACTTCCCTGGGCGTTGGATGGGTCGTCGTGGTCCACATCAATGGCCAGCCAGGAGCCCCGACTTGACACCGTGCGACTTCTTTCTTTGGGGGTGGGTAAAGGAAGAAGTCTACCGCACCAAACCAAGGACATTGGAAGAACTGGAGGACCGAATTCGGGAAGTCATGTCCTCCATCCCGGCGGAGTTCCTGCTAAAGTCAGTGGACGCCATTCCTGGGCGGCTCCAGAAGCTGGTGGAAAGAGTTGGAGCCCACATTGAATTTTAGAGAAAACCTACCATGTATGCCTACCTTTTCATATTATTTCTTCTGAAATAAATGGATAATATACGTATTTTTTTACCAATCCAAAATAGGGAGCTACTTTCCGCCCACCCTGTATATATATATATATTTATATACAGGGTGGGCGGAAAGTAGCTCCCTATTTTGGATTGGTAAAAAAATACGTATATTATCCATTTATTTCAGAAGAAATAATATGAAAAGGTAGGCATACATACTGTAGTAGGTTTTCTCTAAAATTCAATGTGGGCTCCAACTCTTTCCACCAGCTTCTGGAGCCGCCCAGGAATGGCGTCCACTGACTTTAGCAGGAACTCCGGCGGGATGGAGGACATGACTTCCCTAATTCGGTCCTCCAGTTCTTCCAATGTCCTCGGTTTGGTGCGGTAGACTTCTTCCTTTACCCACCCCCAAAGAAAGAAGTCGCACGGTGTCAAGTCGGGGCTCCTGGCTGGCCATTGATGTGGACCACGACGACCCATCCAACGCCCAGGGAAGTGGGCATCCAGCCACTCACGGACAACAAGAGCGAAGTGCGGAGGGGCGCCATCTTGCATAAATATCAGATCGTCGATGTTCTCCCATGTGCTGACAACCGGCCAGACCTCGTTTCGCAACATAGCAAGGTACCGCTCAGCATTCATGGTGTTGCGCAGAAGGAACGGGCCCACAACCTGATCTGAGGTCATACCACACCACACCGTTACACTGAACCGATTCTGCCGTTTTTCAGCGGTAACCATGGGATCCTCTCCTGCCCAGTAGTGGCAATTGTGGCGGTTGACAAAGCCTCCGACGTGGAACACCGCCTAGTCGCTCCAGAGGATGTTGCGGAAGAGATGGGGCCAGTCTTCATGCCAAGCCAGCATGATTTCCCCGAACTCCATGCGAATGTCGCAGTCCTCGTCCGAGAGAGATTGGCAGTAATGCGGCTTTCACGCACGCCAGTTCAGCTCCTTCTTCAGCACAGTTCGCACTGAGTAGCGGGAGAGTCCACTTTCCCGAGCTGCCTGGCGAGTTGACTTTCGTGGACTCCGTGCGAACATTTCCTGAACTGCTTGCACCGTCTCCTGGGCCCTGGATGTCGAAGGGCGACCACATCTTCGAACATCTGCCACAGACCCCGTGGTCATGAGCTTCGAGTGGCAGTTCTTGATTGTTTTCGGGTCCACTTTGGCACGTGGTCCGTGAATGGCCCGCCACCATCTTTGAACTCGAACGACAGATTGCCAAACTTCGTACCGTGCCGCCAACTGGGCACGCTCCTGCAGTGTTAAACGCTCAGCCATGTTACCCTTCAATCTGAAATGAAAAAAAAAATGAATGTTACAATTGTACCACTTTAGAGAACACAAAGAGAACACTTTAGAGAAAAAAAGATTACCGTTACAATTGTACCACTTTAGAGAACACACCATAACAATATAACAATACAATCACAATTTATACATAATTTATATGTAATTTAAATTAGGGAGCTACTTTCCGCCCACCCTGTACGTATATATATTTATATATATATATATATTTATATATATATATATATATATATATATATATATATATATATTTATATATATATATGTATATTTATATATTATATATATATATATATATATATATATATATATATATATATATATATATATATATATATTATATATATATATATATATATATATATATATATATATATATATATTATATATATGTTAACCCTCCGTCTATGGCCCGTGTTGGTTCGAAGTCGACGGGGGTTCTAGTTAGGTGGCAGCAACGGATGTGTGACTTGAAGTAGTTTTCTTCTATATTACTCTCCGAGTTCTTCTATAGTGGCTCGGAGGACTCTGATAGACTTACTAAAAATGCTGAAGGTTCCGGATTCTTCTTATAGCGTATCCGGAAAGTTTACGACTAAGTTCTTCTGAAGAGAGCAAGGCTCGAAGGGGACAATAAAAAGTTTCTCCAACTGTAATTTACTGCTAAAATATACAGGTAGTGCTCAGCCTCTGAATTAGCTTCTGAATGACAATGGAATAATTTTAGTGGGTTTATATACCCAAAAACTGCTAACATTATTATTATTAAATGCTAAAAAGGCTGTATTATTTTTGCACAATATTTGAAAATAAGTAAATTTTTAGCTGTGGTAAGGCTGAACGAGTAAACAAAATATTTGAAGACGAAACCATATTTTTATCTTAAACCGCGACTTTTCAGATCTGATGTTATCATGATCTGCCAAGTTAACTAAAAGTGGAAATCGGACTATGCATCTTTACACTAAAATATGCATATGAGTGAAATTTTAAGGTTTAAGATGTACAATTTTAATGCTTAGGCAAGACATGATCTCATTGTTTATAACGAAAGAGTGTATACAAAATGTGAACATTGCAAGCTTAAGCAGGATTCCTTATTAAGCGAAATCTAAAAAATGATTATGAGATTTTAAAAAACAACAGGTCACCAATTATTTAGCAAAGTAGAAAGCAAATCAAAAATTTTATCCAAACTCGCGTTGGGCGATTTTGGTCCTTATGTAAAAATGAATACACACACGTACATACATATGAGTATAGGCATTATATAAAGTTAAATATATAAGAATATACAGGATTATATAAATACATGAACCATATAACACATGAATTTTTAAAATGGATACTTTTTCTTACAATGGATACAGAGACTATATAAATGAATACAAGAATTACATGAAGGATAAGATAATATAGGAATATGGGAATTATTTATGGTTCATTTTTACAGGGCTTCCCTCTAGAATGATATTAATATAATAACGTAACATCCTAACTAATGCTAACTAGATGATAACTATTGGTTTTATAATACAGATTTATATATACAACATAAGTCGGGTGGTTAAGTCTAGTTCACGTGGTCTGGGTACGCACTCTTGGTCGTGCATAAATAGTTTCATGTTCCGTGTCACTTGGTTTTCTTTGTTCCCAGAATGATCTTTTCACCACAAATATACCGAGGATAATAGCACACACAATAATGATACTAACGGCAGATGTTGAGAAAATGGTTACCGGTTGTAGTATTTGTAGAGGTTGTTTTGGTTATCATCCGAAATTTTAAACCGGCTCAATTGATCATTCCATTCAGGGGCATGTAGTTCGGGTAGGATGGTTACAGGTTTTATGGAGAGATTTAAGATCTCTATGACGGGTTTAAATTTAATTTGCGACGGGAATGGGTATGAGTTATTAAGGATAACCTTATACGGGTTGTATATTTGGAGGGCTTTTGAACGCAAGGAGCAACCAATTGGTAGCCGAATAACCATAGGGATTGTGATGAGGGAATAATTCGATGGACACTCGAGAGTAGCGGCAGTCCTGTTCGCGAAAGAAACCCAGATGTCTGGTCCAATTCGTAGTTGGATAGTTTTAGGGGAATTAAATCTTTTAAATGAACATACGGGGCATGCCGGTCACGAATTAAATCGATAAAGCAAGACCTAGTAGTTGGAAGAATAACTGGTTTGAGTGGAGGGCAGACGAGTTGTTTATTTGGTTGCGGGAATCGGCAATGCCGGACGTCGCTATCTGACATCATAGAATAAGCTGATAGATCTTTGGTGAGGAAAAGGTAAGGTGGTACGGTGGGTAAATACAATCGATAGACATTAGAGTTATTTTGGTAGGGTGTTGGGAAAGGGTGAAATTTATATACGTCATAAGTGAGGACATCGAAAAATGGTATAATTATGAGGTATGTGTAGGGGCGTGGTCCATGTACAGTCCAGGTGTATTCTAGAAATTGAGGGTAATTAGTGTGGTTGAGTGGGAATATGGGTGATAATTTTAATTGTGACTGGGCGGTGTGAATCAAGGACTGAAGTATTTCCCATGGTATTAGGGTGGAAAGAGTGATTTTTCCATGGGCTAGCTGGGTTGCACGCAAACCTTGGAATGAATCGTAGTTATTCGTTGTAAGTATTTATCGATTAGGGTTACTTGTATGTTCATTATCTCTATTAATTCTAGATATCGTTTGTGTTCTTTGTATTGAGCTAACATGGATTCAAGGTATGTGAATCTGTCCGAAAGGGAGTGAAGGAAGCGATTGTTTTCGTGTAATGACCTAATAGTTTGTTCTAACATGTGTCCATTATATTGTCGATTTCGCGCGAAGAGATTCAATTTAAGTTCAATTCTTTTAATATCTTCTTCGGTCGCTAATCCGAATAAACCTTTGAACAGTTTCCCTCCTATATCTATCAGTCCCCTTTTACTTCTTTGGTTAAAGTTTTCTGAATTTTTAGTTTCAGTTTGTATCCATGGTAAGGCTATATTTCTGATAGGGCGCGTGCTGTAGTTTGAATATTTTCGAGGGTATTTTCTAACAGAACGCGACTAATCTGATCTTTTCCTTGGAAAGAATTTGGACTTTACTTTAAACGTTTTTAATTGGGTTTGTATCTGAAGGAGATTGATTTTAATTTAGCAGGGGTTGCAAATTTATATAAAGGTCTGCGTGCCCTTTCAAAAATTTACCTTCTGCAAGTTTTTCTATAACAACTCCGGTAGAAATTCTAATGCTAGGTCTACAAGAGTAAATAATTTGGAAAATTATAAGGGGGACAATTTTATTCATTTCTACGCCTTAAGTTATACGGAGCTGGGGTAGTTGTGTGGATACTTGTGTGAATTGTGTTTGTGGGCGAAGGGGTCGGCCTCGTTTTGGTGGCAATGGGGGTCGACCGTTGAGCTCGGATTCTGAGGGTTCGTTTCTTATGTGAAGGTTCTAGTTCACGTGGGTGATGCATTTGCGGGCGGTATGTAGGGTCCGTGCGTCGATCATCAATCGGCGAGGGTGGTGACAGAGGAGATGGTGGAGTTGGAGGAGATGGTGGAGTTCCACTGAGTGATCCTCTCGAAGGGGTTTCTCCAGGGTCTGGGTCCGATGGGACGCTTGGCTCTGGGGCCTCCTCTTGTTCAGAGATTGCCTCGAGTACTGGTGGTATTACGAGGTACCAATCTTCGTCATGGGTAGCGGTTCCCGCGGTGACCACTTCAGTTTTTTGATCCCTGCCCGATTTGTTAATATCTTGACCTTTTGAAGGATAGGCGGCTCGAACGCCTGGCAGCTGTTTTTGGGAAGGTGTTGTTCGGAAGCTATCTTCAAATTGTCAGCGTGAATGATCTTTAGTTTGGAATGATCCCGGAGGTCGAGGATTTCATAACGATTTTTTCCGAGGTTTTCATAATCCTATATGGGCCATCCCACTTTGGGTATAATTTGCGATGAGCACCTGGCGGTTTCACGCTCTTCAGATAACATCGCATACCGACGATTATAGTCCGTTGACGGGGATGACGCCTATGTTGCTCTTGCTCCATCTGTTGGTTTCGTTGGTCGAGGGCATAGCGGATTATGTCAAAAATCTTGAAAGATCGTTCAGCTAGTTGCTGATTTGCTTCTGCCATTTCGGAAGATGTTAGGACTGCCGGGTCGGTTTGGTCGGGCAAATCAAAAGGTAGACGCTTGTCGTAGTGATAGAGAACGAAATGAGGGGTGTCCCCGATGGACACATTATAGCCATTGTTGATGGCTGTTTGTACCATGGGAAGGGAATCATCCCATGTACGGGAGGATGCATCGACAACGTGGCGCAGGGCTTCCAAGATCTTTCGATTGTGCCTTTCCACTAAGCCGTTTGCCTGCGGATGGTATGCCACAATGTGTGTATTTTTAATTTTACACATGTTACAGAGTGACTCGAACAGTTTGGAAGTGAAACTAAGGGCGTTATCCGAGATTAGGATGGAAGGAGTGGTATGATTTTGGATGACGCGTTCCACTAGGGCTCTTGCCACAGTTTCCGAGGTCTGGTCTGGAATGGCGGCTACTTCGCTGTAACGCGAGAAGTGGTCCGTAAACACAATGATGTACTGATTTCCCTTTGATGTTTTGGGAAATGGTCCCAGTATATCCATTCCAGTTCTTTGCCAGGGCCTTTGGCATACTGGATATTTATGCATCGGAGCTGTGGATGGTACGTTGCCCTTATGCTTTAAACACGACGGACATTCGGCGATGTATTCTTGTACCTTTTTGTTCATCTCGGGAAAGTGGTATCGCTCCAAAAGACTCTTGATGGTGCGATCCGGCCCCATGTGTCCATACAAAGGTGAGTCGTGACAAAGTCCAATGGCTATATCGACGAGATCCTTTGGTATCTCCACGAGGTCGTTTCCATCTTCGTTCCTGAAATGTACGAGCCCATCTTTGAGGTTGTACTGTTCTTTTACCTTCGATGGTTCCTTTTGTTCCAGGCGCGCCCGAAGGTTCTGGGTGTGTTGGTCCTGTTGTTGGGAGTATTGCAGACACTCGTAGTCGAACACAGGAGAATTCCTATTTTATTCACTGGGCGTCGGGCTTGAGTCTCGACAATCCGTCTGGAATAACTTGCAGTTTTCCCGGTTTGTATACGATTTTCGCTGCAAAGTCCTGAATCAACAGAGCCCATCTACTCAATCGTCCTTCAAGTAGCTTGTCCTTGAAGAGGTACGTGAGTGGCTTATGATCAGTCTTGATGGTTACATCGTAGCCATAGACGATATTTCGGAATTTTTTCAAAGCCCAATATACCGCTAGGGCCTCTCGGTCCGTAGTGGAATAATTCCGTTGAGGTGCAGAGAGAAGTTGACTGGCATAAGCAATGGGTAATTCCACACCGTCTACGTCCTGTAACAGGACGGCTCCTAGTCCATAGGAGGAAGCATCTGTGGCTATGATGAAGGGTCTTGTGTAATCAGGATATTGTAAAATGGGATGACAGGTTAGTTTATTAATTAAAGTTTCAAAGGCATGTTGGTGATCGGATTCCCAGTTAAATTTCGAATTTTTCTGGAACAAATTAGTAATGGGTTTAGCAATATTCGAAAATTGGGGGATAAAGTTCCGATAGAATCCGACAAAACCAATAAATGCACGGGCGTCGTCGATGGTCTTGGGTACAGGGTACCTTTCCAGGGCTTCGAGTTTGGCTGGATCAGGTTTAATTCCTGTGGACGAGAGTAGGAATCCTAGGTATACCAGGGATTCTTGTAAAAAATTGCACTTTGCAAGCTTCAGTTTAAGGTGTGCTTTTCTCAAGTGTGATAGCACATTCTGAAGGCGTTGAAAGTGTGTTTTTATGTCCGAACTGTAGACGATAATATCGTCAAGATAAACGAGAGCTTCGACACCTAATAGGTCGGAAAGGACTATATTCATCAACCTAGAGAAATTAGCAGGCCCATTTCGGACTCCGAAAGGTAAAACCTGGAATTCGTAATGGCCTCGGTTAGTGGAGAAAGCAGTCAATGCCCGAGATTCGGGACTGACCTCCATTTGCCAATAACCCGATGCTAAATCGAGGGATGAAAAGAAGTTCGCTTTCCCTACGTTCAGAATTGTTTCCTGCATGTTTGGAATCGGGAAACGGTCTGGGATGGTAATGTTGTTCAGGCGTCTAAAATCTATACAAGGGCGAGATGTTCCGTCCTTTTTGGAGACGAGAATCATGGGAGCGGACCAGGGACTAGCTGAAGGCTGAATGACATCCTGCTCCAACATGTCCTTGATGTGTTCCTCAATAGTGACTAACTGGGAATGTGGAACCCGATAGGGAGGAATGAAAATGGGTTTGGAATTGGGTTCCAACTTGATTTCAAAAGGGACCAAATTAGTTCGGCCCAGAGGATCTCCTTTTAGGGCAATCACATCTCTATTTCTTATCAGGAAATCGAGAAGTGATTCCATTAGTTTGGGATCCTGTAAAGCTGGTGACTCCTGAAGGGAGTGCTCCAGACATTTCTTATATTCTTCTTTTAATATTGAAGGATTTAATTCTAAGGAACTGGAAACACGATTTATCATACTGATGGGGAAATCTGAATCTACTTCTACTGTGGAAACAGTTCCTATTTTCTGATTTGAAGTTAATTCTATAGGACTTTTTCCTTTGTTTAAACAAACAACAGGGATAGCTGAATTCTGACTCTGACTAAGGACTTGGGCAATAAGAACATCTCTTTTGAAATTACTTTTCTCTGTAATCAGAGTACGCTCTGACTCTAATAATTTTCCTTGACTGTTAACTACTTTTGCTAGGAAACAAATCTTCTCATAAGGTGCTACTGTTATATGCTCGGTAGGGCATATGAAAAATTGTGAATCTGATTCTGGTTCGGCGACTAAAATTTGCCTTATTGGCTGAACTGAAGCTGGCTGACTGGAAACTGGCTGACTGGAAACTGGCTGACTGGAAACTGGCTGACTGGAAACTGACTGTCTGGAAACTGACTGACTGAAAACTGGCTGTGTTGATCCAACTGGATTCAACAACTGGAACTGATTACCCTGGGGTCTGATTTCTGGAGCGGTTGTCCCTCTGGATGCAACCGGCTGACTTGATCTGCTATCAAGTAGAGGGGGTTTCCTATTTCTTTCGGAAATCTGAACTGAGCTAAGTCTATTAGCATTAAGTTCTACAGATCTACAGAAGCTAAGGCTAACAAAGACCCTAAGATCCACTCTAAGGCTAGCCCGAGAGAAAGGAAAGAGTAGGGGGTTAAGAGAAGAGAATAAGGGGTTAAGTAAGGAGCAACACCTATCATTCGTGGGTTAACATTCATTCAGAAAAAGAGGAAAAAGTCTCACCATCATCATCCGCCGGCCACTGCCGACAAGTCAGAAAATAGTCGGAGAAATAGGAGAGGGGTGAAAGATGAAAAGAAGTAAAATAAGAACGCTTACAAACCATGCAAACACAGTCTTAACTCACTGTCATACCATGCAAACTACAAACATGCAAGAGAGTTACAGACATGCAAAGTAAGGAGATAGGAAAAAAAAAAAAAAGTAGGTACAGTTAAACAAAAAGTGGGTTAGTTTACGCTACGAGCTACATCTACGTTCGTGTTAGTCTAATTTTTTTTTTTTTTAATTTTTATTGCTGGCATCACACGCTGGCATGTCACAAGCTGGCATTCATCGTCAACAGACTCATCCTCGAGCACCACCACCAGAGCTCCTGTTGTTAACTTTCTTTTTTAATTTTAAACAACGTTAATACTTTTAAAATGTCTGTCAAGACGGTTCTTAAACATATTAACGCTGGTAGAATGAACGACTGACGCGGGAAGATTATTCCATTTATCAATTACTTTAAACGTAAAGAAGTTTTTAGCGATATTAGTAATGAAACGTCTGCCACGCAACTTAAATCCGTTATTGCGAGTATTACTATTATCGAAAGTGAACAATTTGTCAAAATTTACGTTATCGATGTTATTAACGATTTTGAAAACTTCAATAAGCTCCCCCCTTAATCTCCTAGTTTCGAGTGAATACAGTCTAACTCTTAATCCTATCTTCATAAGGCTTATTGCGCAATGACGGAATAAGTTTCGTGGCACGACGCTGAACCCTTTCTAACCTATCAATATCCTCACGCAAGTACGGGCACCAAAACTGAACGGCATATTCAAATGAGGCCTGACTAGGGACTTGTAAAGGGGCAATATAATATCCTTCGATTTAAATTCGAAATTACGCGCTATGAAGCCTAACATCCTATTAGCTTTTGCGCAAGACTCCAGGCACTGGTTCCTAACCTTTAAATCTTTAGTTACGCGTACGCCTAAATCTACTTCCTCGTCAACGCTCGCTAACTCCCTATCATCCATCGTGTACGCGTAATTATTGTTGCGAGAACCTATATGCAAAACTTTACATTTATCTACGTTAAATTGCATCTGCCACTTATCCGTCCACTCCATAATCCTATCTACATCGTCTTGGATCCTATTTCTATCGTCCTCGTTAACAACCTTACCGCCTATTTTAGTATCGTCCGCGAATTTTGACACGTTACTAGTCAATCCTACATCTATGTCGTTAATGTAAATTACGAATAACAATGGGCCTAACACTGAACCCTGTGGGACACCGCTACCTACATCTAACCACCCCGATTCACTACCATTAACTACGACCCTCTGCCTCCTAGCACGAAGCCATTCTTCTAACCAGTTAGCTACCTGACCGCGTATACCGTGCGCTTTAACCTTCGCAATTAGTCTCCTATGCGGAACTGTATCGAACGCCTTTTTAAAATCTAAATAAATAACGTCAGCTGCCCTATGCCTATCGTATTCGCGCACTATTTCGTTATAAAATTCTAACAAATTAGTTAAACAAGACCTATGGCGTCGAAACCCATGCTGACTACTATTAATCAAACCCCTACTTTCTAAGTGATCGATAATACGATCCCTAACTACGGATTCCAAAAGTTTACCGACAATTGACGTTAAGCTAATGGGCCTATAATTGCTAGCTACCGCGCGGTCGCCTTTTTTAAAAATAGGCGTGACGTTAGCTAATTTGAAGTCTTCAGGAATAATCCCCGTTTCGAGTGACTGATTAAAAATCTTCGCTAAGGGGCCTACGATAACGTCTTTCAAATCTTTCAAATGTCTAGGATAAAAAGCGTCAGGGCCTGGAGCCTTGCTAACTTTTAGCCTATCGATATAATGCGCAATCTCAGCCTCGTAAACAGTTATTTCATCTAAAATAGTCTCGCTACTAAATGGAACGATATCGTCAACGTCGGGGACATTATTTACGTCCTCTACGGTAAAAACTGTCGCAAAAAAGTTATTGAAAATACCCGCCATCGCCTGAGCGTCAGAAGCCAAAGCGCCATTTACATCCACTAGAGGGCCTATGTTATCTTTACCGGCTTACGATTATTTACGTATTCAAAAAACTTTTTTGGATTATGTTTACTATCCGCAGCTATAACTATCTCTAAATTACGCTTAGCATTCCTAACTGATCTTTTAACCTGACGTCTAAGCTCGATATATCTATTAAAGTTAGCTACCTGGCCATTGCGCTTGTTAAGTCTATACGCTCTATTACGCTCGTTTATGAACTCGCCTACTTCCCTAGTCCACCACTTCGGCCTACCACGATTTCTAACGCGCTTGGGCCTACGAGGAATAAACTCCCTTTCAATATTCCTAAAACTTTCTTTAAACGCCACCCAACGCAAATTTGTGTCATTACCCATAAATAAGTTATCCCAGTCCACTACTCTCATCCTATCAGCTAAACTATCAAAATTAGCCCTACGAAAATCAGGGACTTCTATTACGTTACTATCCTGTGTGTTTTCTATCAATAACTTAAACCTAAGAATTTGATGATCGCTACATCCTAAACTCTCGCCTACTTCTAAACCTTCGACTATATTCTCGCCGTTCGTCATCACCAAATCTAAGATATTATCACCGCGCGTTGGTTCGGTAACTATCTGTCGTAAAAAGTTATCGTCCATAAACTCAACCAGTCTCAAAGCCTCTTCATTACCCGTGTCCTATTTCGACACTTTACTAACTTTCCGGCTGGGTAAATCTCCCATTGATTCCGGTTAAAAAAATCCATACCTAGTAGGATGTCTGTCTGAAAGGTGGCGACTGTGTCCACTATACAACATTTCGCGGGTATACCGCGTTTCCAACTTCTAAATATAACTCAATTTCTCCATATGTGGGTATGGGTGTGCCCGTAACTCCTCTGAGTTGGCAGGATGGTGCCTTAAGTTCATATTTGTAATTTGTACTCTCTAGTAATTCATCTACACATTGTTTCTTAATTAACGCCGCGTGTGCTCCTGTATCTAGGAGAGCAGTTAAATCTTGGTTATCGGTGCTACAATTTATTATTAAATCTAGGAGGTCCGCACCTATTATCCTGATGGGGAGTTTGTGTGCGTATCTGGGCTCATTACTGTAATTTAGGAGGGGGAGGTTGAACTGTCGCCTCTAATGTAGGGTCTAAAAAAGGGCTCGAATGGTCTTCTATGGGAGGACCTGGGTCATATTCTACGGGAATATCATACGCTGGAGGGTGTTCTTGAAAACTGTTCTCTTGGGAAAATGATTCCTCCCCGGGTACTTCTACGTACCGAACTAGTTGACCTTGCTGGTTGTATTGAGGTTTATACATGGGGTAAGAGTGTGGTTGACCCTGTGGTCGTGATCTATTGGGTTGGTAGTTCGACTGAGGCTGGGAATGGACTGGTTTCTGGGGATTGGATGACTTTTGGGATACGTTTTGGGAACGTTGTTGGTTTGGTTTCTGAAAGTGGGGTCTATACCCTGCAGGGGCTTTATCAGCACACTTTTGGCGATCGCCACGGCGATGACCATGTTCGTGACAATGGGAGCAATACGAGGGGTAATTACATTGACTTATCATGTGCCCAAAACTATCGCAGTTAAAACACTGTGGAGGAGGGCGTGTATTCTGGGTTTGGGGGGCTTGTTTCTGGGGTGTTCCCTGCATTAGCCTCGATTTATAGGGTTGTTGTTGTTGCTGTTGGTGTTGTGGCTGCTGCTGCTGAATATAATGTACAGGGGTTTCTCTACTCTTTCGGTAGTTCTGGTTTGCTAAATCGGGGTAATGTTCCCGTGTTTTGTTTATGGCTACACTTACAGGTTTGTCAACATTTAAAAACTTCTGAAACTTTTTTTTAGGTGCTCCGGGTAGGTTTTGGTAAATGGTTGTGGCTACTATTAGATTTCTTTGTTTCGAAGTGAAAGTTATGCCACATGCATTTTCTGCGGCCCGGAGGGCTTCTCCTACAAGTTTATGTGTACGTGTAATAAAATTGTTTAAATCTTCGTGTTCCTCTTTCTTCCATTTAGCTTGGAAGACTACTTCTAATGTGGCTAAGGGTTGTGCAAGGGTTATTTCTTTAAAAATTTCTAATAAGTTTTGTTTAAAATCGTCCCATGTTGTAGCTTCGCTAATTGATGGGACGTAAGTGACTGTGTCATGAGCATTTCCTTCTTTCGGGTCAATAAATCTTTTTGCTTCCCTAATTTTTATATCATTATCGGTAATATTTTCGCGTAAGAAATGTTGCTCTAAAGATTCAACCCAAGGTCTTACGCGTGTTTCAACAAAACGATTATCTATGGTCCCCTTAAAAATTAAAACAGTATGAGGAAGGTTTACTAGTCTGCCTAAGTTAATGTATGCTGGGGCGGGGGTTTGAGACTGAGACATATTGGCTTGTGTGTTTGGGAGTATGTTTGAAGGGCGCGGGGTAGGTGGAAAAATGGGTGTAGGTAAATTTTCGATGTCAGAAAGCGCACCGTCTGAATCGCTCATATGTGAAGGTACCGTCTGAATCGCTCATATGTGAAGGTACTTATTAATGTGTTCTAATTAGGTCTGCTTGACCGATCTTAATTTATGGAATGATCACTTAAGGGGTTTTCCTAACTACACTATCTAAAAATAAATGCACAACAATTGCCTAACTCGGGGAAAATTTGAAAAGATTGCAAACAAAATAATAATAAAAAAATGTAAACAAAATTTCACTCGAATGTACGTGAAGGTATGGTAATACTATGTTTGGTACATTAAATAAAATTATACTATACTAACTAGAATAGTAAAAATAACTGTGACAATAATTCTGTGACAATAATTGTGACAATACTGTTTTCAATAAAAAAATGTATCACTGGTGTCTGAAGTGTTCACTGTGTTTTGTATTAATTCTGGCTCAATACTAAATATTAATTGTTAATAATAATGACTTTTCAAATGTTTAGAAATTATTTTAAAAAAGAGTTTTGTACTTAACAAGATTCCTACGGCGAAATCCTTAGAGACGTGTCCTGAAGACGTGTCTTGCTGGCCACTTGTTGTTAACCCCTCCGTCTATGGCCCGTGTTGGTTCGAAGTCGACGGGGGTTCTAGTTAGGTGGCAGCAACGGATGTGTGAAGTGAAGTAGTTTTCTTCTATATTACTCTCCGAGTTCTTCTATAGTGGCTCGGAGGACTCTGATAGACTTACTAAAAATGCTGAAGGTTCCGGATTCTTCTTATAGCGTATCCGGAAAGTTTTAACGACTAAGTTCTTCTGAAGAGAGCAAGGCTCGAAGGGGACAATAAAAAGTTTCTCCAACTGTAAATTTACTGCTAAAATATACAGGTAGTGCTCAGCCTCTGAATTAGCTTCTGAATGACAATGGAATAATTTTAGTGGGTTTATATACCCAAAAACTGCTACATTATTATTATTAAATGCTAAAAAGGCTGTATTATTTTTGCACAATATTTGAAAATAAGTAAATTTTTTAGCTGTGGTAAGGCTGGAACGAGTAAAAATATTTGAAGACGAAACCATATTTTTATCTTAAACCGCGACTTTTCAGATCTGATGTTATCATGATCTGCCAAGTTAACTAAAAGTGGAAATCGGACTATGCATCTTTACACTAAAATATGCATATGAGTGAAATTTTAAGGTTTAAGATGTACAATTTTAATGCTTAGGCAAGACATGATCTCATTGTTTATAACGAAAGAGAGTGTATACAAAATGTGAACATTGCAAGCTTAAGCAGGATTCCTTATTAACAGAGATGGGCACGATCTTGATCTTCAAGATCAGATCGTGATCTTGAAGATCAAGATCGTGATCTGATCTTGATCTTGAAGATCACTTTTATTATGGTGATCTTGATCTTGATCTAAGATCACTTTATTTCTTGTGATCTTGATCTTGAAGATCACTTTAGACTTCAAGATCACTTTTAATTTCAGATTCTTAAATATGCCGCTATGCGAATGTCATTTGTTTTTTGTCCAAGCGACATCTGGTGGCAACTTTGTTCAACACCGACTGTTTATGTTTTCTGTTAGTTGGGTGACTTGCGTCATGCGTGGGCTCATGGAAGGTGTAGTTGCTGTGGAATTTAGGCTCGTAAAAAGTGTAATTTACTGTGCAATTATGTTAAAAGTGTTCTATTAATATATTATTATATATAGGCATAAAATATAGCCTATAGGTCCGTATTCATAATAAATTAATTCTAAACATATTTTATTTACAGATTGAATTTTTTAATAATGAGTGCAATTTTACAACTTCAACAGGCTCCCAAGGGAACCAAATATTCTAGGTTGTCACCAGAACAGTATTCAATATATTTAGATAACAATGTTGGTAATAAGGATCAATCTGTGCTATTGAACGGAAAATATTTTCAAATTGTCGAAAAAACTGGAAACAGTATCAAAGTTATTTGTAGGCAGTGTACAAAGAAAACTACAATTCTGTCTGCTGGCCTCGACTCAACAAGCAATCTTCTGAGGCACCTCAGGGTTAGTACTACTTAGTAACTAAGTAGTAAGTAGCAACATTAACATAATGGTTCAAGTCATATTTTAAGTGACTGGTGCCATACAAGACTAATGCTACATTTACATAGACGTCCATTTGAATATATTGTGCACTTCAGATATTAATAGATTATGGACTAGTAACTACATTAAAAACTGCCGATATCCAACTATAATAAAACGCCAGGTGTATCTGTCTTTCTCTCTGTCTGATCCATGTCTGTAATTTCTCCTATTTAGTTACTGAAGGACGAAATTCGGCTTTCAATTTAACATAGGATAAAAATGCACTGATCATGGTGAAAATAATTTTAGTTAAAGATAACAAAATTTTAGAATCTTGTTAAGTATTAATTTCAACTAGAAGTTTGATACTCTGATAAATATTATACAGGGTGTTCAAGAAGTCTCTCCGCATGATAATAATTTATTTTCTTGTGCAGAAACTACATTCGGATCTTTTGGGTGAATATGAATCGGAGAAGAAATCTCGCAAGCGTCCAGCTAAAGAAGAAGATGCCAGCGGCAGCAATGCTGGCCCTGCCAAAATTGCCAAGCAGTCAACACTAAGCATGTTCCACATTTCCAAGCAAAAACCAGGACCACCAATATGCAAGGATATCCTTGAAAAGAAGATTCTCTCGCTTGTGGCTAATGGGCTCCTACCATTGAGCCTAGTTGAACTACATGAATTTAAGGATCTTCTTTCATGTTAGTATAACTCAAATATTTTGCTATTTTTTCCATAGCTAATATCTGATTAAAATAATTAATCATATTATTTGTATGAACATTAGACTATCGCTAGCCTAGCTAAATATTTTGATATTTTTTCCATAGCTAATCTATTGTATTTGTTTTAATTTTTAAATATTTTTTTCAGACGTCAACCCGGCTGTTCAGGTGCCATCTAGACGCACCCTGGCTAGATCTCTTGCAACAACAACCAGTACAATGAAGGAAGACATACAAGCAAAACTGGCAGCAGTTGACCATGTGTGTGTTACATGCGACATATGGTCAACTAATCACCGCAGTTTCATGGGAGTCACTGCGCATTGGGTATGCTATTGATTTAGTGTATTATTTTTATATAATTGATAAATTGACCATTGGTGATAGACTGATAGTCTGATAGACTTATAGTATAATCTTTTCAATTATTCGACATGTGTTCCTCATTCATTAATTTGGTGAGTCTTCATTTTGCTGTGATTCACAGTAATTTCACACTAATTCACTGATTCTGTCATCTGTCATTGTGTCTGATTCACAGCAAAATGTGGAAGAGTCCATATTCACAGGCTGTGAATATGGACTCTTCCACATTTTGCTCTTATGGGATGGGTCACTGATGTGGTGGTATGGTAGGCGACTCATCGCTGAATTGCCTCCTTTATATCACATAGTTCTTCTCTTCAATGTTTGGTGGCGCAGTTTAGCTGGTGCGTGTCTAACCAATATTATTAAATTAAGCTTAAAAAAATGTTCATACAAACATTGATTTTATATTCTTACATTACAGATCAATGATGACTTGTCGCGAGGATCAGCTGCACTGGCATGCCGAAGATTTCGTGGAACACATAGCTTTGATAAAATTGCTGGAATATTGGACAGGATCAACTCGGAGCATGGTTTATCTTATAGAAAAGTTGTATCTACAGTCACCGACAATGCATCGAACATGGTGAAATGCTTTAAAGAGTTCGGTGTTCGTGTTCATAATCGTACTGACGACATTGATGAAGATGATGCAGATGAAGATGATGATGAAAAAGATTCAGATGAAGAGGTTATCATCAGCAACTTTCCTGAACATTCAGGAGAGCATGGAGAGGAGTCAGTGAAACTATCATCCCATATTCGATGTGCCTCCCACACATTGAACTTGGTAGCAACAACTGATGCAGATAAAGGACTGAATTCACCTGGACTAAAGAAGATAAAGCATTCTGCAATGGGAAAATGTTCGGCGCTGTGGAATGCTGCTGGTAAACCCAAGTCAGCAGAAAAAATACAGGAAATAACTGGCGTCCAATTTAGGTACCCATGCGTCACCCGATGGAACTCAATGTACGACTCATTAAGCCAAATATATAAACATAAGAACGACGTGAATGTAGCTCTTGAAGAACTGAATCTACCCATCCTCAAAGACAATGAATTGGAATTTATTTCAGAATATTTGTCTGTTCTAAAACCAATTGCAGCAGCCCTCAACAAATTACAGGCAGAGAAAGAATGCTACTACGGTTGTCTTCTTCCAACAGTCCTAGTGACTCAAGATGCCCTCGCAAGATTGGAGCCTATCCAACCAAACGACCTGCGCTTGAGACACTGCATGCCATTACTGGCAGCAGTCGTCTCTGGTTTCAATGCCAGATTTGGTCATTTTTTGTCGTTGAGCCCCGAGGTAACTGATGCCGTTTTGGCCTCAGTATCTCATCCGTATTTCAAACTTAGATGGATATCATTGTTGCAAGGGCCTAATTTCGGCGATCATGAAGCAATCAAGTCTCAAGTAAAAGACAAGCTGCAAATGGCTGTAAGAAATTGTAATTCTGACAGCAGTGGTAATAGTTCGGTGAACTCAGACTCATCATCTGAAGACGATTTCTTCAGAACTATGGACGGCTCATTCTCTGCTCCTAACAACAAGGAAGACTTGGAAGTCCTCAATTATTTGCAGGACACCAGTAAGGCACTCGACTCTTTAGATAGGTATCCTGCTATAAAGAAGATCTTCAAGAGGTATAACACCACGCTACCTTCCTCTGCACCAGTGGAACGGTTGTTTTCGTTTGCTGGCATGGTTCATAGCCCCAAACGAAGTCGTCTCTCGGATGGTAACTTTGAACAATTGGTTTTGCTGAAAGCAAATGTTTACAGCGGTTGAACATTAAATTAACACTCTTAACTTGCGGTTTTTACCCTTATATTGTCAGTAATTGCGTACTGCAGTAAAACTGTAAAATTAAATTCTATGTAAAAAATGTTTACTTATATATGCTGACCATTCATTGATATGGGTTATGGACCTGGTGAAATGAGAATTGAGAAAAATAGAACTAAAAACTATATGTAGGTCATTTAATAGTTTTTTCTTTGCTGATAAGTTATGATAATACTAAGTTTTAAGTTTACCACCTGAAAAACTGAAAGGGGAATCGTCAATCCCCGTGGTTTAGATCAGGTGACATGGGTAGGATGCGATGCTTGTATTGCCTCAGCCCTCAGGGGAGTATTAGGAGTGATACTTTTCAGGAGTGATTAACAAAATAATTTGTTTTTGTTTACTCTACAAGAGTACAACTTTTTTAAATTCATATAAAAGTGATCTTAAAAAGTGATCTTGAAAAGTGATCTTCAAGATCACGATCTTGATCTGGATCTTCAAGATCACGATCTTGATCTGGATCTTCAAGATCACATTTTTCTGGTGATCTGATCTTGATCTTCAAGATCACATTTTCTGGTGATCTGATCTTGATCTTCAGATCACCAAAGTTGGTGATCTTGCCCATCTCTGCTTATTAAGCGAAATCTAAAAAAATGATTATGAGATTTTAAAAAACAACAGGTCACCAATTATTTAGCAAAGTAGAAAGCAAATCAAAAATTTTATCCAAACTCGCGTTGGGCGATTTTGGTCCTTATGTAAAATGAATACACACACGTACATACATATGAGTATAGGCATTATATAAAGTTAAATATATAAGAATACAGGATTATATAAATACATGAACCATATAACACATGAATTTTTAAAAATGGATACTTTTTCTTACAATGATACAGAGACTATATAAATGAATACAAGAATTACATGAAGGATAAGATAATATAGGAATATGGGAATTATTTATGGTTCATTTTTACATATATATATAATATATATTAGGGTGTTTCATAAATTAAAAGTTTGGAAAAATTTTAATCCACATGGATCCCCTTGTTCCATTTGCTGAGGAGACTGATAAACCGAAGTATTAATTCAATAGTTTAAAGTTTACGGGTCCCCAGTTTGATGCTCTGGCAGATCATAAACGGAAAAAATTAAACAAAAATCTGTCAATGAATTTTTATTCAACAAACGAGTACCATTTCACTACACATTTTCACAAAGATACAAAAAACATAACCACTTCTTGCGAATCATTTGTCCATGAAATCCTTCTTGGTTTTATTCGGGTATTTCGCCCTATGCTGCATCACAGTTTTGAGCAAATACTGCTTCTGCTCTTCGTTCTTCGTCAGAGAACAGTTGAACTCTTTGGTGAGCGCGATGGCTCTTTCGGCCCGATCGTTGACGACAGAGATTTTGTTAACAGTTGCCGCTGCTTGCTTGAAGCCCTCTACTTCAGTCCACTCGGCAACTGGCTTTTTCAAGAATTCTGTGTCCAAGTCGAATGCATGGAAGAAAGCCATCGTCTTTCCTGTCACGAACTCCGCCAGGTGTTTCGAGGCAAGATTCCTGACGTTCTTCCCTTGGGGTCGCTTGAGTTCCTTTTTCGATGCGGGCTTACCCAAACTGACGACCATCTGAGCCTTTTCTTCATCTGCCACATCTGCGTCGAAGAACGCCATGGCAATAAGAGTCTCAGAGATGTACCATAGGTGTCGAGACATGGCTTCTTGCGCAGCGTTAACACACGAATATCCCGACATGGCAAAGGCTTCCGCGTCACGCAGAAATTCCAGATCAACTGCGGCAGCCTTGCTTGAGGTTGCAGCACGAGTCCAACCTCGGATGTAGACGAGGGACACGAAGAGACCTACGGCTGTCAGAGCTTCCAACCGTGACTCGACATCTTGAACTGCTTCTTCAGTAGAATTACTTTCAAGGAGTAGATGGCTATCGCCATCCATCGAGCGTGATGGTAAGCGCCAGGGGCTCTGAGAGGGAAATCCACCACTTTTGTTTCTCCCAGGAAGATGAGAACCAACTGTAGCAGTTCCTTGTAGTCATCGCGCTGATGCGACGTGCTCACCATCCCTCTCACCAGCAGGACTGACTTCTCCCTCAGTTCCCTCATAGAGTCATTGACTTGAGCAAAATCGTACGGCCGCACGTCCAACCGGTCGATGAACTTCCATTGTGCCTGAAACCTCTTGAAAACGGGTATATCGGGGCCACTTGAAGGGCCGTATGCACGCTTGAAGACGGAGCTGAGGATGACTTCATAGATGTGATGCCGACAGGGGAAGTACATGAGTTCTCTGCCAAGACCTTTCTCAATCAGGACGCAGGCCCCGATATGAATCCCGGTGTTCGACGCTGTCGTGTCGAAAGACAGTCCCCGCACGCGCTCTTCCATCCTGTGTTCCTTGACCAAATCCAAGCAAACTCGCGCTATCTTCTCGCCGGTTCCGGACGTCACCTTAGGAACGCCGAGCAACTTCTCCTTGCCGTCGCCAGAGACGAGGACGGCGATCCGGTCAACGCTCTCCTTCCATTGCTCATTGTCAGGTAGGAGCTTACCGTCCCAATGCAAGACAAGAGGCTGACCAGGACAAACTTCGTCGGATTGATAACTTTCAGCAGCCACCTTCCTGAGAGCCTTGCGTGTGCGGTACATGGTACTGGCAGAAATGGACAGTTCATCCAAGTCAAAACCTAGTGATTTAGCCGCTGCAGCGTACGACATAGCTGAATCGCGGTACGAAATATTCAGCCGATCGTAGGTAGTCGTCACATCCTGTGAGATCAGATTCCTGCGTCGCTTCTTGGTATTTCCCTTGGAGGAGGATGGAAAAACTTCCACGGTTGGGTCAACGACATCTGAGTCAGTCTCTGACGAAGTTGAAATCACTAAAGCCCCCGTATCTTCTGCAGCTCCTTGTTCCTTCCTGGCCTTCTCCTGTTGTTCCTTAATCTTGTCCAGCCTCTTCCTTTTCCTAATCTCCTTATAGTGAAGCTTCATGTCAACAGGGCCCATGCTGCAGGAATTTGGATCTTCACGCTGCATGTCGAGAAAGTGGATGTCCTCCTGATTCTTCATCATTTCCTTAGCCTGTGAATGAGCAATGTCCATGATCTCCTTCGCTATTGCCTCCTTGAACATCGCCTCCTTCACTCGGAAGGACTCTGCTTTATGTGACTTGTGCTTCACAAGCCGGTCGTATTCCTTGAGAAGGGATTCCATCTTCCTCAAGGCCGAATCTCGACGCATCATGGGGATTCTCGCTCTCTCCCAAAATATGAGACAGGCATCCAGGCACAGGTTCAGGCATTTAGTACGTCCAAATTTTTGCTCCTTTTGGTGGTAAAAGTACTTTTTGAGTACTTGCAACTGAGTTGGAAGGCCACTTGATGTGATGTTCGCATCCGTCTGGCCAATAAGAAACACTTCTGTTTTCGCTCTGGTAGACACCTGGAAAAGAAAACAAACTAAATAATTCCACAGAAATAATTTCACATCGTAATTAATTTCATTAATTAAATAAAGAAAAGCAGTAACTGGGACTCGAACCAGTGTCATAGCCGTTTGGCGGCATCGCTCAAGTCGGCGTACACAGCACGCTATCCACTACACCATCTAGGGAGTGGATAGCGTGCTGTGTACGCCGACTTGAGCGATGCCGCCAAACGGCTATGACACTGGTTCGAGTCCCAGTTACTGCTTTTCTTTATTTATAAAACTGATACGTGTACACTACGTTCTCTTTGACATTCATTAATTAAATAAATTTCAATACCGCAGTAAAATTACATTAATTAGTATCATAAATAATTACCAGCTTAGTTGTCCAATATGCAACAGACTAATTAATTTCATGTAATATTAATAATAAATATCACTACCACAGTAAAATGACAGAAATTAAATAATAATAAATTTCAATACCACAGTAAAATGAGATAATTAGTAGCATATATAATTACCTCCATAGTTGTCCAATAGGCTATACAACACGAACCGCTCAAGTGACGAAGAAAAACCATCTTCACTGCAGGCAGGCGAGAAATGAACTGACAAAAAGTCGTCAAAGTTGGGGACCTCTAAATGCAGCGCGATCTGGTTCAAACTTGCACAAACGTGTTTCCTTGTTCTTTAGAATACGGAGAAACGTGTGGATTATTAAAACTCCAAGCTCATTTTTATTTTACCCTATAGGTATGAAACACCCATATATATATATAGGGTGTTTCATAAATTAAAAGTTTGGAAAAATTTTAATCCACATGGATCCCCTTGTTCCATTTGCTGAGGAGACTGATAAACCGAAGTATTAATTCAATAGTTTAAAGTTTACGGGTCCCCAGTTTGATGCTCTGGCAGATCATAAACGGAAAAAATTAAACAAAAATCTGTCAATGAATTTTTATTCAACAAACGAGTACCATTTCACTACACATTTTCACAAAGATACAAAAAACATAACCACTTCTTGCGAATCATTTGTCCATGAAATCCTTCTTGGTTTTATTCGGGTATTTCGCCCTATGCTGCATCACAGTTTTGAGCAAATACTGCTTCTGCTCTTCGTTCTTCGTCAGAGAACAGTTGAACTCTTTGGTGAGCGCGATGGCTCTTTCGGCCCGATCGTTGACGACAGAGATTTTGTTAACAGTTGCCGCTGCTTGCTTGAAGCCCTCTACTTCAGTCCACTCGGCAACTGGCTTTTCAAGAATTCTGTGTCCAAGTCGAATGCATGGAAGAAAGCCATCGTCTTTCCTGTCACGAACTCCGCCAGGTGTTTCGAGGCAAGATTCCTGACGTTCTTCCCTTGGGGTCGCTTGAGTTCCTTTTTCGATGCGGGCTTACCCAAACTGACGACCATCTGAGCCTTTTCTTCATCTGCCACATCTGCGTCGAAGAACGCCATGGCAATAAGAGTCTCAGAGATGTACCATAGGTGTCGAGACATGGCTTCTTGCGCAGCGTTAACACACGAATATCCCGACATGGCAAAGGCTTCCGCTTCACGCAGAAATTCCAGATCAACTGCGGCAGCCTTGCTTGAGGTTGCAGCACGAGTCCAACCTCGGATGTAGACGAGGGACACGAAGAGACCTACGGCTGTCAGAGCTTCCAACTCGTGACTCGACATCTTGAACTGCTTCTTCAGTAGAATTACTTTCAAGGAGTAGATGGCTATCGCCATCCATCGAGCGTGATGGTAAGCGCCAGGGGCTCTGAGAGGGAAATCCACCACTTTTGCTTCTCCCAGGAAGATGAGAACCAACTGTAGCAGTTCCTTGTAGTCATCGCGCTGATGCGACGTGCTCACCATCCCTCTCACCAGCAGGACTGACTTCTCCCTCAGTTCCCTCATAGAGTCATTGACTTGAGCAAAATCGTACGGCCGCACGTCCAACCGGTCGATGAACTTCCATTGTGCCTGAAACCTCTTGAAACGGGTATATCGGGGCCACTTGAAGGGCCGTATGCACGCTTGAAGACGGAGCTGAGGATGACTTCATAGATGTGATGCCGACAGGGGAAGTACATGAGTTCTCTGCCAAGACCTTTCTCAATCAGGACGCAGGCCCCGATATGAATCCCGGTGTTCGACGCTGTCGTGTCGAAAGACAGTCCCGCACGCGCTATTCCATCCTGTGTTCCTTGACCAAATCCAAGCAAACTCGC
>JAJOZX010003192.1:532500-542536 GCA_023014485.1 Bathynomus jamesi | reverse complement strand
CACAGCTGGGACCCTGAGCCGAACGTGTTTAGCGCAAGACGAAATTTCATAAGCAATCGTAGCCGGTACCTCTCGAATATGCAGGCAACAAAAATTCTCCGGTGGTCACAGGGCAATGGAACGTGTGTTCCTAAAGGAAGGTGAATCTACACTTCACTCATAAACGGCAAAATGCAGAAGAAGTAAAGATGACCTTATAAATTTCTAAAGTTTAAAGCTGAACTATTCTTTAATAACGTTTTTCATATCTCAAAGGAATGATGGCAGAAATAACAACTGACTTCACAGACTTCACTGAAATGTAGATTGTCAATTAAAGCTAAATAAAAATTACGAATAATGCGAACTCGATGATATAGTATCAGGAACTAACTGGATATATGATACTGATTACATACTTAATTTTGTATACATTGGACTTTTCACTGAAATTGACTGTATTCGTATAATGTCGAATTGATACAAAAAACATTATTTCCCCACGAGCTACATTGCGTATATGTGAATTTTAAGGTCAGGTTGATATAATTTTTTAAAAATCAGAATTATATGAAAATTATGTCATATTGACCTTATTATTTGATGTTGTTATGACTTTATTTTAGCTTCATTTAACTTAAAACAGTTATTTCCACGAGCTATATGACCTCATTTTTCATATCAAATGGACATTATTATTATTTTCAGTAAAGGAAATTGAAAAGGAAGTTTTGTACACACACGAAACAGATATTGCAATAATGATAGTAAATAAATCAAACATTTATGTAGAACTTTTGGCAGCAAAAGCTGAAAAAATCAAACGAGATACTAACAGTTATATATAGACCTCCAGTACTCCAACTTAAAAATTCAGGATGTCATAAATGAGATCAGAAACTTGATAAAAGACTTAGAAGCTCTAACTCCCATATATACTTTGTGGAGATTTTAATTTCCTATTTGTAAAATATAAAAAGATGAGGAGAACGGTAATACATTAATTAAGACGAGGGAAGTCAGGAGCTCCTGAGATTGCTACTTGTTAACGCACGAAATAAATGATAATATAGTACTAAAAATCAATAATCAACTGGATCTTTATAATAATATTCACAAATAACTGTAACTTATTGTAACAGTGGCACAAAAATAGCTCACAGTACTGTATACGAGACTACATTGCAGGATGCCAGACCACACAGCTATTGAAATAAAACCATGCAACATAAAGGATATATAGAAAGCAAACCCGCAAACAAAGAATTAAATTTTAAAAATTTAACCAAACTTAAAATTGAACAGATTGGGAAGGTATGAAATCAAATATGGCAGCAATAGACTGGGAAACCATCTTTAAGTTCGAAACAACGGAGAAGAGTTGGTATTTTGAAAAAAATATCCTTCAAAATCAACTAAACGGAAAGAGGAACAATTTCAAGAGACAAAAATGGGCAATATTCCGTAAGAGAAAAAGACTAGCTACTGTACATGCAAAATACTAGAAATATAATCACTGAAAAACTGGAGACATACCCAGGATCTAATTGAAAAATATACGGAGAGAAGAGAAAGATGTGGAAACGATCAAAGAAAACTAAAAATATTTCTATAACTCTGGAAAAAGGAAAACAAAAGAATCACGGGACTATCAGACCTTTAAAGAAGAAACTAACTCATTAGCCGATGATCTGAAAGAAATATCTGAAATATAATAGGACAGTATGAATTTGTTTTTAGTGTCCCTCCCCCCTAACCCCAAAAGAGATAAAACAGTATATGATAGTAATTCTTTCTTAAAAAATAATTGAAAGTATACAACGAACTTTGATTTTATACCAGACGATATAACAAGAGGTATGAGACAATTGACATTACATTCAGCAAGAGGTCCCAACAAATGAAATGCTACATTGATTAAAAAAATGTGAGAATTGGATTAGATTTCTGGGTACAGAAGAAATACCGGACATTCTGAAGGGCGGGAATAGTGTTCCTATATATATATGTAGTGGCGGAGACATTTTCAAATACTTCAGCGATGTTCCATCAACACAAACACGATCAATATGACGTCACACAAATACGACTAAGATGAAGTCACATCGCGAAGATCCACTCACGGCATGTCCTTATGCCTTTCCTCACCTCAACCTCGTTACAAGGAATTCTCGAGTAGGATGGCGACATCGCACCTCAAACTTTCTCTCCGAAGAACCAGTGACACGAGAGCTACCACCATATGAACACCATTTGTGCAGGCCCCATTTTCATTTTGGCCTGGTGTCATTCACCTAACTTTATATAAAGACTAATCATTACCTCGCGCGTTCTTAATATTGAGGTCATTATTACATTGAAGTCATTATTTAAGTGCACATTTAATTTCAACTGTAAACAACGAACTTATATTTTGTTTCATTCATAAATCATTTATTTTGTTTATAAAAAAGAAAACTCATCCTATCAATCAACCTAATTAATAACTTATTTGATCTAAAAAGATCATGGTGACCCTGCCTCATCAGCATCATCATTAACAAGCTAACAATTATAGCTATTAGCAATTAACCATTATTATCATCATTATTATTATAGTGCTAACTTTACGCTATATATAAAAGGAGATAAATAGACCTCAAGCTCATGCAGAACTATAGACCAGTTTCATTGGTATTTCATCTCATCTCAGGTAAAGTGCACTCATCGAAGGTGGTCTTTCAGGGGTCTGAAGAGATGATAATGCGATGGAACAAGGTCCAGGGTGTACGGTGGATAGGTGACAACCGCCCACTTGAAGCTAACAAAAGGTTGGGATGCGGAGAAAGCATCGCGTGAGTCAGCGTTGTTGTAAAAAAGACAAGCGTTCTCTGGTCCTTTAACTGTGGTATCTTCAGTAGTTACTCGCAATACCTGTTGGCATTCACATTGGTGCTCGAAGCCAGAAAATCCCACAGGAGAGGCCTTTTGTGGTCCCAAAAACCCATCACCATGATCTTATTGATGGATCTCTGCGCCCTAAACTTCATCGGGCGAGGGGAAGTGGAATGGTGCTATTCCAGTAGATAGTTGTCACCCATCCACCGTTCAGCCCGGACCTTGCTCCCTCAGACTATCATCTCTTCAGTCTCCTGAAAGATCACCTTCCAGGAGTACACTTCACCTCAGATGAAAATCTCCAAAATGCCACTAGAACATGGCTTCGTCAACAGAGCGTCGATGCCAATGGGGAATACTTTGAGGGGAAAAGGAGGGACTGTAATATATATATATATAACTGTCCCATTATAGTATATGAGCATAATTATTGGCAAGAAAGACACATCTTAATTTCGTCATTTGCATTCGTGTGTGACATTATATACACACAGTAATATAATATAATATAATATAAAATGATACAATATAATAATAATAATAATAATAATAATAATATTCTACATACTATATATAAATAATATAGCATAGAATACCAATGGCATATATATATATATATATATATATATATATATATATATATATATATATATTTGTCCCGAAGTGCCCTAATAAATGTCGGAGTAATTGGAGTGAATATTTCTACGAACTTAATTATACGGAGCTAATTTTTCATTCTTAATGACAATCAGGCTACGAAAAAGAAGCAAAATGTAAATTTCTTGCGGTCGTAATTTTCACTCGCGTTTATTTATTTACCAATTTTTTTTATATATTTTTTATTTATTTATTTATTTTTATTTTCCTACGCATCTCTATAAATGAAGACATATATATACATATATATATAGGTAGATAGATAGATAGATAGTTATCATGTTGTTAGGGTAAGTACATAAATTAAACAGTGACAAGTTGACAAATTTACGTTGTCGTCCGTTAATTCAATGTTGAACTTTCGAGATTATTTGTTCATTTGATGAGATTCGCGGGTCTCAACATTGATTTCGAACTGTTTTACGAAGCTTTTATATCGAACATTATAATTATAGACAGTGACTTTTACTTGATCTGTCAAATTTGCAGAAAGGGTTGACAAACTGTTTCAAGGAAATGCTGTTGACTGACATTTCGACGCTGCCGTTAGGTTTAGGATCAACTTTACCATTAAATTTTCAATTATGTCACAAATATTTATCAAAAATATTAAGTATGTGAATAATTGCTGACCTCTGATGATAAGTATTCACCAAATATCAAGTTTGAGACCCCCAAAAAACATATTTGTCTGAAAGATATACGAGAAGTTATACCAAAGTGGCCACGAGACAGCGACATCTATCGGGGAAAGTTTCAGTCATTCTACAGATTCTATATATGAGGTTTAACTTCAAAATGAATAGGCTTCGTACTACAAATGTATATATATATATACACACACACACACACACAAATTGGGTATATAATGTGAATTCCGATTAACAATACAAATGTATATAAGTTTAAGATAATTTAAGTTATATGTACAGTATACCAGCGAGGGATTCGAACTCGTATACATTATAAATGTATACGAGGTAAACATTTTCGATAGAAATGTGAATAAATTCCAATTTTCTAGTAATTTCAAATAATTAATTTCTAGATTTTTTGTTTTTATTATTTTACTGGACATTGGTGGAGTAGATAGACATTTTGCTAAGCATTCCGTAGTCGAATAAATATTTTAACTATATTCTACAAACTATATTCTACAAATACTTTTTTGAAGCTTCAAAAAGTTGATTTTGTAGTCTTTCCATTTAGAGAAATCAGTTTTTGCTCTGTTCTCTGTACGCCATTGCCAATTTTTTGATAGAACAAATCTAAATAGTTAGAGTATTTAGCCGGCTATAAAACGAGATACTTTTTAAAACGACTGCTCCAATGCAATGTCCAGCAAATATGTAGAAATTAATCATTGAAAATCATTTTGGAAATTAAATGGGACAAATTCCAGTTTAGCGAAATGTTTAGAGCTCCTTTAGAGAATATGGACCACAGTATCACGGTCCTTCTTTACCAGTGTTTCGTAGCTCCTTACACACACACACACACCACACACACACACACACACACAGATATATATACATATATTATTTTTAGTTTGACCATGGATTAATTGTTAAGGAGCTTCAGTCGTTCACTTTAGATGAGTTACGGCTGCTAGGAGGCTCGAGCTTATGGCTTACCCTGTCTCACTTCGAGTTTATATCTTGTTACAGAGTTACAGACTTACAAACTAACAAAAACCGTAATGTCCACTCTAGGCTAGCCCAAAAAGGAAGTAGAAAAAATAAAAGAAGCAATTGATAATGAAGAATGCACTTATAAGTGTGTAAAGCTTTCACGCACGACTAACATCAATAGCAAAGTGTAGAAGAACGAACAAGCCTCTCCCTCCTCCGCCAGCCACTGCTAACAGAAAATTGTTGCGAAAAAAGGTTTATAGAAAAGTGGTAAAAAAAGTATAATGAAAAGAATAGCTTCAGAGTTCATTCACACCCCTGCATACACTTAACTAATGTAACCAGTTACGAATTAGAGTACAGTAGACAATAAAGAATAGCATTAAACACTAAACTACTTAATCTAATCTACACCATACATTTTTTAAGTGATTTTTTATTTATTTATTTATCAGAAACAAGTCATAATTTCATCGCCGCCGCGTGATTCCTTCGATGAATGCCAAAGAACATCGTACTGAGAGAGTTACTTTTTTAAAATGAATTATTTATATTGTCATTCTTCGCAATGTAGTTACACTGAAATTACTTTTTTGCGAAACGCATTCATACGGATATACAGGGTGTTTCAGGTCAACCCTAGACATATGGAAATTGGCAGAATTTGTATTTGGTATTTGGTATTTGGTATTTGAAGTTTGTCATAGTAATTCCGCCAATTTCCATATTTCTAAGGTCGACCTGAAACACCCTGTACTAAAGAAAAAATTTCATTAAGAATCTATTTGTTTTAAAGAATTTCTTAATGAGTGTGAAGAAGCAAAATATCTAAAATACATTCTCAACATCCTTCCTAAGTTAAAATCTATGAAGAAAGTTTATTCAATTGATATTTCAAAAGAAAATGTTCTTCATCAATTTAATACCTATTTTTTTTTGAGGGGGGAGCGGTGTAGATAAAGGAGCATATGATTCAGAAGCACCTCCAAGTGGTCAGCACCCTTCAAACTTAAGAAGTTCCCTGACAGTGCGTGATTTTTTATCTTTGTTTTTGGTAAAATTTACTACACATTTTAAAAACATGAAATTCTGCTCTAGCTAAGTAGCATCCCTGAAGGTGAGTATGTCTAATCGGAGGTTTTGATTCCCGAGAGATCCCATCAAGCTTCTCTCCTATACCAATGGGGTATTAGGGTATCATCTGAGAATTCCAAGGGCTTTGAAACCAGACCACACCAGTGCCTCCTATTACATTTATTGGCAAAGGGAACATTACAACTCTTACTGTATCCTACCGAACCCTCCCTACAAGTAGTTCTCTTTATATTGATAAGGAGAGGGTAAAATAGAAGGGAGCAAACTAGAAGGTTCTCTTCTTCAGGTAAATTTTTTCTGAAGGTTAATCTCGTTGCTTGTTAAATCCATGTTCTGTGTAATTAATTCATAGTATAATTTGACCTACGTGACATCTAAACTAAGTAATCAGACCTCGTGCTGCTACCAAATCTTACGTACAAAACAACTGCTTGTATCATTTGTTTAGGAAATTGTTAAAAAAGTTTTTAAAATAGCGATTTCCTTAACCCCTCCCTCCATAATTAACATTAAACAGCCAATAAAAATTAATTATTAGATGGAGTACAAAGTTCTGTAATTAAAAAAAGATATATATATATATATATTATATATATATATATACACACACACAAACTCAGAATGGTCCCCTGAGAAACTTATATGTTAAACACAGACCGTGCATGGAACAAGGAACTCTTCTGGGAAAATTAAATCCACTATAGTCCGAATAAGTAATGGTAAATGACAAATACCATAGTTTTTCTTTTTCATGATGCTAGCCCGACGTGGGCAACGGGTCTCTCGCAAAGAGGTCCCATAAATATAGCTTCCCTCACCAGCTATCTGCAAAGCAGACACGATCCAGCTTTGTCCCAAAGCTGGGATCCTGTCTGCTTTGCAGATAGCTGGTGAGGGAAGCTATATTTATGGGACCTCTTTGCGAGAGACCCGTTGCCCACGTCGGGCTAGCATCATGAAAAAGAAAAACTATGGTATTTGTCATTTACCATTACTTATTCGGACTATAGTGGATTTAATTTTCCAAGAAGAGTTCCTTGTTCCATGCACGGTCTGTGTTTAACATACATATATATATATATACACAGTAGGCCCCTATTATTAAAAATATATAATATGCAGTATATGTTATATTAATTATACCATTGTACCATAATTATACCGTTGTACCATATATATATATATAATTTTTTTTTAATATATATAGATAATTAATATATATATAATGTATATATATATATATATATATATATATATATATATATATATATATATATATATATTATATTATATTATATTATATTATATTATATATTTCTAATATACTCGTATATGGGTGGCGCAAAAGTCGCGCATCATAGGAATTCTCAGTGTTGATTATAATGTATTATTTTTTTTTCTTTTAGGTAGGGGATGGCTGCAAAATTAACAGTATACGAGTATATTAAAAGTATATAATATAATACAATATAATATATATATATACCGGGTGTCCCAATAAAATGTTTACACATCATATATATATATATATATATATATATGAAAATTATTTCACGAAAGTAACACGTGAAAAATATTTATGATGAATAAAACCACGAAGGAAAGGAAACACAAAAAGGTGCTCAAGCGCTTTCGTCTAATGACATCCTCAGGAACACTGAAGTACATAAAAGGTTACGGCCTATATATAGGTTACAGAAAGAAATTACTGGACATTGGTGGAGTAGATAGACATTTTGCTAAGCATTCCGTAGTCGAATAAATATTTTAACTATATTCTACAAACTATATTCTACAAATACTTTTTTGAAGCTTCAAAAAGTTGATTTTGTAGTCTTTCCATTTAGAGAAATCAGTTTTTGCTCTGTTCTCTGTACGCCATTGCCAATTTTTTGATAGAACAAATCTAAATAGTTAGAGTATTTAGCCGGCTATAAAACGAGATACTTTTTAAAACGACTGCTCCAATGCAATGTCCAGCAAATATGTAGAAATTAATCATTGAAAATCATTTTGGAAATTAAATGGGACAAATTCCAGTTTAGCGAAAATGTTTAGAGCTCCTTTAGAGAATATGGACCACAGTATCACGGTCCTTCTTACCAGTGTTTCGTAGCTCCTTACACACACACACACACACACACACACACACACACAGATATATATACATATATTATTTTAGTTTGACCATGGATTAATTGTTAAGGAGCTTCAGTCGTTCACTTTAGATGAGTTACGGCTGCTAGGAGGCTCGAGCTTATGGCTTACCCTGTCTCACTTCGAGTTTATATCTTGTTACAGAGTTACAGACTTACAAACTAACAAAAACCGTAATGTCCACTCTAGGCTAGCCCAAAAGGAAGTAGAAAAAATAAAAAGAAGCAATTGATAATGAAGAATGCACTTATAAGTGTGTAAAGCTTTCACGCACGACTAACATCAATAGCAAAGTGTAGAAGAACGAACAAGCCTCTCCCTCCTCCGCCAGCCACTGCTAACAGAAAATTGTTGCGAAAAAAGGTTTATAGAAAAGTGGTAAAAAAAGTATAATGAAAAGAATAGCTTCAGAGTTCATTCACACCCCTGCATACACTTAACTAATGTAACCAGTTACGAATTAGAGTACAGTAGACAATAAAGAATAGCATTAAACACTAAACTACTTAATCTAATCTACACCATACATTTTTTAAGTGATTTTTATTTATTTATTTATCAGAAACAAGTCATAATTTCATCGCCGCCGCGTGATTCCTTCGATGAATGCCAAAGAACATCGTACTGAGAGAGTTACTTTTTTAAAATGAATTATTTATATTGTCATTCTTCGCAATGTAGTTACACTGAAATTACTTTTTTGCGAAACGCATTCATACGGATATACAGGGTGTTTCAGGTCAACCCTAGACATATGGAAATTGGCAGAATTTGTATTTGGTATTTGGTATTTGGTATTTGAAGTTTGTCATAGTAATTCCGCCAATTTCCATATTTCTAAGGTCGACCTGAAACACCCTGTACTAAAGAAAAAATTTCATTAAGAATCTATTTGTTTTAAAGAATTTCTTAATGAGTGTGAAGAAGCAAAATATCTAAAATACATTCTCAACATCCTTCCTAAGTTAAAATCTATGAAGAAAGTTTATTCAATTGATATTTCAAAAGAAAATGTTCTTCATCAATTTAATACCTATTTTTTTTTGAGGGGGGGAGCGGTGTAGATAAAGGAGCATATTGATTCAGAAGCACCTCCAAGTGGTCAGCACCCTTCAAACTTAAGAAGTTCCCTGACAGTGCGTGATTTTTTATCTTTGTTTTTGGTAAAATTTACTACACATTTTAAAAACATGAAATTCTGCTCTAGCTAAGTAGCATCCCTGAAGGTGAGTATGTCTAATCGGAGGTTTTGATTCCCGAGAGATCCCATCAAGCTTCTCTCCTATACCAATGGGGTATTAGGGTATCATCTGAGAATTCCAAGGGCTTTGAAACCAGACCACACCAGTGCCTCCTATTACATTTATTGGCAAAGGGAACATTACAACTCTTACTGTATCCTACCGAACCCTCCCTACAAGTAGTTCTCTTTATATTGATAAGGAGAGGGTAAAATAGAAGGGAGCAAACTAGAAGGTTCTCTTCTTCAGGTAAATTTTTTCTGAAGGTTAATCTCGTTGCTTGTTAAATCCATGTTCTGTGTAATTAATTCATAGTATAATTTGACCTACGTGACATCTAAACTAAGTAATCAGACCTCGTGCTGCTACCAAATCTTACGTACAAAACAACTGCTTGTA
>JAJOZX010003192.1:515000-520000 GCA_023014485.1 Bathynomus jamesi | reverse complement strand
CCCGGTATATATATATATAATTACATCAATATGTAAGTAAATATGTTATAATCAGACATATATTTCAGTCTTTCCCTCCACACAGTTTCGTCTCGTCTCTTATGCCACAATTTCCCCTGTAGGAAAATCGAAGCTTTGATCCTAAATTCCCACGGGGAATGACCCTCAATCCGTCTGTGCCACGTTTTAGATGTCACCAAAAAATGTTTTGTGCCGCCAGAGTTGGTTAATCACATGAGGGAATATAAAGGCGTATCTCCTCTAAAATTGTAGGCATTGTCGGCATTTTATACAGGGTGGAATATATATATATATATATATATATATATATATATATATATATATATATATATATATACACACCACACACACACACACACCGGTATTCCACAAAAACAAATGCTTGGTTAAAACAATCATATAATGCTTGTGTGGCTAATTAAATTATATGACAATAGTTATTATACAGGGTGGCCCAAAAGTTAGGACACATAGGGGGAAACTAATTTATGTTAATACTGTTTGTTTTCTCAGTTCCATGGATGGAAAGTTCACGAAAGATGAGCGATTGAAATTGGTTTTCATGTGCGCAAGAGAAGAAAGCACGTATGAAAGAAAGTGTCGCGGACGAATTTAACCAGCAAAACCAAAGGAGAAAAAACAATGGTTTCTCGGCTGTCTGAAAAGTGTTCTTGACCGACCACATACTGGTCGGCCAAGAAACTTCACGGATTATGTGACTGCGACACTGGTATTGGGTAATTTGTCAACCAGAAGGTTATCCAGAGAGACATGCGTGTCGAAGACGTCTTGTCAGCGAATCCTGAAGGCAAATCACTTTCATCCCCTACAAGATATGACTGAAACAAGAACCGCGTGGCGACGATACAAACCGCCGCTGCCTAGGGTTCTGTGAGTGGGTGACAAATCAACATAACATTAACCGCCATATCATGTTCACTAATGAGGTAATGTTTTATCTTAATGGGCACGTTAACCGCCATTAACGCTCGCTACTGGTCAGATGAAAACCTTCACTGGACCGACGACAATCATGTTCAAAATGTTCCACGTGTTATGGCATCGGCAGGCGTGTTAGGTGATACCCAAATAGCGCCTGTTCATGAAGAGTCCGTGAATATGCGAGACATACTGTACCTTCAGATGCTTCAAACAGTCGTTGAACCTTTCACTGACACCCTTCCGCTGAATCAACCCCACGACTTTCACACTTCGCAGTAAAATAAGTAGGCCTACACTTCCAGGAATTAAAGAGGACACTTCACTTTACTCTAAATGTACCCTCTAGAAAATGCCTGCTGTGTACGCTCAGATTCGTGCGGTAAAAGTACCAATTATATTTTGGGTATAAAGTATGTAAAGAGTACTCCCGGTAGACCAAAGGTACACTGAAAGTACACTGAAGGGTTTCTTTAATCCCTGGAAGTGTACTCTTTTGTATTTTTCACTGAGTTTCAGAAGACATCCTTTGTCAATAACGTAACCGTTTCATCTACCATTAACTACTGCTCTAGAAGTACTTTATATTTTATAAAGTGCACTCTAAAAACTGTCCTCTGTGTATATATATATATATATATATAGTATATTATTATTATTATTAGTGATGGGACGATTAATCGGAATCGGAATCGAGAATCGGAAGAATCGAGCATTTTTCAGGAATCGGAATCGGACTCGGAATCGAGAGAATTGTACCATGATTTCCGATTCTTAAAACGATTCTTTAACTTTTAATTGAACCAGTTTTGCAATGTAAACTTTAAAATTTAAATGAAAGAGGATAACAAATTTTATTTTTATTGTATTGTAGCTATACATTAAAACATGTATATCCATGATGTGTAATCAAGAAGATTAAAATGAATTGTTACAACTTACAGTTGATTTTTATGTTTAAACCAATCTATTATAATTTCTAATTTATATTACCATACTCATAATGTAAATAGTCAATCTTACCAGAGTAAAATATGACAATTTCCAGAAAAACAAGTATAGAATTATATTTAAAAATATTGAGAATCGGAATCGGAATCGAGAATCGTATCGGAATCGAGACTTTTTAGTGGTATCGGAATCGGAATCGGAATCGTTAAAAATTTTGGTATCATCCCATCACTAATTATTATTATATAATTGCAAAATAAATATTCCTATGATTTCGGACTTTTGAAACACCCTATATTTTGCAAAGCGCCGTCCATTTATTATTTTTTATGCTCTTATTTTAAAATAAGCAGAATGGACACGCTTCAGTACAGTGGTGGGCAACCTGCGGCCCATCAGGTTTCTGAGTGCGGCCCAAGAGACATAGAGACATTTTACTAACCATTGTCCACATGAATGAAAATTTTGGAACTTATATTAATATTTCCATAATCTTCTGATAATTTTGTTTGATTTAACAAAATTTCTTTATATTAATAAGCATAAAAGCATAAAAGCATAAAAAATGTTTCTTTTGCTTTACAATTTGAAGTTGGTCACAATTGAATTAATATATAAATAATAATTTTCTCAAACTTTATACGAAATTTTAGGGGCTGTATTAAATGTATTTAAGCATATTCGTGTGGGGGGGGGGGGGGGGGCATGTTTAGCGCATATGCACATTTTTAATCTTGCTGTCCACTGAGATGAAGGAAGGCCACTTATGCGGCCCACTCACTAACCTAGGTTGCCCATCACTGATCTACAGTGTACACTGTACACATAATATTTTTTTAATATAAACATTATTATAGCGTCCCGCAAAGATCATACGTTTTGTTGGAATATACCACAAAAATATATTACATATAAGCTAATCAACAAAACAGATATATATATATATATATAATTATTTATAATTAAGTAGGTGTATATATTTGGCTAAATAATATACTCTAAAAAGAGTAAACGGTGCAATTTGATTGTAAAAAACAAGATTCGTTCAGTGGAGCATACTCGAACACACAGAAACACTCCAATTAGACAGTTTAAATATAAAGTGCCACTGTAGATACTCTTTTTTCTCAAAGAATATTGCATCCTTCCAAGGACAACATGCAGCTATTACGAAGATTACTGTATATATATATATTTCGAGGACGAAACTGAAACACTTCTACGTAGAACATTATTCTCGTATTATAGCCCTTATGTACTAAGTGCATAAGCGCTTCTATACATCGAAATCACCTTAGCGTAAAGGCCAATTATTATTCATAAACAATTCCAATTGCTTTTCCGTTGACAATGGAATATTTACTTATTCTGCCTGTAACGTAAAGGAAACCAAACTTAACGAATAAGTTACCCAAGGACGAATTTAGCTTGAAAGTTTCGGTTTCCCTTTACGATGAGCGGTATTGAAAAAAGATATATATATATATATATATATAATATTATATATATATATATATATATACACACACAGTTATATAGTATGCAAGCATCTGTACGCCTACCCCCTTCCCTTCCTCTCTCGCTCTCCCTTTGTCTGTCTGTCTGTCTGTCTGTCAGTTTCTCTCTCTCTCTCTCTCTCTCTATATATATATATATATATATATATATATCGCGTGACGAATAATAGAATAATAGCGGTGTTACACACACACACACACACACACACACGCGCGCGCGCGCGCGCGACATTGATACAAACAAAAGGAATGCTGGAATAATTATCATAGCGCTCATTCGACGTCTCTTTACCATGATCCTTCCACGTCGACTATACACTCAGCGTTAAAGAGGATTCAACACAACAAATGGACGAACAGATAAGCCCTTGTTAATTCCGATTGTGGGACAGCGACACGACACGCAGACTGCAGAACACGCAGCGAATACGTTATACACATATTATTGAAGAGGGGTCTGGAGAGAGAGAGAGAGAGAGATGAGGGTTAATTAAAAGGGGAACAACCAAAGAATATATGCTATCATATATAGATACGACAAAGAGATGTGATTAGATGTATTATCTGACTCATATATATATATATATATATATATATATATATATATATATATATACAGGGTGATTCAAAAGTCAGGTTACATAGGGATATACTGTATTATGTAATGATACAGGGGAATAGTCACATCACATGTTCGATATGGCCACCGTTAACGGCAATGCACTTGTGCAGCCAGCTAGGAATATCACATCAATACGCTCCTCCTTCGATAACATCTCATAACTCATTTACCTGCAAAGAAACAGAAAAGCCCTATGTAACCTGACTTTTGAATCACCCTGTATATATATATATATATATATATATATATATAATTAATGTTAACTCTGGAATTGGTCTTATTATGCGTCATAATTCATATACAAATTATCTGATTTAAATTCATTTATTGACTTATATATTATATATATTCTTACTAATGGTTCATATATGGTAATATATGTCTCGAAAACATGTATATATATATATATATATAGATGGAGCTATAGAGACCGCGGGACCTAAATTATGTTTTGTTATATGTGTGACTGCACTGAATAAAGGTTTATATCCCGTACAAAATGCATTAGTCTCGGTGGACATCAAAAATACATATATATATATATATATATATATATATATATATATATAGTCCACAAACTTTATTTAACTCAACGAATTGATTTGGATTCTACAAAAACAAAATATTGTGTTCAAAATTATACTTAAAAATTTTGTCTACTTTATCTACTTTCAAATTGAGAGCATAAATAAATTTAAATGTACTCTGAAAATTATAAATTGATAGTAGATGAAGCGGTTCTCTGATATACAGGGTGTCCGAGAATTATCTGTACAAGTTTTGGCTGTTATTAAAAGTCAACCATGAAGTGTAGAAATTCCAGTTTGTCCCATTTTACAGAGAATCTCATTAAGTTTTTTCTAATACCAAGTTTTGACAAGTTTTTTAGAAATTCCAGTGTGTCCGAAAATTATCTGTACAATTTCATCTTTTAATACAGTTCTTGATAA
>JAJOZX010003192.1:450000-505000 GCA_023014485.1 Bathynomus jamesi | reverse complement strand
ATCTCGTCAGTCTCGTCAGTCTCGTCAGTGAGTCTAATAATTTGGCCAGGGTCTGTATATATATATATATATAATATATATATATATATATATATATATATGTTAGATCCAACAGTGAAGAACAGATTCTCACTAATTTTGACGCATTCCCTCGTGAATTCTTTATTAAAATAATCAATAGTGTGTGCCCGTGATAAGTAAATCACTGATCTGAGGTGCCTCCAAAGGAAAAACTCTAATAGCGTCAGACCAATAAGGTAAGATTCAGTATAGAGTAAATATTCCAGGGATACCGGCTTTTGTTACACCCTGTATATTAAAATATATATATAATATATATATATATATATATATATATAATATATAATATATATATAGGCCCTATAATAATAATAATAATAATAATATTATTATTATTAATGATTAATTTCTTAATACAGTTCGAATTGATTTTATTTATCCGATTGGACAAACATACAGATGTAAATAGCAAACTTTTAATTCGATAAAGGAATGCGTGCGCACACACACACACACACACACACACACACACATATATATATATATATATATAATAAATAAAAAAAAATATATATATATAGTATATATAATTTAAACCGGTCAATTAGGACTTCCGTGCTGTAGCTGCTGCCGAAGTCCTTAGAGAAAGAGTTGCAGTGAGCGTTCGATCCATTGATGACTGTTCTAGCGAGGATGACCAACTCATCAGGAATGGTAATTAGCGATGGTCATCTCTCTCATTTGCACGCTTTTCTACGTCTCTTTAAACTTCAAAGATTATGTCCCGAATCGTCGAAATGTAGTCTATATAGTGAATTTCGAATCATTATTTCATATATTCTGATTTATTTATATATAAATCAAAACGTTTTGTGTGTGTATATATATATATATATATATATATATATATATATATATATATATATATATATATATATATATATATATATACAGTGCCCGCGAAAAGTATCCGATCACCCTGGAAATTTGTATTTTTTACATAAAAAACAATGTTTAAATGTATACTAACCTTATATTAGTATTTTGTCATCTGTCCTTTGGTTTGGATGACTTGTTCTAGACGTTTTGGCATGGATTTAATCAAGTTTTGACAAACTTCCACTGATATTTCCTTGCACCATACCTTTTTGATGGCTTCTTGTAATTTTTCGACTGAGCCAGTGTCGTGGCATTCAACCTTATTTTTTATTATTAGCCACATATTTTCTATCGGATTGAGATCTGGACTATTACCAGGCCAATCCAAAATATCAAATTTATTGTCAGTAATCCATTTTGTCACTATTTGGCCCTGTGACATGGTGCACCATCATGCATGTATGTTTTTGTCCTTTGGATTGCCATTGCCATTGGAAGTTTATCCTGTAGCATTGCTAAATACCGTGCACCATTCATAGTTGTGTTCTTCGGAAGAAAATATAGGTTTCCACGCCCATAGTAACCGAAACAACCCCAAACCATCACACTTGGAGGGTGTTTCATTGTCTTTAGGGTGTATTAGGGTCCATCTTATTTGAGCCAATGGGCCGGCGAACCTTTTTTGGACAACTTCTGAATGTCAAAAATGTCGACTCATCACTAAATAAAACCTTCTTCCAGTCATCAACAGTCCAATGAATATATTTTTTACAAAATGCGACACGTTTTTTACGCATTTTTCATTAATGAACGGTTTCTTAGCAGCATGGCGAGATGGTAATCCGAGTTCTTTTTGGAGCCGCTCCTGGATAGTTCGTTCAGAAACACCAGATAACAAATTATTCATATTAAATTTTATTTCTTTCGCAGTTATTGTTGGGTTTTTCAATACTAAACGTTTCATAAGTTTGTCTGTTCGTGAATTTGTTTTTCTCGGTCTGCCAGATCGTTTTTTAGGGACTGGCGTGGTTAGGCCGGCATTGTTCTTAGCCCGTGAAACCCATAAATTAACGGTACTTTGGGATATGTTTAATTCCTTAGCTATCTGTCTCTGTGAGTTCCCACATGTATGCAAAGCAACAATAGCACCTCGACAATCACTCTTAAGTTGTTTTTAGCACACATTATATATAAATTTTATTTACACCACTTTCTGTAAAAAATAAAAAAAATATCAATAAATTTACACAAACAGTGAAATCTGACAACTTTGAGACACAGCCACCCGCAACGAAGGCTACCAGAACACTAATTTGAGAATGCGTTGGATAGCTCTCATATCAGCGAGCAACCTCAAAGTTACCAGATGTCGCTAGAACAAATAGAAAGTGAATTATGTGTCTCTGAATATCAAGGGAAAATATTGTATTTTCTTGAGTGATCGGATACTTTTCGCGGGCACTGTATATATATATATATATTCATTTTATATTACTAAAGTATTTTTATCTTATATATATATATATGTGTGTATTTGTGTGTAACATTCAAGTCCTATATACTCCCCATAGAAACGGGGTTATATAGGGGCCCGACCCTTAGTTACCTTAGCCATAGTTAGTTAAAGTCGGGTGGCCCGCCCAGCTCTAGGCAGCTCTGGAGTTCGAACTCACGGTTCAAAGACGTCTCAGCACTGCCGAGCGACGACCTAACTGATCGAGCCATGGAACGCTTATATATATATATATATATATATATATATATAGAGAGAGAGAGAGAGAGAGAGCTGAGGTAATATTGATAATAATGCTTATGCTGATGGTTGATAAGGACGAGGTCACCATGTCTTGCAGACCATATAATATTATTAATTAGGTTGATTGATAAAATGAGTTTTCTTTCTTTATTAAACAAAATAAATGATTTATGAATGAGACAAAATAAAAGTTGGTTGTTTACAGTTGAAATTAAATGTGCACTTGAATAATGACTTCAATATTAATAACGCGCGAGGTACTGATTAGTCTTTACATAAAGTTAGGTGAATGACACCAGGCCAAAATGGGGTCTGAACAATGATGTTTATATGATGGTAGCTCTCGTGTCACTGGTTTATCGAAGAGAGAGCGATCGAGGTGTGATGGTGGCGTCCTACTCGAGAAGTCCTTGTAATGAGGTTAAGGTGTGAGGCATTGTCTGAGGCAAGGCATAATAAGCACATGCCTTGAGTGAATCCTCGCCATGTGACATCATCTTGGTCGTACATGTGTGACGTCATATTGGTCGTGTTTGTTTTGTTAGGCCTTCAGAATGTTGTCAAATGGAAACGCAAAATACCCGACAGCGCTTTATGTCACTACACATATATAAAGGGTGTCCCAGAAGTCTTGGAGGGGTTTTATTTGGCTATAACTTTTTTGTTTGGGGATCAAATAAAAAAAGGTTTGTAACACTTGAAAATATATTTATTGCGATTTTAATTACAAATTTAATATCCGGTGAAAATCTTCATTTTCATTGCATAAATCTAAAATCGCATTAGTGTACGTTATCCGACTCTGATTATCTTGTGGTTTAATTTCTTGAGCAATTTGAGTTTTGTACGGGTAAAGATTGATATCCTCTCTTAAAATTCGATGTAAGGAACTTCTTGAAGTGTTTAATTCCTGACTGCGTGGTCGGACTGATGTGGATTTTCCTCAACGCTTTCACGAACCATCTCAACCAAAGTTGGACTTCGGCTTGTCCGAAGATGCCCAGTCTGTGGTTCGTCTCCCTCACCCTTTCCCATACGAAATTTAGCGACGTACCGTCGAATAGCTCGATCAGAAGTAGCAGAACGTGTGTTGAATTTTAATCGAAAAGCTCTTTGAGCGACAACGATGGAAGAGTTGTTTGTCAAATAAAGTTCCACAATAGCCACTCTTTGTTGTACTGTTCAGGATTCCATTTTCATTAATCGCAGCAAGGGTACTTTAATTGAAAAATTTAAAAAAATAAATTAATAAAAAAAAAAAGTTATAGCCAAATAAAACCCCTCCAAGTCTTCTGGGACACCCTGTATAAAAACCATCATGCACGCAGAAGCAATACTTGGTTAAGAGAACAGAAATTATGGTCGTAATTATTTAACAACCATTTAATAACTACAGCCTATTCAGCGCTGAAGAAAAGCTGCTTCTAGATATCTGCGAACATCAAAGGCAAAGTGGGAAGTTACCTCGTCTAGCTGAAAAATTACATTCCTCATGTGGATTCAAATGACCTTTAGTTATGGAAGTAAACATATCTGTAGCATGTTAAGATAGTTCGTTTCTTTCACGGTACGATTGTCAAAGAAAAGTGGACCGATTATATATGCATCCAATCACCGTGTTTGAGCGCTGGATAGGTCGTGGTAGACTGACGGAATGCCCTCCCTCGATCACTCGATTTAACCCCTTTTCGCTTTTTATTTATGGGAGCAATCCCGAAGTATGTTAAAAAACTACATGAGTATCGTGGCAAACTGAGATATCTGGCAGACCTCCGTCAAAGAATCAGATGATTTTTTTATTGGATCCATTCCGCAAGATCATCTTATTACTGCTCTGATGGCGTGCCAGCATCGAATACGCAGCACTGTAGCGGCGAATGATAGTCATCATGTGACAGTGTTCTAAACTTCGACCAAGCTATTTTCCTTCAGTGTTGAAGGTGTCCTTTGTGTGGCCTATAGTTTGGAAACACTATACAGTCCACCTTTCTTATTTTCCAGTGTTGTTTGGGTGTTAATTGGGTTTAGTTTGAGGTTAGGTACCAGTTTTTCCATAATTTTCCATGTGTAAATTATGGTGTGTGTGTGTGTGTGTGTCTCTCTCTCTTCTTTTCAGTGAATACAGATTTAATTTACGTAGCCTTTCCCAGTAGTTGAGTTCTTTGCAGCCATCAATCTTGGCTGTAATATTCCTCTGGACTTCTTCTAGTTTATTAATTTCTTTTTTTTGTATGGGGACGTCAAAACTGAGCAGTATTCAAGTTTTGATATGATCAGTGTTTTCAGTAGGGAAATCATTATTATCCCTCTTTAGAAGGTTCTCAGTAGCTGTCCCTTGCCTCTGCTTTGTTTGTCGCTATCTGATTCTGTGTTTCAAATTTTGCGTCATTGACTATTATTTATTACCCCTAAATCTTTTGCTTTCGTGCTTCTCTGAATTTCTTGTCTATCTGGGGCATAGTATGCTGTGTGTTTAAGTTTTTCATTTCTTCTATATCTCAAGAGCTGAAATTTCTCGGTGTTAAAATTCATGTTATTGTCTTCTGACCATTTGTATTTTCCGTTTGTGCCCCCTGTAGGGCTTCCACCCCATCGTCAGCAAAGGATGTTACTACATTGTTTGTGGTCACTTCGTTGCCTATGTCGGTCAGCATGATAATGAATAGGAGTGGGGCTAATACTATTCCTTTTGGAACTGAGCTGCGTACTTTCGATTTTGATGATGATATACCTTGGATTTTTACGGCTTGCTGCCATTCCCCCCGGGAAGTTATAGATCCATTTGCCCATTTGCCCATTATGTGCTATTATGTCATGATCATACTTATCGAATGCTTTAAGAAAATCCGTGTATATTACATCGTAGTTATCAATGCTCTCAAGTGCGTCTATGATATTGTTATAGTGCTCTATAAGTTGTGATAGGCATGATCTTCCTGGTCGAAATCCGTGCTGGTTCTCACTGAATCTTTCTTGTGTCTCCAAAAAGTCATATATTTTATCCCTGACTATTCTTTCAAATACTTTGGTGAAATATGATATCAGTGACACCGGTCTCTAGTTCTTTGCTTGAGACCTACCCTCTTCTGTATATATAGGAACAATGTTCGCTATTTTTAGTATGCTTGGTATTTCCCGTGTCCAGGGATTTTCTCCATATTCAATAAAGGGGTGTAGCTATTTCGTTCTTACAGTTTTTCATCAACAAGGCATTCCATTTGTCCGGGCCTGCATCTGAATGTGATTTCATTTGTTCTATAGCTTTCGCTATATCTTTCGCGGTAAATTTAAAATCAGCAGACATGGGCAGTAAATACTTTAGATGTATTTACATAATAAATACATTACTTGAAAATAAAAGTAATTAAATACTAAATAAAATTCAGGTTTTCAGAAATTATTTAAATACTAAATACATTACTCCTAAAATGTATTTAAACACATTTCAAATACAATTTAGATACTTTTCAAAAATCACATAAAATCACTAACATCAGCTTAGAGTCAAATAAAATCGAGAAGTAGTAGAAGTAGACGCTACAATTGTTTTGTGGCACAGAAGACATAAAATCTTCACTTTACTACCATCTTTGGAAGTTATTCCGAAATATTTTCCATCAAAAAGTGGGTGCAGGTGTGATTCGCTATTTTTATTTTCACTTCCACCATCAACAACTATTTTACCACCTTCTTTTCCACCACTTCCACTTGCTGCAGCCATGTTACAAATGTTGTCCTCGTCTAATATGATCAATAGGCTAAGGCTAATTGCACAGTTAGCGCTGAACTTTACGCAACCACATATGACGATGCCTCAGGATAGACTGCCGGCTGCCGCACTGCAGCTGTGAGTCTGTGACAATCGCCACTAGAGCAGGCTGGAAGTTCTATTTTTCAAGGTGCTTCCAGAAAGTTCCAGCCTGCTGGGCCTGGAACTTTCTGGAAGCACAAGCACCTTGAAAAATGTTTTACTGTGTTCTGTGGTACCAGTTAAATACTGGATGGTTAGTACTGTACATCCTCACAGAATTGAACAGTTCACAAAAAATTATTTTTAAAATGTATTTAAAAACAGGTAATTACAAATACTAAATACTTTTCGAAAGTATTTAAATACGTAATTAAATATACTCCAAAAAGTATTTATAAATACATGCATTTAAATACATTTGTATTTAAATACGTATTTAAGTATTTTCAGATACATTACTGTCCATGTCTGAAAATCAGTTATACATTCTCCATTTAATTCCTCTTCAAAAAGAAGTATTTTTGTCAGGTACTGCTTTGTCTCTATTTGGGGTACTGAAAGCTGATTCATACTGAGCTCCAAATATTTCAACTATTTTTTTCAGGTCATTGGTTAGCTCATTACTTCTTTCCTTGAGGGTGTGATAGTGGTCGTGTTTTTGTTTTTCTTTTCACGAAGCTATAGAAGTGTTTTGGGTTAGCTTTTATTGTTTTCACCGCATCTTCCTCTTCTCTCTCTGAATGTCCCTTATTTAGAGCTTGTATTTCCGTATCTATACTTTCCAATTTTATTTGTATCACGTATTTGATGTTGTCTGTGCAAATAAGTAACTTCGTGGCTACTCTCTTTCTTGCCGAATAATGTTCACTTTTGCCTCTGGAAATAGTTCCTCTTTCCCTTTGGCTGTATTTTCGGAACATATTTTTCTAAAATTTCCAGCGTTTTTGTTTTTCAGTCATTAGCATTTCTTCGGTTGTTTTATTCTCTAAAACTGTTTACCACTCTATGTTTGCCATATTCGATCTGATTTCTTCCCAATTTATAGTCTTAGAGTTTAGATTAAAAATTTCAAATTTGCTTTCTTTTTCAGAATGAGTATTTTCTTTTAGTGCTCTCGCCATATTAGGGGTACCTCGATAATGTTGTGGTCTGAGATATATTGTTGGTGTTATTCGTGAATACTAGATCCAAGCAGTTATTTTTTCTGGTGTTATCTGTTATCTTCTACGTTAACTTAAATTCATTTGTTGGGGCTATCAATATTTTCGCTTGCTCCTGGTCTTCTCTTGTGACCCCCCACCCTTGTCTTGGTGTAATATACTGTACATTTCCTCCTATTTTGTTTTTTGTAAACAGGAAATTAAAATCACTAAAGAATATTATCATATATTCAGGGATAGGATATTTAAGGACTTCATTACGTTTCTGATGGGGAGCTTAAAAACTTTAGGTTTCTGATGTCAGCAATGGCTTCAGAGAATTTTGCAGTTGGAGTGTTCGGAGGTCTATAGATAACTATCAGTATCACGTTAAATTTTTCAAATTTTACTGCAGAAAGCTCCAGATAGCTGTTTAATTTACTTATTATTGTCTCTGCCATATGGCTCTCACGTATGTATGTAGCACAGCCACTTTTACATCTTACTGTTCTCTCAGCTCGTAGTATGTCGTAACCATCAATTTTTATTTTTTTTGTCTAGGCAGTATTCGCAGTTTTCACAATCTCCTTGGCAGTCTTTAAGAGGCATGCGATGTCAGTCCTTGTTTCTTTCATAAACCCTTTTAGGTATGAAACTTTCTGTATCGTGTGGTTCGGTTTTAGTCCTTGAATATTTGCTAGGAATACATATATGTTTCTTGTTTTGCGTTGTCCTTTGGGTATTCCAATTTCAGTTTCCTTAAGTGTTACGTGTTTTGTATTCCTATGGTCCTCCAAGAAAGCTCCGTTTCCGGTTACCTGTTCTGGTAGTTTCTTGCTTGATAACGGATCGGCTTAGAGGTTCTCAGCTGTGTCGACTGTACGTGCTGAATGAAGCTTAATAGCGTATTGTGTCTGCGATGTTGAGAAAATATGCCCCATGGTCTGTATTCATAGGTTTCTTGCCGTTTTTCCTATTGCTCTTTGAATTTGTTGGGAGGTGCTGATAATGGCATTTCTTACATATTTGCAGACCCCCTGCCTTGCATAGTACTTGCAAATGGTGGGATGATAAAATTTGCAGCTGTCGCCAAATTTACAGTGATCGTTATTATAATAGAAATTGGACATAGTGAGGTACTCACATATATACCGTCCTTCCTTATATCTGTAAAAGTTCCTTCCAAATTATCACTCGAGGTTTTTTTTTTGTTTCATTTCCTTTTTCGGAGATAACCTCAGTCTATTATCGTGATTTTCCGCTTGTTTTTCGCTATTTACTCTAGTCACTCTGGTGTTCTCCAACTGAGCTACTGCTTTTGTTACAATAATTTTTTCGCCCTCTTTATGTGTCAGTATTCCGACATGTGACGTGTTTGTATCTGCTTCACTTCGTCTTCTTTCCTATTTTTTTTCTGCTCATCATTTGTATTATCTTCTTTCGCTGCTTCCTCAATATCTCTTTCTGTTTCATAAACCGTAAACGAATTTACTTCCGTTATACATCTTTCACAGAAATATTTTACTCCATTTAGTTGTTTGGCACTTGCTATAAGAGTGATGTCTTCATCTTTCCAATTCAGGTAGTTAAAATCAAAGAGAAATTGACAAAGATCACATCTAACTGCTCTGTCGTAATTCCCCTTCCTTCATTTGTATATTTCATTATTTACTTTACTCTTTTTTCCATTTCTCTTTATCTTTCCTCATTCTCTTTACACTCGTTTCACTCGCTTTCGCTGTACTTTATAAATATGGGTAGCAAGACCGAGTTGAGGCGCCGTTATAATTTGAACCGGGCATGGGAGACTAGGGGGGGGGGGGTAATTATACTCTGATTACACTCTACTGACTTTTATTTATTCCGAAAACACTGAGATAAACGGGATAATGCGAGGGGGAATTTAACGTTAACATTCTAAGTCGGAGAGAGACACGAAATAATATTATAAATTTACAATTACATCTTAGCACACAAAGACACCTTACTAAGCCCAAGGCCGTCCGATGACTGGCGGGCATTTCTACCCAGCCTCTAGCCTGTGTTCAGGCGTTGCCAACTCGTATTTCTATATTTTTTTAATACAACCATTTTTAATTTCTTATTTAATAAAACTTAATTGAGCATTTGATGAACAATATTAAATTCTTATAAACAAACATTTAATTCTTAATTAGACATTGCTACACTCGCATCACCCCCTTGAAAATAAGTTTTTCACTAGGAAAACTTATTAATATCGTTTAACAAATTTATTTATTTTGCAGTTTTTTTCTTTAACAAGTTCACAGTTAGGATAGACAAGAAATCATTTCACTGAAAATTCCACACATCGCTATTTCGTACCATTTTATAAAAATTGAGAAACAAAAAACTATAATTTTCACATTTGCATAAAATAACATTTCACACAACTAATCAAATTTACAACCAGTAACGAATCTGTAACGTGACAAATAACGGATAATTTTCTTAACAGGCTACAACAAATTTCAAGTTCACAATCTATTCCAGCGATTCCTCATCAAAGATCGCTTTACAGTCGAAACAATTATTTATACAGTTATACAGTTACTATCAGGGCAACATAGAAAAGACAAGAAAACGTTTACATAAAATACTGACCAGAGAGTACATACTATTTTACGAAATACAAAACAAATATGGGCAATAATCGCACCCTTTCACTTATAATTTCATTACATAATAATCAGTACAATAATAGCTGGACGTTGTTTAGATCACAATCCGCAAGCTGACAACGGACTTCTTCAATTTTCAATCGCAGCCTCCTGCTCACTTCGCTAGAATGCAAGGGGTTGCATCACTATGCAACAGGTCAGCACGCTTGAGGTTGGTTCCGTTCTCTCTCCAAATGACGGGAAAAAAAACAAGAGAGATATCCAATTCTAAAAGGATCAGGGGGGGACATATACTGAAAGTGGAACCACGCATCGGAATTGGACGGAATTTGCAATTCTAGAAGTCGACGAAGAACCTCGCCTGTCTCATCTCAACTTTTGTCGGTGAACGCTGATCTTTCTACGTCCAGCTGAGACTCTCTTACTGGCAATAAATCAAACGATCACTTCGCCGTAGGCGGTTTCGCAACGAACCTACTGTATGTCCGTATGGACAGTAAAGCCTTAGACACTCGTTCAAACTCTCGTGGTTTGCCTACCGAGTGCTAAAACACATACTTAGCGAAGCATCGAGCAGCGTGACCAGCTACTGCCCGAAAAATACCAGTAGACCATCTTCGACGGAAACTGTCCTGTGCCAAGTCCCTGCACATTTGGTTTCTCTTCTCTCTTCTCTTCTCTTCCGAAACTGTCCTGCGCCAAGTCCCTGCGCATTCGGGTCTCTTCTCTTCTCTTCTCTCTCATCGGTGATCGATCACCTATCGGGTCAACTAAACTCAATGGATGGAACTCGGATCCAACTTAGTTGCCTCCAAATCGAACCTCTCGAAATTTTGATAAAAAATTATTCGAAACGTTTGTACTGCTACTGATTATCATTTTATATTTAATTTACCGAATTTTCTCGACATTTCACTTCGAAAACAATAACTATAATTTGCTCTGGCCAAATTCAAGGAAAAAAATGACAAATCTCAAAATTTCGCAAAAATTTAATCACGCCTAGCTACCAGTAAGGTCACTTATGGCAGGTACATCGGAGAAGATAATAAAAATTCATGAAATGCAATTAAACAAAACTGTACAGTATAACTATAAAAGCGCCCATACATAGTAACCGTTATTATAATTTAACAAATATTATTATTCAAACTACCTTCAGAAATTACATCGATACATTTAAATACAAAAGACAAAAATGAAACCCAGAAACTTCATGTCATCAATTCTCTGAAAATCACGAACCCTCTTACACTTTGGGGAAAGCACACATAGATACCACAAAAACATTACTGGCCACCTAAAAGGCTCCATCTCCGGTTAACACTCTAGCTAAAGTTTCAACTGCGTTAGTAAACCCAACTGAAGTTTAAAAAATAAAATTTTCCAAAACAGAATCATTAAATATAAAAAAAATTTAAATATTAATATCGAAAAGTTACTTTAATACATTAATTCCAACTTGAAACGCCAAATTTCATAGGAGGAAAACTCGTAATTCATAAATTACATCCGAGAGACAACTCTCTCCTGCAACACAAAACCCAGTATGGTTTGTAAATCACAAGAATTCCAGAGATTTATCGTTTCCAAGTGAAACTAATACAAATTTACATCGTCATTCTAATTAAGAACAGATATTATGAACCAAAAATACACGCAACCTACTATGTAAACAAAAAATTAAAACAAGCCATTGCATAATGAAGTGTGTTCGCTTTGTTTGTAAGCGAGCCTCTATAAAAATATTCCTAACCGAACAAACTGCATTTACATCCGGACCTAATTTTGTAATATTCTCTATGCAAACGCGCAAACGTTAAAAAAAAAATTTTTAATACCCAAAATAAAACGTTAAACAAAACAAAAACACTCCCTAACACAGTAAAATCTAATTTCAGAATAAAAAAAAATTTAAACAGCCTAACCATACAAAATATCACTCGGAATTTGTCTTGAAAATGAAAGAAAGAAAAAAAATAGACAACAACAATCAGCCCACCTATAAATATATAAACATTAATGAATATATAAAAAAAAAAATTGAAAAACAGAATTTATGAAAACAATTTCTCTATTTCATTTTAAATTTTTATCTTTTTATAACAAATTTTGCTTATTTTGAAGTCTCTCACAACTTATATACGGCAAGCATAATAAACTTAAACAGTCCGAATTTGACCCAGTATAAATTAGTGTCTTTAACGATTATTTTTCAACTTTAAACCTTAAAATTATAAAGCGAACTAAAAATCTACAAAGCGATTCTTAAAAGTAAACACATTTGATGTTGATGTGTCGGCCTGTAAATCCTTATATACATCCAGCCAAAGAATAATCTTAAAAACTACCTAGTAAATTCTGGAAAATTTTGTTAGGTACATGTTCATTCTTTTACAATTCGCTACTATATACATAATACACCTAGAAATGTGTTACCTATACGCTCAAACATTTTAAACCTTACCGTATAAAAATGCATGTCACAATCTATTTAAACAACTAAAATAATTTAATTCATATAAGTAAGTGTAAAATTTATTTACCAATCATAACACTGGCCAACAAAATGAAACTTTTTTCTCATCACAAACATGATCACACTTTTCTTAATGCATTTTTCGCGCTGATTCCGAATCTGGTTTTATTTTGTTTCTAGCACGTATAGTTATATAGATACACTGGTTTTGATATTTTTAAGTTTTTGATATTGCTATAAGAAAATTTATGGATGTATAGATCACACTTAGAATGCTAAACAACAAATACATCATATACCTTATTCAATGTACTTATAAATAAAGAATATATACATTATTTTATTAAAAGCGCTGTGAGTGTGATTTCCTTTTGTAAATTTGGCCTGGATTGTCACGATACAGCATCCAACAATGGTCCGCCATCATGCTTTCATTCCAATATCCTTGGTAGCGCTTCTCCATCATCTGAATATCTTGATGGAAGCGCTCTCCTTGCTCGTCACTCACTGCACCAAGGTTTTCAGGAAAGAAATCTAAGTGGGAATGCAGGAAGTGAATTTTTAACGACATTCGACAATCCATTTCTTGAAGGCATCAAGGAGGTTCTTGACTCCATCCTTATACGCAGATGACTTGTTGCTTCCAAGAAAGTTTTCACATATCCATTTGAACGCCAGCCAAGCCTTCAATTCCAGCGGACTTAGAACTTTTTCAAATTCAGTTCATTCAAAACCTCCCTTATTTGTGGCCCAACAAAAATTCCTTCCTTCAATTTTGCTGCAGTAACCTTCGGAAATTTCCTTGAAAGGTATTGGAACCCTTCAGAATTGACTTTACCCATTGCTTTAACAAAATTCTTCATTAAACCAAGTTTAATGTGAAGAGGTGGCAGATAGATCTTTTGGGATCCACTAAAGGGAGACTGGACATTGCTTATCCCTGGGACATATGTATACCTAAGTGGCCAGTCACTTTTGGTGTAATGTTCTATAGTGGCGCGACTGTCCCACAGGCAAAGGAAACAACAAAATTTTGTGAATCCTGACTGTATACCCATAAGCATTCCTATAACTTTTAGATCTCCACAAACATTCCATTGATGACTGTCGTATTTGATTGCCTTAAGTAGTATATCCATATTGTCATATGTCTCTTTTAGATGGACGGAATGGGCAATGGGATGGATGGCATTATATTACCATTATGCAAAAGAACTGCTTTCAGGCTTCTCTGCGACGAATCAATAAAGAGGCGCCACTCAGATGCCATATACGTCTGAGATATGGCTGTAAATAGTCCATTGATGTCATGGCAATAACAGAGAGGACCGTCTACTGAAAAGAATGCTGTTAATTCAAAATTCCGCTTTCGGTAGTAACTAATACGAACATTGTTCTCAAGTAAATTGTTCTCCTTTAGTCTTGAGGCGAGAAGCTCTGATTTCTCTTTAGACAGCGATAATCTCTAACAAGATCATTCAACTGTCCTTGGGTTAACTTTTTAGGCTCTAAATGTCTACCTTCAAAAGTGTACTCTGGTTCTGTAGATGGTCCGGAAACGCCAGTTGCACCTTCATCACTTTCCATGTCATCTATGATAGAATCTAGCCTATCACTTGGGGGAATTGGAATGGGCAATGTTTCATCATGTTTTACTGGTCTACGTGCTGAATCCAAGTTTGGATATACAATCTGGTGTTTGTTCTTGGCAGAAAACCCCATTAAGTTCACACTACAAAAATAACAGTCTTCATGATGATCTCTCGGCTCCCTCCATATCATGGGTATGGCAAATGGCATTGAAGCTTTCTTTTTGTTAAGCCAATCACGTAATCCATTTGAACAGCCAGAACAGATTTGATGTGGCGCCCGTGGTTTATCTTGGTCACCTAGATGGTAACCAAAGTATAGCTTGTATATTTTCTTAATGTCGGTTGTAATACTTCGTCGCTGTGTTTTAGTTGTCAACTGGCCGCATACGAAACAGAACTTGTCGGGGTCATTCTTACATTGTCGAGGCATGTTGACTGACCTGAGCAAACTATAAATTAAAAAAAAATGTACACCAACTTGACACAAGTTCTTGGACTGGACTGATCTTTTGACACACAAAGCACGGCGTTGTTGCCTGAATCACAATGCTGCTAGACGTAAAAGCTCACACTGAAATACATAAGATGTATAATTAAGATAATTGAAATAAATAAGATGAATAAACTAAAAAAACACAATAAAATAAACACAATCAAATGTTGAAATATTAGTATTTTGCCTATTTAAAATGGTTAAATCTGTGTAGTTATATATATGCCTTCATCTTGAAAACTATACGTGCTAGAAAAACATCTGAATGCAGTTTTGGAATCAGCGTGAAAACTGCTATCCAGCCACCACAAATTTTACTCCGATGAAAAATCTTTGTTGACCAGTGTAATTATTATTATTATCACAATTTTAACTAATTCCGAAATTGTAAACACAATAAAGGACTTTAAACACAAAATAGGTAGGCTTTTGACAGGTAATAAAAGTGGAAAGGAAAGAAACAGAAAAGAATGAGTCACCTGACAGCAATTTTCAATTTTGAAATTTCTCTCTCCGACCGAACGAAACGAAATCTAAAGAAAACAACGCGAAGAAAGAGGAAACAAACGACTCTCGAATTTTGACTCTAATTTTTGACTCCACATTACAACTGTCTCGACAAGACGACTAAGAGAAATTTTGAGTCAGAGCGGTTTGAAAATCTAGACTCCAACGAGAAGAGAGAAAAAAACAAAATTTTGACCGCGAAAATTACGAAAATGCTCGCTATGAGAAGAAATTTGGAAAATGATGGGCGCCATCTTGAATCATCGAGTTTTGAAGAAAAAGGGAATCAGAATTTGCTTACTTTTATAAATACTCTAAACGGGTAGCGAAACAGAATATCTACAAATTTTCTTCATACGAGAACGTGGAAACATGATCGTGATTAATCGAAAGAACACACGCACAAATTTTCAATTCCTATTCTTAAGGCACGAAAAAAGTGCAAAAGCCTATGTTAATGACGGAGTGCGTGGGTTCGTATTATTAAATTGATAACAATTTAATAAGGTTAGCTGCCACCAAAATGTAGTGTTTACTTTCTTTAAGGGCCCATGCCTCATTATTATACTTCATTATTTACTTTACTTTTTATTCATTTTTTCTTTATCCTTCCTCATTCTCTTTACACTCGTTTCACTCGCTTTCAGTGTACTTTATAACTACGGGTAGCATGACCGAGTGGAAAGCCGTTATCATTCAAACAATGCAAGGGAGACCGGGGGTTTAATTATACTCTGATTACACTTTACTGACTTTTATTTATTCTGAAAACACTGAGATAAACGGGGTAATGCGAGGGGAGAATTTAACGTTAACATTCTAAGTCGGAGGGAGACACGAAATAATATTCTAAATTTACAATTACATCTTAGCACACAAAGACACCTTACTAAGCCCAATGCCGTTCGATGACTGGCCGGCATTTCTACCCAGCTTCTAGCCTGTGTTCAGGCGTTGCCAACTCGTATTTCCATATTTTTTTAATACAACCATTTTTAATTTCTTATTTAATAAAACTTAATTGAGCATTTGAACAATATTAAATTCTTATAAACAAACATTTAATTCTTAATTAGACATTGCTACAGCTCTCGATTCATCGGTCGCATTGTTGCAAACCTTGCAAAACTGTAGAAATAGGTTATCCATTTCCGTGTTATTTATAAACAATATTATATCGGGTGGCCCCAAAAAAACGCCTTAAGTTTTGAACATCAATAACTTCAAAAATATACAGTTCACACTTCCAAAATTTGCATAACTTTTACCTCAATCTATTGATAAGCCATCATAAAAATTTAAGACCTCTACATAAAGTACTTTTTCCACAGCTGAGGGAACAATGAGGTATGGTGAAAAAACGAATATCCTAAATCCTGAATGTGTAGAGCTGTACCTGGCAACTATTCTAAGACTTGTAGTAGTTTCCTTAGCCTATGAATAATCTGTTAGTCTCTGAAAAACGTCAGATGATATAGGCTACGCCCATCTTAAATACTGTTTTTTTAAACTTACCCTTCAAATTATGGTTCTAACTAACGGTGAAAAAGCGATGATTGAAAAGTGTTTCTTGAAATAAAGATGGACTGGGGCAAGAATTTTGAGGGAATTTCCAGAATAACTTGTAATGTTACGTCTGTGAATAGAATAATTAAAAAGCTTAAAGCAACCAGTTCGACGGCACGGAAGCGTGGAAGTGGTCGGCCTAAAACAGTTTACACTCAAGACAATATAGTAATGGCCGAACTGATGAGCCTATCTCAAAAGGATCGACCTGGGTCACACTGCTCTCAGAGGAAAATTACAAGAAATTTAGGTATCAGTCGAAGTTCCATACAAAGAATGCAGAGAACGGTAAGACTTAAAGCATTTAAAAGGATCCGCGTTTCAAGACGTGGCAGCAATGTAAGAGCTAAAAGAAAAATCGTTATAGAAAATTGCTTGATAGATTTTCGCCCAATGATGTTAAAAAAATAGTTTTTACAGATGAAAACGATTTCACCATCGAGATTGCTTGAAACTCCCGGGACGATGTTGTTTATGGTCGGCGTAAGAAAGACATTCCTCCATCGAGACTTTACCACCAGACAAGCCGGTTTTCCAAAAAAAAAGCATGGTATTAGCGGTGTATCGTGCAATGGAAAGATGAAAATTCATTTCATTTCAGAAAATAAAAAAATAATTCAGAAACCTATGTAAATCTCTCAGAGGAGAATCTTTTGCCTGATTCAGCGTCTGTATTATGAACGATTTCATACCCCAACAGATGGTGCTACAGCTCATACTAGCAAGTCCACACAGGATTATCTACAACAGAATGTAGTCAACTTCATTGGAAAAAACGATTGGCCCCCGCAATTACTTGATTGCAATCCCATGGATTATTGCATATGGAACACTCTAGCAGAGAAGATTTATGAAAGTCAAACAGAAAAGTTTACAGAAATGCAATTAAAGAAAAAAATACTCGAATGTTGGGACAAAATAACATTAACAGAAATCAAAAAATGTATCATGTCGTGGAAGAAAAGGTTAAGATTAGTTTGTGAGCAGGACGGCGGACATATTGATCACATTTGTTGATAAGATGTGAATAATAAAATTTTTTCAGTTTATGATATTCGTTATTTTCACCATACCTCATTGTTCCCTCAGCTGTGGAAAAAGTATTTTATGTAGAGGTCTGAAATTTTTATGATGGCTTATCAATAGATTGAGGTAAAAGCTATGTAAATTTTGGAAGTGTGAACTGCATATTTTTCAAGTTATTGATGTTCAAATCTCAAGGCGTTTTTTTTTTGGGGGGGGGGGGATACCCGATATAAATATTGGTGCGAGAAAAATTTGCTCAAGAAGGAGAGGGTGAGGTGCGGGGCTTTTGACTATAAGGGTGAGGGTGAAGGAGAGTGGTCTGTTCCTCCGGAGGATGGGAGATGTCGTATTTTGTCTGTCCACTGATTGGTGTTCATGAAAGTGGCCGCGGGGGATATCGGGGGCGTGGCTATAGAAATCAGTGATGTAGTCCAGACCACCATGGCCGAGACCGAGACCGAGACCGACACTTAAGTACCCGAGACCGAGACCGAGACCTAAGCACCAGAGACCGAAACCGCGAACAGAAAAAAAGGTCTCGAGACCGAGACCGAGACCATATGTAATTTTCGCATGTATTCAATATTGTGTAATGCCTAATTCCTAAGCTCTGTATTTCACATTCAGGAATAAAGATTCTAAAGGAGTTATCGAGTGACAATTGCACTATTGCCTATTTAAAACAAGATAAGTGTTCGTTGCATCTGAGGAACATCAACATACGCAGCAGTAATGTAGTCGAGACCACCATGGCTGAGACCGAGATCAAGACGGAGACCTAAGCACACGAGACCAAGACCGAGACTGGGACCAGTGAAAATAGGGTTCGAGAGCGATCTCGAGTCCTACATCACTGATGGGAATCTTTGGGAAAAACACAGTATCTTGTTTCAATCGTATGGATGGGCACCTAATTTTTTTTTTGAGATGGAACTAATCGAATAAGAATAATTTGCTTTGTTTTACTTTTTATGGTAAGGAAAGCAATGCTGGATGATTTGAAGGCAGGCAGGAGCTATCATGAGATGAAAAGGATAGCTCAGGATAGGACACTTTGGCGGGACACGCGAGTTGGACCTGCTTGATAAGCAGAACACGATGGATGGATGGATGGACTTTTTATGGTATATGTCGTACTTTCACCACTTAAGAAAGCATCACTTTGCGTGCACTAGATATTCACACGGGTACTGGCACTTATCAAATGATAATTTACTGCTAGATTTTCACTATTAATTAGCTTTTATAAGAACTTTGATCGAAACACGTGTTACCGCTAGACAGGGCAAAGGATTATATATAAAGAGCGAGAGAGGGAGAGATGTGAAGAGATTAGTGTATACCTAAAAACTCTTGATAGAAGCAAAATTTTGAAATACTACTAAGAAAATCAAACAGAATGCAGATATACTGTTTATATATATATATAAAGTTAGAAGTAATAAATTTTAGGACTTTAAGAGTTTACAGACCTCTAAAATCGTCAGGAAATAGTTTATATTTCCTTTAATTGGAAATTCAAGTACATTATATTCCTGATTTCGACATATCATTTATAATGTGTGGCGATTTCAATTTTCTTTTTAACACAAGAATAGGAATTAGAAAATGCATAGGAAGATGCCGTTTGTGGGAGAACTCTTTCACAGGTACACTCTAAAGGTGACTGGACATATCGCTAAAGGACTTAGGTTATATGAAGAGAACTTTAAAAAGAGCCAAGATCAAACTTATAAAGGAAGACTCTAAATTCAGTCAGAACGTATGTACATTTGTCATAATCGTTACACTCCTTGTGGTATATTTGTAACATGTTATTACAGTTGTTTTACTCTTAAACGTTACAACTATGCAGAACTTGTAACATAATGTATACTGTATATGTATATATAAACTGTTTGCGCATACGCCTTATCCAGTCAGAAAGCTGGGACAAAATGATGTTTAGCGAAATGTTTAGGATTTCCCAAGTTTAGAGTGTAGTCCAAAAAGAAGATAGAATTCAAGCTATGAATTTGTTACTTATATATATATTGAAGGAAATATAGACTTGACAGAAAAAGAGGATGCATTGAATCTTATGATGTCAAACCGTGACATGATGATAATTTTTTTATATTAACCAAACTGAATTTTCCGCTCATATATAATCTAACATGTGCGTAAATAAAAATGAATACAACAGCCAAAACGAGATGCCATAACCAACCGAGAACGCACGAGTTCTATGTTCAAATCCTTAAAACCCTCTTAAGCTTAATTAATGACCCCCCCCCACCTCCACTACAATTTGAATATCTGTTCACATATTTATAAGATATTTTATATAGGACCTCCTGTGTTAATTATGGAAATCATATCAAACAACCAAGTAAACCATTCAGTAAACTGAATCATCAAAAACCTAACTTCACACTTGGAATATCAAGGAGATCCCTTAGATGGGTAGGTGTATTGGTTTCCCTTCTCTTTTCATCGTTCTTCGCATATCCTATTCTTCCAATTCTACTAAAACCTTTGAAAAATATGAATTTCATGCGTGAGTTACTCTTTATTTCTTTAAATAAACAATATTCACCTAATTTGAGTTCATACAAATCAGTATTAAGTTAATTATTATTCAAATTATTATTATTAAATAAATGGTGAATCTAAATTGATGTACTGTATAATATAAATGTCATGATCCTACGTATTTAAATTGTTTAATGTACGATTATAGGCCTATACGTAATTTTTGCCATGAAAGGTAACTCTCCTTGCTTCGTATTTCACAGTTCCTGAAACGCAGTACTAATTAAGACTTTATGTCCTAAATTAAAAGTAAAAAAAAGTACCCTCAAAATTAAACCTTCTGTGAATTTAGAACTTACAACTTCTTTTTGAGAGTACATTCTAGGGGAAGTTTTTTTTCTTCTTTTGGGTGTCAAACCTTCGGATCACCTGAAGATCAGGGCCCCCCAGACTACTTTAGTTAGTCTTATAAAGCTAACTAACGAAAATATCACGACTTAACCAATCGTCAAGGACGTACAGTTGACCTAACGATTGGTTAGGTTAAGTCGTAATATTTTAGTTAGTTAGCCTTATAAGGCTAACTAAAGAAGGCTGGGGGGGCCCTGATCTTCCTTCAGGTGATCAAACCTTCTTGTCAGATGATATAGTAACTTATTTTAATGATATAGAACTTGAAAATGAATTTTACTAGAAAAAATGTTGAAGCAAATATAAATTTTTAAAACAAAATTATACATTATTTTAACAGGAAAATAGTTTTTTTGATAATAGTCTTCACCAAAAATATTATTTTATTTTTTCCAAAATTTAATCCTCTGAACGATTGCTATTGAATGTTTCAAAGTTTCAAACAAGCACATTCAGGACGTAAGCTAACTAAAATTTCCGTCCCTAAAGAGTTAATATTAAGCCTACTTGTTTTTGAATGAAAAGGTTGCACTTTTCTAAATATACAGTTTTAAGTACAAATAAAATGTTTAGCACCTAAAACAAACTAGTTAATAAAAGCGTAATGTATAGGGCAAAACTGTAAATAGCCAATTTTTCAAACACACTCGTCACTCCGCGAGGCGAAGCAAGAACAGCACTGTGTAGTGTGTACGTTACGTGAAAGATATCACAGGAAGAGCAGTTTGAATCCGGTAAGGGTAAAAAAAAAAAAATTATATTATTAATTTCTCTATATATAGTGTGTTCTAAAATTACCTAGTAAACTTTTATATGTATTTCATTTACATAAAAGTTTACTAGGTAATTTTAGAACACCCTGTATATAATGTGCATACTTAAATATATGGTAATAAAATTAGTGTTAAATAAACAAATTCTAATAACCAAAATAAACAAATTTGTAGATTAGTTAAATGTGAATTTTCGTTAAAACAAAAACAAAAACAAAAATCTGTGTTGCTCCAGACGAATACAAGCAAAATATTCATCTTGAGGACTGTTACCTGCAAAAGTACTCGACGAAGACCCCTCGTTTGATTGAGTATTCATTTAGCTCTCAAAATGAGCACGTTACGTTTTGCGTGTAACAGACAAAAGAAGAATATATCATGGTCACGGTCACGCCTAAAATATCTGAAATCGTATGTTGGGGATACGTCGTAAACACTTTATAATATTATATACAAACTTAATACTTTCAAAATTAAATATAAAATACAAAATAAGCACATATTTGAATAGCCGAACAATAAGATTTTGCGGGCGAGAGGAAGGAAAAACTTAAAAAATCTTTTAGTATTTGAAACCCAAACGTTTTTAACACTGTACCGAAGGACCTGCAAAATATACAACGTATACAGTTAACATTAAAATTTTTTTAACTTCATATTGAACTGAATTGAATTGCATAACCTTTATTGATAAAAATAAATACAGTTTCACAATTTTTGTTTTGATTTTAACATAAATAATTGTGAAATTGGATTATTTATCAAAATGATGATGATAATGATGATGATAAAAATCAACTTTCTCCTTCACCAAATACCACACACGAAAAACTATGAATGCTTGTCGAAGGTTGTAGGCGAACTTCAATATTTGTTCAGAATGAAGCCACCAAATATTTTATATATATATATATATATATATATATATATATATATATATATATATATATATATATACTTTTAATGATTTGTCGTTTTCATCTTCTTATATAGCCCGTATATCTAGTGTGTATATCCTATAGCGGTCTTCTTATAATTACTGCACGAAATGTAAGTTGATCTGGAAGACCAATTAGAAAGTGTCAAAGCTGTTGATTTCCACATGGGTTGGTGCTAAGATTCCGAAATATAACTCGTAAGACAACTGCAGAAAGAGAGAAAGGATATATATATATATATATAATGCCACTATCGAAAATAATATATATATATATATATGAATAGAAACGACATAATATTAAGGAACGTTTCTGCACAAGCGGAAGAGAAATAACGAATAAATGAAAAATGAGGCGAACCGCCCGGGAATCGAACCCAAGGCCTTCCAATTGCCGGTTGGATGCGCTACCATTACACCACGGACCTCAATCATTCACAAATGATTAAATTCATTTTTCATTTATTCGTTATTTCTCTTCCGCTTGTGCAGAAACGTTCCTTAATATTATGTCGTTTCTATTCATTTATATACTGCGTGGTCATTGCAGTTAAATGCATATACAGTATATATATATATATATATATATGTACAGTGCTGCAAATGTATATTTACGCTAAAGTAATTTTAGAACTGTTTTTAATATAAATACTTGTAAAACATTTCTAAACATGTTTTTTTGTTTTTTTTAAAAACATGCTGCAGAAATTGGGTTTGTGTTTAAAATATGTTTTAAAGGACTGCGTTTCGTTTTATCCTACAAAATAATGTGTGATTTTAAATATTTTCTTTTCATGTTTACGGTTTGTATTTATACGTAATTCTATATATGCGAATATGTTTAGCAATTAAATGTATTATTACTGATATAACTAAAGTATATTGCCTCTGCATGACTCCTGTTAATGAAAGTTGGAATTGCCTCTCTGTGGAAGGCAAAATATCGAAGTTGCTTATAAGACTTTATAAAAAGCATATTATTATTATTGACTGTGCATTATATGGTATATAATGGTGTGTGTGTATATATTATTATCATATGGTGTATATATATAGTATATAATGGTATATATTATTATAATTTTTCGTAAACGAAGAATTTATACGATACTTTTTAGGTAATTTCAATGCACTGACTGCGCATGCTCGCTGGTCTTGTTTTATATCAATTCAAATTTTGTAGTTTGTATGCGCAGATGCTCGCATAATTGCTCTTTATAAAGGAATTAACTTAAGCAGATAGGTTACGCCTTTTATTATAATTAGTTATCTCATGTACGAAGTTTTTTCCAGATTTATATCGAAAAGTTTGACAAAATCGGAGAGGTTAAGTTTGAAATAGTAAAAAAATAACATTAAGGTTTGGTTATTTTTTAATCTAAATTTAAATTACATATATATATATATATATATATATATATATATATATATATATTATACCTAAGCGTGTTAGGAGCTCCCTATAGACTTAAATTTTAGTGTCTGATGTGTTATTGTTAAGCTTTGTAATATAACGGCCAAACTGCAATAAAGTGAATAAAAGTCCAAAATGTGTGTGTGTGTGTGTGTGTGTGTGTGTGTGTGAGATGTATGTTAATATTAATGTAATATTTAATGTAATATTTAGTGTAAAATTTAGTTTTTTTAAATTATTTCTTTTAAAAAAAATTTCTCCGTAAAATCTGTTTCAAGTCTTATAAATACAATTTTGAACTGAAAGATTCCTTTTTCATTTATAATTCTCTCAGTCATATTTAGGTCATACTACAGCATTACAGTTTATGAAATATATTAGATCTGTAAACACGCTCATCAGAAAATTAGAAAATTTGAAATCAACGCATGTGGATATAACCATGAATGTATTGAAAAAGCGGAAACCAAATACGTGTTAAAGAGTGGATTTGAAAAGAAAAACACTGTAATTTTCAATGTACTTGCATATATATATATATATATATATATATATATATATTAGTGATGTAGCGGATGTCATTTTTTTCACATCCGCGGATGCGGATGCGGATGAGGATGTTTGATTTCAACATCCGCGGATGTCTACATTTTCGTTATTTTTTAGGATATATTCGAGATTTGTTGTGTTTAACGTATATAATAAGTTATTATATAGAGAGAGCTGTAGCTATAATGTAGTATAATTGATTAATTGTACAATAATTGCTGTACTTTTCTCTGAACATATAAAATAATATCAAGCATCTAACTAATATAGAAATCAATTAGTGAATTCGTCTGCAAATAAATTCGTTATATTTTGTTGAGTTTCAGCCACAATTAGAAACCATAATTGTGTTACCAGGATGCGGGACGTGAACCCAACTCAAATGCACCCCACCGCCTCTTTCCCCAACCTCCACCCTTATAGAAAGAGATCTTTAATTAGCTTGATAACTATTTATATTAAGTTTAAAGTTTTATTAGGCATATTTATAAATGAGTAATTAAAATAAAGTAAACTAAGATGTTCATCGTTTAATGTTCAAACTTAATTATAGGAAGGTTATGCTTAAGGAACATTAATTTTTCTGCCTTTTCTGCTGCCAGTCTGTTTCTCTTTTCATCATATATTAATCCAGCACTGCTAAATAATCTCTCGCTTGGTACGTTTGTTGGAGGACAGGCTAAATGTTTCCTTGCAAGTTTACTCAAGTATGGATAGATATTCTGCGTATTTTTCCACCAACTAATAGGATTGTCACATGCAACCAGGCGTTTTTCTTGGTGATAGCTCTCGATCATTTTTACTACATCTTTTGACATCGCGTAGGTCTCGTCATTGCTGCTTGACTCAAGAAACTGAGAGACAGATTCTGTGATAGATTTGCTTTTGAAGGTGTTGGTTCTGTCACTGAAACTTTTATTCTTTTGGTGGGTGGCGAAGCGACAGATTCAAGAGATTGAAGCTCTTCAACTGCTTTGCCAAGTGATGATTTAACTCGTTCTAATGTACTAGGTGAAAATAACTTAGCTTTGTAACGTGGATCTAAGTAGGTTGCAAGAGAGTAACTTCATACAAGAACAGCCTCTCTTGTCGCTTGCATCACTTTTGCGCACAATGAACTAGTTCTATTATTATAGTAGAATTTGATAATTTCCGCTTATTAATGACATTTTATCTCAACGGTCCACATCCGCACGACATCCGCAGTCCAAAGTGCGGATGCGGACGCGGATGCGGATGTGACCTACATCACTAATATATATATATATATTACAGGACAGTTACTGCTAATATTTAAAAGAAGGGACAAGAAAGTAATGATTCCACTGCTGAAAACCCTGATCATTTCAAAACTTAAATACTGCTTAGTCTTGACGTCGCCATACAAAAGAGAAGAAATTAATAAAATAGAAGAAATTCCAAGAAATTTCACAGCCAAGTTCGGTGACTGCAAAGAACTCAGTTACTGGAAAAGGCTACATACATTAAATCTATATTCGCTGGAAAGAATATAGATATAGAGAGAAATACTTCTATATAGATATACAGAGACATACACCATACTATAAGCATGAAAAACAATCTAAAAAAAAGCACCGAACGTCAAACTAAACCCGGGTAACCATCCAAACAACACTGGAAAATAGGAAAGGTAGAATATGAAGTGTTCCAAAACTAAAGGCCAGACAAGTAACATCTTCAACTCTGAAGGAAAATAGCTTAGTTGTCAGAGGACAAAGACTATTCAACCAGCTACCCAGAGACATCAGAAACATCACAGACGTCAAGTTGAAGTCTTCAAAAGAAGATTAGACGTTTGGCTCCGAATGGTCCCGGATGAGCTGGGTGTGCCTGGCTATGTTAGATGAAGAACTCTCAAGAGGAGAGTAACTCTTTTCTACATCACACAATCATGACCTCCGTGTGAAGAGAGACCGACGCACGAAACATCTACAAGTTTACAATATATATATATATATATATATATACTATATATATATATATATATATATATATACACACACATGAAAATTTTAACCCACGTAAGAAGGGAAAAAAAAAGTTTACAAGCCCTTTAATCTGAATTTCCAGTAGGGGTCCCCATCAAGAGGAAAAATAATCTAATGCAAAAAAAATCTAAGAATAATCTTTTGACTGAGTTTTGAGAACCCTTCAGAGCACTAAACGTCACGTTATCGGGACCATATGATTATAATATGACTAATTATTATTAAACATAATTCGGTGTTCTTAAGATTTTTCCGAATTCTATCCTTGCGTTTTTTTATTTTTGGATTATATTTTATCCTGATGAGAATTCCTACTGAGAATTTAAATTAATTGATTTGGTAGAATAATTCTTTTTTCTGCTCCTTCTTTTTCCTCTTCTTTTTCTTCTTCTTCTTACGTGGGTTTTAACGTTTATTCATTTCTCTACGGTTATTGTAGTTGTAGAACACCCACCCACCCACACCCACCACCCAAACCCACATCCACATGTATATATTATATATATATATATATATATATATATATATATATATATATATAATATATATATAGAAATTTGATTTAATGTACTAAATTATACTGAAAAATTTATTTTCATTAAAGGCATTTAAAACTCCTCTAATTTAAATAAACATAGACCCTCGTGTATATATATATATATATGTAAACACAGACCGTGCATGGAACAAGGAACTCTTCTGGGAAAATTAAATCCATATAGTCCGAATAAGTAATGGTAAATGACAAATACCATAGTTTTTTTTCCTTTTTCATGATTTTAGCCCGACGTCGGGCTAAAATCATGAAAAAGGAAAAAAAACTATGGTATTTGTCATTTACCATTACTTATTCGGACTATAGTGGATTTAATTTTCCCAGAAGAGTTCCTTGTTCCATGCACGGTCTGTGTTTAACATATAATGTTCTCAGGGAACCATTCTGAGTTTGTATATATATATAATATATATATATATATATATATATATAACTGAAACTCGAGAGAAATGACATCCATATATAAAAAAAAAAAACCTTATAATATAACTTCTCTCTAAAAAAGAAAGCCATACTGCATACTAAAATAAACTTTAAAAAACCAAAAAAAAACCCACCAAAAACCGAAAGTAACATTACGAGAGAGAGAGAGAGAGAGAGAGAGAGAGAGAGAAATGAGGAAGAGAGAAGAAAGAGAGAGAGAGAGAGAGTAAGTTAGAAGAAAATGGATCAGTATTGCAGGCACTCGACCAAGAGGGTCATAACACATAGTTAGCCTCTGGAATCAACCGGCTTACCGCTGGATGACCACAAACGGCTCCAAAACGAGGCAATTTCGACCAATTGCTTCTTGAATTATGGAAAATGCGACGCTGACTCTCTTCCCTTGAAATGTCTTCAGGGATTAAGACCAAAAACGAGAACACCTTTTATTGGAAACTTCCTCCAGCAGAAGCTTCGTAATTGGGAACACTAAAATTCCTCCGTCGGTATATGAGAAGACTCCCTCCTTCCGATAGAAAAAAAAAAGGACACCCCCCACCTATTTATTGGTGGAAGAACCTTGTCTCTAACCGATAATAAAATTATTTTTCCGGTAATAGAAACTTTATATAAATATGAAATTAAAGGCAATACATGTAACTATATTATAATACTAACATTTACATAATTGAGTGTGTGTATATATATATATATATATTTCCCATATATATATATATATATATATGTGTAGAGTCGGTAACCTTAAAAGAAAAATTGTATATAAGAAAAAGATTTCATTTTCTATAACTTTTTTTTTTTTTTTTTTTAATATCTTGGTTACATCGAACGTGGTTCCTCTTCTTCGTTATGAATAGCCAATTTTGCCTTTGTAATTTTCACTCTTGTTCCAATTCTTTGTTCAATTCATAAGCGCTTCTTATTTATTTTTCTTTTTTTTTTGTCCTTGTTTCTTTATTCTTCTTCTTTTTTTTTTCCTTGTTTCTTTACTTTTCTCACTTCGCAGACTTCTATTTGAACCTTCCTCCAAACGTACCACTGACATTAAAACCGTCTTATCTGACAACTGGAAAAAATTTCATTTACGATAGCTACTTGTGTCCGCGACTGCCCTTTCCGACCGGAGATTATCGCCCTTAAAGGGTTAGTAATTAGAGTCTATTTTACCTTCGTTTCTCTCCTTTAGCTTCTTCCAGACTCCACACTTCCCGTGATCTTTCTTCGGCAATGGGCATCATCGTCGGTTTTGTGTTTTATGCTCAGGAACCATCTGTATCATGTTGAAAGGCATCGGGGAAAATGCGACTGTATTCATTAGGCAATAAAGGTCATTATCAGATGAGCTATATATATATATAATATATATATATATATATATATATATATATATATTATATATATATATATATATATATATATATGAGGTGCGGTGTTCAAATTTAATTCAATTTTTCGACAATTTAATATCATGAAGAGGAATATAAGGATTTTTATTTAAATTATATATATATATATATATATATATATATATATATACTAGTACTTACGCATTATTTTACTTAATCTTTGTTTATACACACACACACACACACACACACACACACACAAATGAGACTTATAAAAAAGTTAGGTTCAAACAATACAGAAATGGCTTTGAAAAATCGTTATGTCGTTGTAAAATCAGGTACACACAAATATCTTTCCTGCGATGAGGGGTGATAACTGCATCCAGAGTTTAGGAATCAAAGTCATCCATCAGGGCTTATTTGTGCCCCTGGGGCAGGGCGTGGGAATATCTTTTCCTGTGTGACTGATTATGGATCTCTATCAGTGACAATGTCTCTATTTTACTTTAATTCTTTTCTTGTCATTTTTTTATTTTCCTCTCTCTCTCTCTCTCTCTCTCTCTCTCTCTCTCTCTATATATATATATATATATATATATATATATATATATGCAAATTAATGTCTTGTTTTGGGACCTTTTTTTTTTTTTCAGTTGCAGGTAGAATAACACACAATGGCTAATATGGAAATAAGTTTCACTCCTGAGGCCTTTTCCTCACCAGTGTAACTCGCTTCCATATTCCATAAAAAGGTCCCAAAACAAGACATCAATTTGAACATTTGCTTTAGTTTAAATGTATTACTTTTGTAAATTTAATTTAAAATAAATTTTCCTATGAGACCGGACTTATTGGACACCCTGTATATATATATATATATATATAATAAATTTTCCTATGAGACCGGTGGTGTAAACGCGCCTCGGTGGTGTAGTGGTTAGCGTCGCTGACTACGAATCCATCGGCCCCGGGTTCGAGACCCGACGGCAGCCGGCGTGCAGCAAAACCTAGCTGTTCATCCTTCCACACAATAAAGAAAGTGGTTGGTAGATAAATGGGTACCTTAGGTGGTCTAGTGGTTAAGACGCTGGGCTGCTGATAGGGCGTGGTTCGGATTCCACGTTAAACTGTAGGTCTAAGGTGGAGTGAAAAGCTTGACCTTCGTCAGAATGAACCATTCGGGCGGAAGCTAACCAAAAAAGGTGTATATATATATATATATTATGTGTGTGTGTGTGTATATATATATATATATATATAGGGTTAAGCGAAATTTATGTCACGAAATGTCGGAAAATATATAAATTTCTCTCAAATTAAAAGATAATTAATTAAGCGAAATATAATTATGATCAAAATTTAACAAAAATTATTATTATGAATGAGGATGCTAACAGTTTAACATTATTCTGGCCCTCGCACACTTATCACATATGACGGCTTTGCGCGCCATAACATTCTCTATAGAGCTAAAAACTTTGTAAGATTTAATTGCATGTATATATATATATATATATATATATATATATATAGAGAGAGAGAGGAGAGAGAGAGAGAGAGAGAGAGAGCATCGGACTCGCAGTTGAAGGGTCCCGGGATCGAATCCCGCATAAGTGTAAATTTCTGCACAAAATTCTTGAACCAACTTGTTTTCTATCGATCCAGCAGCGAATGGTCGAATCGGCGTCGGCGGGTTCAACACCAAATGAATACGGGTGCATCGAGGGGGGGGGGGACATGCAATTATCACACCAATGCATGCACGTAAATGGGAAATAAGAAAATCCAACAAACCCGTTCAGACCGGTTTCTTTTCTATTCGATTCTCTCTAGATAAAAAAAAAAAACTGTAACGAACCAGTTGATAGATGATCTTGAATTAAACAACCTATTTTTACAATCTCAGCACGGACGTAGAGCACTTCTTTATCTACTCAGATATCATTCTTAACAATAATATAATTGAAGAAATTTATGCGCAATGGAGAACAATGAAATAACATTATTTTCCACGGTAGACTTCTCTAAAGCTTTTGTTGCAGTAAGTCATGAGTCATGACAAATTGAAAAAAAATAAATACAGGTACTGTAGCTAAATTCCGGGTCAAAGACTATCTCACAGAAGGATACCATTCCCTTAAAATAAAAACAAATTCTATCTTCAACAATAAATTAGTAAAGTATGGCGTTCTACAAGGTTCAATCTTGGGTCCTATATCCTTTTCTTTGTTTATTAATGATAATACCAAGTTCACGAGTGAATGTACAGTTTCGTGACGTTCGCCTAGAAATATAATATTCTAAAAAACAACACCAAAAAAGGTTAATCAGTAATTAATGGGTTTTTTGTTCCTTGAATTTTATTACTATCACCGAAAACAAAAATATATCAAAAGTAAAAACAGAATGTTACCAATTAGTATTTATTTTATGCTTTTTAAAGGTGTTTCTAGTCGAACTTTTTTCCAAAACTGTATCATATTGTCGTGTATGTTGACGATGTTCAGTTTCTTTACCGAGCCGAGCTGAATGAAATGAGTGAAATAACAAGAACAGAAACAGGCTTATCTGATCTGAAACGACAGTATGACAATATAAACTTCAAAATAAATACAAATAAAGCGCAATGTATCATGTTCATGTATCATGTATCATGTTTATGTATCGAAACGATACATGAACAAGATAAGCGAAGAAACCCAAATAAAATTTGATACTTGTGACATAACAATTTCTAAATCAGTCAAAACTCTAGGCGTCATCTTTGATAAAGAAGTTTATTTTTCAGAGCATATACTGTAAATGCAATGTGTATAAAAGCGAAGGATATCTTAATTTATTTGCAGAACCTGAAACATAGTTTCAATAGAGCGACCAGAACAGTGACTCTGAGAAGTCGGGTAATGAATCGAATATATGAGTGTCCTTTCGTTCGGAGTAGATGTTCCTCAATTTTACTAAAAATGGCTCGAAAATTGCAAAATTTTGAAGCCAAAGTGACATGTGAATATAAAAGACAAAACGATCTTGCAACTCGTTTTAGAGAAAAATTTAAGGTGACTAAATATCGAGGTCTGACAACCAGAACTGGTTGTCCAAAATCATGATTTTGGAAAAATTAGTTTTAAAGTTTTAGTGATCTATCAACTGATGGACATAAACAATCATTGGTGACCTACATAACACACTATTAATAGGTCTTGGACATAAACACTTCTGGCAGAGAAACTACACTCAATAACAAGTTAAGTGGTAGGACCTAAAATGGACATAACCAGTTCTGGTTTTCAGCCCTCGAATATGACTTGAAAATGCACTTTAATATGTGCACATTTGTATATGAAGTTATGTGTATCTACCTTTTGTACTCAGTGTTACAGTTTCTTTCAAACCATCAACGTCATTCTGACATAAGTCTCAGAAATAATGAACTGCAAACAACCCTGAGATGCATGGTAAAATGGCAATGGCACAAGTCGTTCCCTCACTATGGAATAACTTTTGGACTATAATATAAACCAGGGGTCACCAACCTGGGCGGTAGCGCAACTAGTGGGCTCACATTAAAGGTAATTCAACATTTATTTAATTATTTATTTTATCGATTATGTTGATTTATTCTTTTTGATCTAAGGTGGGCGATAAGCTTTTTTAATTTTCAAAAAATCATAAAAGTGGGCGGTGAACAAAAAAAAGGTTGGTGACCCCTGATATAAATGAACAATTGTCACCCCTATTGTAGTTTCAAATCTCGCTTGAGAAGCCATGTTGGTAATCTTAGTATCGCATCATGCAAAGACATTCCTAAATTCTAAAACTGCAACAGTGCAATCTCCAGTACTCTCAAAGTTACAAAAACATTACATTATCGTGCATGATAACCAGTTCGGTGTTTCGTTTTAATTTTAAAGCATATTTAATTATTTATATGTATACGTATGTACAGGCCCTCTCAGAGGTCCAGAGAGGCTCGGGCCCCTTCCAGCTTTTGAGGCCCATAGCTAAACCCAATTATTACTTTCACTGCAAAACATTATATTCAAACCTGAAAGTTTTAAAATTTGAGGGCCCCCCCCCCTTAAGCTTGAGGCCCAGGGCAAATGGCCCTCCTAGCCCCCTTCTGATATGTCCTCATACAGATAAGTAATTTTTATTAAAACCAAAGTTTCACGCAATATACATTTAATTTTATACCATACTTTCAAGATTTTCATACATTCACTACACTTAATATTTCCCTACAAATTCCATTACATTTTTTATATATAAAATTTATGTTGATTAACTGATGTTACTCTTTTATTCTTTTTATTAATTTATTCTTTTTATTCTTTCATGAATTTTTCAATTTATCTTTCTTAATTTCACTCTTTCATGAATATTCCAAGTGTAACTTATTGTATTAACTTCCTACTATAGAAGAATAGACGATTTTTGTTTCTTTCTTTCATGCACTCCACTTTTTATTCAGAAATAATGATTGGCTGAAGAGGCTTGTTTGTCGATGAACTAGAAAAGCGAAAAGTTTATATATATATTATATATAGATATATATATATATATTATATATATATATTCCGTTAGAACAGGACAGTCGTCCAGTGCCCTTTTTGTCCATTTGTCAGAGTTATCCCACTGTATTGATTGGAATAATGCTTCAGTTTTATTTCACTCTGGCAACATTGTTAATAGAATATTCTTGAGTCTGCCATTATCCAACTTTCAAATAACTTCAACATAAGCAAAGGTCTTTTCAACTCGATCCTGTTGTTTTGAATTCCTTCAGAAAAGATTTAGATAAGAAGGTAGAACGCTAAATCTTTGGTAAACTTGTATGCCACTCTAATAACTTTTATTTTTCAATTTATTTTTATATACAAGATGGGTAGAGTGATAAAACCCGGGCAGATTTCCAGTATAAATTTGTATTTTAAAATTTTTTTTTTTTTTTTTTAACATTGGTTGGAAACAATTAATTTTAATCTTGTGCTAAAAATCGGTAGTTTGATCTTGTGCTAAAAATCGATAGTGTTTCCTTACAAAGTTGTATGCCCTCCCACAATCTTTTAATTTTTAATAATTTTTTTTTTTGTTTTTAATTTCATTTCTCCGTTTATTGTATATGTATGTATGTATATATATATAATATATAATATATATATATATTTTTTTTTTGTAACCTATATATAGGCTGTAACCTTCTATGTACTTCAGTGTTCCTGAGGATGTCATTAGACGAAAGCGCTTGAGCACCATTCTGTGTTTCCTTTCCTTCGTGGTTTTATTCATCTATATATATATATATATATATATATATATATATATATATATGACGACTTGACACTCGAAGTCGGGTCCTCTGTATATGTACCTTTTACCCTTTATGATCTTTAAACGATCCTTGAAGAGGGTAGTCGTGTTTTGAATGAAACGTTGAATAATGAATAATGCTTTATTTGTAAAATAAATAGAATTTTACAAATTTTGTTGTTACATTAATGTTACCACCAAATGAATAATTACAAAATTTGACTATTTATTTTATTTTATTTGGACCTTATAAGCTTTAGGCTTTACTGGGCTCTCAATTAAAAATAAAACTTCGCTTCATTCATAGTTATGATGCGAGTTATGATGATGATCTACAGATCTACAGAAGCTAAGGCTAACAAAGACCCTAAGATCCACTCTAAGGTTAGCCCAATAATAATGATGACGATAATGATAACGATAATGATGACGATGATGATGATGATTTGAAACATTTACATCAATAAATACCCAATGGGTATATTTATTTGAACGTACATTTTACACACATGAAAGAGAGTTCATTGAACATTAATAGTGAGGGCATAATAATAATAATAATAATAATAATAATAATAATAATAATAATAATGACTTAAACTTATTCTGACATGATATGATAATGCTATCTAGAAAGAGAGTCATGCTGATATCACAATGACGCCTTAGTGAACTCATATTGGCATCATAAAGCAGTGAATGATATGACAATAACATGGCTTCATTATTCAGTACGACGACAGTATAACGGAAATATGACTGCAGTATGACAGCTGTGTGACTGTCACTTTTCAGACGGCAATGTGACGCCAAGCTGGTTTCATGATACAGTTAATTTTAATAATGGCATTAGTATGACGCTATACAGGACTCAATCCGACGGCGGCAGCATAACTGCAATATGACTGTCATTCTTCAGACGGTAATTTGACGCCATGGTATCGTCATTCGTTTTAGAGTGTATTGACATCACACTATAATTGGGTATTTATTATAGGATATCAGAAATACATAAACAAGGCCCGGGTATAAAGCTATGTGCACCAGCAAACATATTTTCATTTTTCAGTTCCAAACGTTTCGAGACTCGCAGCGCTCATCTTCATCATCAATGTTGAATTAAAATAATTAAAAAAATAAAATACGGCGATAAAAACTAAAACAACTTAAAAATAATTTTAAAAACTTTTTTAATTATTTTAATTAACTACTGACGATGATGACTGCAATGGGCCTCGAAACGTTTGGAATTGAATAATGATTGTCGGTCTCTCTGTATACACACACACACACACACACACACACACACACCTGACTCAATGACTCAGTTATATATATATATATATATTACACAACGCCTGATTATATAGGCATTTAGCAGGGTTGTCAAACCATTTCTGGTGACGATAAACTTATATAGGCATTTAGCAGGGTTGTCAAACCATTTCTGGTGACGATAAACTTCCCGTATAAGAATAGGGCAGGAGAAATAAACACGCATTTTGATAGATACAAACGCAGGTTCTCATGACTAAGCGTACCAGGTCGCTTCCTTTGATCATTTCGATTGAAGTTGAGTCGAAACGATCGAAAAATACGATCGCAAATGGGATTGAAAATCAAAAGAATCGACCCACTTTCCCAGATCTATTTTCAATGCTGTTTTGGCTGCGTAATCGTCTAGCTTTTGTGTGTATATATATATATATATATATATATATATATATAGAGAGAGAGAGAGAGAGAGAGAGAGAGAGAGAGAGAGAGAGAGAAGGTGTGTTACTCGAGAAAAATTAATCTTTTTTATATTTGATGTAAATTCTCACAAGGTTTTTTTTATATTAAAAAAGAGCTCTTAACTGCAGGACTCTCTGGCTTCTGTTTACATTCATGCGTCAATTTAGTCACAACGGATTACGCGTGACAAAAGCTGGAGGATGCTTGATTAATGATCACGCGAGAGACGCCTATATATATATATACACACACAAACAAGATTACACTCCCGATACATACCCAATACCGCATTCATATAATGAAGCGATACCAGTATTAACGCTTATATAGAGAAGAATTACGGCAAATAAAATTTCGTTTGCGAAGCGATCAGTGAATAACGTCGGTTTGTGCGAATTTTTATTATAACATTTATGTGTATTCTAATCAATTATTTAGGGGAGAAAGGAAGCCAAATTATACACACAAAGGATATCTACACACACACACACACTCTCTCTCTCTCTCTCTCTCTCTCTCTCTCTCTCTCTCTCTATATATATATATATATATATATACTGTATATATACATACATACACAGGGTGTATCTAAATTATGTTAACACTTCTATGGAAGAATACTTTCTATAGAAGTGTTAACATAATTTAGACACACCCTGTATATATATATATTAATATATATATATATATATATATATACAGTATATATATATATATATATATATATATCACCCTTCTTTTGTTAGAGAAATCGGTGCCAAAAAGAGCTACTAATGCGCAAAAGTTGAGGGAAAAACAAACTGTAATTAAGACTTTATATAAAAACAGACCCTCCAAAAAAGGTGTTTGACGTTAAAAAAAAAAAAATAGAAAAGAAAAAAAACCCTAATCGATTCTCCCGAAATGGCAAACCAACTAAAATTTGTAGTCCACATTTTTATATATTGTGGTGTGGTTGTCCATATATATATATATATATATATTATACCTGTTTTTTTTATTATTTTTTTTTGTAATCCACATCGACAGAATGAATCTGGATCAATCCAAAGAGAAAACTACTGACGTGGTCTCACACTGCATTAATTCTTTTCAATGAGATACCTTATATATATATTATATATATATATATATATATATATATATATTACAGTTAAAAAGCTACAACCTAATAAATGAAAAGATAAAAAGATAAAAAAAATAATAAAAAAATCCGTAGGAATTAAAAAGTTTCTTTAAAAAAGAATAAATATATTATATATATATATGTATAGAAACGACGTAAGTATAGAGGAGCGTTCTGCACACGAGGAAGAGAAATAACGAACAAATGAAAAATGAGGTGAACCGCCCAGGAATCGAACCCAGGATCTTCCAATTGCCGGTCAGATGCGCTATCCATTACACCACGGGCCTCGATCAGTCACAAGTCGAAATTCTCCTACATAGGGCAGAAATATATATATATATTCCACACTAATCTGTAGGTCTAAGGTGAGGTGTAAAGCTTAATGTTCATGAGAATGAACAAATCGGGTTGAAAAAAGAATACTGTTTTATAAGGTAATATATACACACACACCACACACACACACACACACACACACCACGCACGTATATATGCATGGTGTATACATATATATTTTGAAAATAATGAGTTCGTTTTTAATTTTTTTTAGTTTGAACTTTGTTTGAATTCCTTGGTTGGACGTTCTTTGTTTTTTTCGTTGTTATCTCCTCTCTCGCGTTTACACAACCAGTTCACCTGACCTATTTCTTATGGCTTACGCATACAGTAGGATCCTTCGCTTATGTGAACTTTGTCTACGGGTCCTTCATTAAAAGTTCTCCTTTGTAATTGAAAGTATCCTCCATGAAGGCTAAGAACAGCTCTAAACAAAGGACGTACGAATAAGCTAGATCCGTCCTTAGAATCGGAATCTACAGAGGTGGAATTAGGTTCACGGAAGGAGGTGGTGCGGAGATGTCTTGTTAACGCGGGAGATCCACTACTTCAGCATTGTCCGAGAGTATTATTGTCTGTGTCTCCCTCTCTGTGAACAATTACTGAAAAAACCCTCTGTTTTGCCTCATTTAGCGCATTGTCCTTTCTTCTATGAAGACTCTTCAGGATCTTTGGTCGTTTGTTTACAACCCTCATTAACAATTCAATATTTTAGTTTGTTCTCTCTCTCTCTCTCTCTCTCTCTCTCTCTCTCTCTCTCTCTCTCTCTCTTTCGACATTGTCTCGTCTATTTGTTTATCAGAATTCTCGAGAGCTTTTCACATTAGATCCATAACAAAAAATGCTTTGTTTTAAGTTAAAAAATATATTGTATTGTTAATAGTAAGATTTTATTTTCTCACATTTCGGGGCAAATACCTTAAACAAATGGGATCTGTTCGTGGGTTCACTTCTCCGAAATAGGATCTCTCTCTCTCTCTCTCTCTCTCTCTCTCTCTCTCTAAAGTGATAAGTTTTTTATTTTTATTTATCCAATTTCCTATTCTTACCTCTTTTATGCTGCCAAAGGTTTCCCTTTATCCATCAAGACCCATTCGCGATACGAGATGGATAATGTCACAAGGAACACAGGCATTCAACAACGCACACACACACACACACACACACACACACACACACACCACACACACATATATATGGTGAAAAACTAATTTTATATTGCGTATGTGTGAGTATGAATGGAGTAATCATTTTATTCTTTTTGGAGAGCTTCTGAATTTGAGGATTTTTGGGGGGAAAACAAAATTCTGAAAGTGTTATATTTTGTCCAGTTTTGAATCAACTGGTCATTTGTTGCCACTTTCATTCAGAACGAATTGTGTGGAAGAGAAAAAGAGATCCCTTATACGAGGGATGTATGATGTATATGCATGTATGGTGTGTGTGTGTGTGTGTGTGTGTGTGTGTGTGTGTGTGTGTGTGTGTGTGTACGTGTATGAGAGAAAGAGATAGATAGATAGATAGAGAGAGAGAGAGAGGGAGAAAGAGATATGCAAACAACATCATCAATGTGTGGAATAAAACAGCATCACTGCAGTTATTATGATGTTTATTATTGTTGCTGCGCTTAACAATAACGAACAGTTAAGAGATTTCCGATCTGGATCCATTTGAATGCATTCTTTTATTTTATACATTTTTTAAACGTTGTATATAGGTCATATATTATATAATATATATATATATATATATTATATATATATATACCGGGTGGACGAAAAAACCTGGACACTTTTGTTTTTTCTACAAATTTCAAACTAGTCAAGCTACTACATCCAAATTAGTACAAGATGTAGCCAATAGTATAGTTATCATGTGCTAAAAATTTCAATGGAACTCGTATTCGTATAAAACTTACCCTATTGAAATCGATGTTGTATTGGTCCTCCATTTTCTTGAATTACGACCACTACTCTCCTTTTCCACTGATCTATGGATGACTTGATTTTGTCTTGGGACACCATAGGCCAAACAACCTCAGTTTTTTTATCTAAGTGCTTCCAGGTTTGAAAATGGTTCCCTGCGACCATGGTACACCAATGACTTCAGCTCATTCCACATGAAGTAATCCAGAGGATTTAAGTCAGGAGAATTTGGTGGCCATTCTTCACTTTTTATGAATTCAGGGTTGTTCGCCATCAAAAATTCAAGTTAAATTTTTTATAATTAAGAAACGGCCAAAGATAATTAACTGAGGTTTTCAGTACATGATAACCATACTATTGGCTACATGTTATACTAATTTGGGTGTATTAGCTTGACTAGTTTGAAATTTGTAGGAAAAACAAGTGTCCAGGTTTTCTTTTGTCCACCCGGTATATACAGGGTGTTTCAGGTCGACCCTAGAAATATGGAAATTGGCGGAATTTCCAGTTTGTATTTGATATTTGGTATTTGATATTTTGGTGGGTAATTATGTCGCAAATGACATGGCCTGAAGTTGAAATAAAACATACATTTTTCTCGTGTATTTTGGTGTGCTCTGTTCAAATATAACCTTCATTTCTTGTGCAAATGAACAGAAATACGTGTTTGGGCCATGCAATGACAACTGTATTTCTGTTAACTTGCACAAGAAATGAAGGTCATATTCGAACAAAGCACACCAAAATACACTTGAAAAATGTATTTTTGACTACATTTTATACAATAAAGCATAACCTAACATGTTCATGTTAGATAGATCTCGTAAACGACACATTACCACAGAAACGTGCAAACACACCTCAAATTAACCGAAAGTTTGCTCTCGTCATTCATTTCATTTAAACTAACGAAATATCACGACTTAACCCAGCCAATCATCAAGGGCGTACAGTTGACCTAACCGGGCATTCAGTTGACCTAGCCGGGCATTCAGTTGACCTAACCGGGCATTCAATTAACTTAACCGGGCATTCAATTAACCTAACAGGTTAATATTGGTTATTTCACCTAAATATCTTCTGAACTTTTCGTATTAGGCACTCGCTGTCACATTTCGGGCAAGTTAAGGATTAGAGAATAACGCCGTAATTGATAAAAACATCCACTGCTTTGTCTTCATCTAGGGCACATGACGAATCAAGTTCTCAAAGTCGAAACCACACGAACGGCATGTCATAATTCTATCACAAACACCACCAAACTGAATCCAATTAGAAAAAAAAATAGCCAAAACAGAAACCAACATACTAATTAAGTCGCAGAGTAGCGAAAAAATAGCCCAAAATTATACTCGTCGGACCAAAAGTGAGTGTATTTATTATATTATATATATATAATATATATATATATATTAGTATCATAATTTTCACCATTAATATGCATTTGCACAAAAATGAGTGACAAATTTGAATAAAGTGACTAAAACTACGTCATAAAAACTTATTTTGATTTACAGGTGCAGCCCAATCCAGCCCATGTCATTTAAAACATATTAACCTTTTCGTGTTTTGGTATTTGGTTATTTCTAGGGTCGACCTGAAACACTCTATATATATATACTGTATTATATATATATATATATATATACACACACGTTAAACTTGTTAGGGTTCCGTGCGTCGGTCTTTTCACACGAAGGTCAAGCTGGTGGGCCCCCGCCTCATCCTGACTTGGTGGAGGAGCGAGTGACAATATATATTATTATATATAATATATATATATATATATATATATATAATATATATATATCATCAATGTTCATGACATGTTGCTCAAAAAAAAAAAAAAAATATATATATATAATATAATATATTATATATCATCAATGTTCGTGACATGTTGCTCAAAAATTAAGTAAAATATAGAAGAAAATTAGTTTTCAAAGACGACCGCTTCCTTCATAATGTTATAATGTTATAATGTTTCAGACCAACAAAGACCCTAGGATCCACTCATGGCTGGTCTACCTAACTGTGTTCGTGTATTGCCGAGTATATATATATAATTTTTGTAAATTAGCGGCCCAGTTCAAAGTGTATATATATATATATATGATGAATAAAACCACGAAGGAAAAAGAAACACAAAGGATGTCATTAGACGAAAGCGCTTGAGCACCCCTTTGTGTTTCTTTTTCCTTCGTGGTTTTATTCATCATAAATACTTTTCACGTGTCACTTTCGTGAAATAATTTTTCATATATATATATATATATAATATATATATATATATATATATATATATATATTTCAACCTCAGAAATGAAATAGAAACAAACTGGAATGAGAGAAGAGGCAGATTTTGTACGGTCCCAGCTGCAGTGGACAAGGAACCATGAAAACGAGGATGGAAAATACCCTCAGAATACGGGGCCCAAAGCTTTTCAATGTCTTTCCAAAAGAAGTGAGGAATCTCCAGCACACCGACCTGAATAACTTCAAGAACCAGCTGGACAGATTCTTGTGCAAAGTCCTGACCAGCCATGCGTGCTGGCTACGAGGACAGGAGGAGATCAGAGAGCAATTCCCTCCTTCACCAAGTCCCACAAATGAGGCGGGATGCTGCAGAGGGGTCGACCGCAGGTCGATCCTGAACCGTCGTTCAAACTCAACAAAAGTAAGTAATATATATACACACACAACATCGCACACCCTGAGGGTACCTTTCGATATGTCAACTCTACACACACACACACACACACACACACACACACACACATATATATATATATTAATATATAATATATATATATATATATATATATATATATAATATATATTAATATATATATAATATATATATATATATATAAATGGTGGAAAAAATGATTAGAATAAAAAAGTTTCCCCTCAACAATATATATTGAGAGACGCTTATATGCTAAAAAAAAAATGGGGGCCGGAGGGGGGAGGGATTGGAGTAAAAATTGTAGAAAAATTATGTCCCTCAAACGAATAAATTCTACAACGAGTTTGTGTTCAAAGGAAAAATTTGGAAAAATTTTCAATGAATACAAACTTTGGAGACTTGCTCAAACCCCTCGGAAAAAGGGGAAAAAAGAGAAGGGGAAAAAATACGTGAGGTAAAGAAAGTATATTATAAAAAAAAAATTGAAAACAAACAATTTTGTAAATTAGCGGCTCAGTTCAAAGTATATATATATATGTAAGGAGAATTTTTTTTAGTTTGTTTTCATCTTATAAAGCAAAGGGGAGCTTGGAAATGTAGAAATGATGTGGGTTGGGGGGTTTTGTATAGTTGATGGGGTATATAAAAGTTGCATTAATTTATTTTGTTATATGTACTTTTTCTTATTTTTGTCGAGTTTTTCTTGATTTTTTTCTTTCTGAATTTTTTTTTTTTACGGAGGGGGGGGGGGGGGGGTCCTCTTTTGTAAGACTTTCTTTATTTGCCTTCTTTAAATTGCGAATTTATTCCAAGGATTTTTATATCTGCATTATTTATTTAATATTTTTCATCTTTTTGGGGGGGCATTTTAACCTCTTTTTTTCAAAAAGTTTCATTAAATTTGTAGTTCCGAAAGGGGAACTTCTATTATTTGTTCATTTGTGTCGTTTGATTAAGGGGGAGCACTGATAATAATCCTTGTTGATATCCTTTGGTATTGTATATGAAATATTATTTGATATGTTGCAATGCAATACCGATCATAAGTCTGAGTCCACAAAGCGGCAAAGTTTGCATAATTTACGTTTTACAGTACGAGCAAATTACGGTAAATGATTGTAATAATTTACGAAGATAGGTCAGCATTTAATATTTAGTGTGACCTCCTCCAGCGTGGATAATAGTTTTACACCTCGAAGGCATCGAATTAACTCGCTCGTGGGAAGTGTTTGCTATTTCGAATGGACGATACGCCAGAGATTATGTAGGTTTGTTGGCCTCACTTTTGCTGTATCACTTTTCAGTCGAGTCTACAAATGCTCAGTGGGGTTTAGATCAGGACTTCAAGATGGAAATTTCAGCAACTGAACCCTCCCTATCTGCTCCTGCCTATGCAAGTCTCTGCAAGTAAGCTTTGTTGAATAGTGAAATATGTTTTGGAGAGTGAATATTATCTAGGCTCTTAATCCACTTGTTAATTGTGTTCACTTTGTGGTACAAAGAATTATAATTTTCCTAGCGTATCTGAAACAATTAACAGGATCATAAATCAATTGATGTTTTGTTATCTAAGCACATCTGCAAACAAGCAATCAGGAGCAATAAATTATATATAGCAAATGCAAAGAGCCTTCCAGACTTACACAATTGCTGAAACTATAGACTGCAAAGGAGACACTCTATCAGGCTACTCCCCACCATATCATAAAAGGATTTCGCTCAAAGGATACTCTATACACCAACCAAACTTGTATTATTTTCGCGGCTAGTTTCTTCCCAATTTATAGGTTTCAGTGCATGGAAAATTGGAAAAGGAACTAGGCCCAGATTTAGTATTATCATTATTATTATTATTTGTTAAAGAATCTTCTGTATGCATTTGAAAATCGAATACTTGATAAGACACTTAGGAAAAAATCTCATGAGATTTATGAGCAAATGTATAATTCAAACTTTTGAAGATTTCTTGATTAGTTGAATCTGCGAAGAAAATTTATTCGGTTTATATTTGAATTTTTTTCCAATCAAATCTAGTAAATTCTTATTCACTTTTAATCCCTAGTTTTTTGGTGTATAAACTTCTTTCATCTGTGCCTCTATGAACAAGTTCTTTCTACAGTACTGTGTCCAAATGGACATTAAAAACATACCACACATGAACTAGAGTACTTTTGGTGTATAAATACGTTATAACATACGAATACAGCGATACTCATCAATGGATAAGTTCCTCCTTCGAACCAGGATTAATAAACGTGCTATCTTATGTTAATGTGCGAAAATGTTTAGAAGAAAACTATGAATTAGTATATAAAACATAATACCAGCGAATGACAATATATTAGTACATTAAAAACTGTTACTTGTTTACGTTTACACTACATAATTTTAATAATTGAAGGGTAACTAAATTATTTATATATTTACCCACAAAAAATCTAAGTACTGAAACTGAATAAGAATTTGCTGGAGTTGATAAACAAATTATTTGAAATATGAACTGAATAAACTTTCTTCATAGCTTCAACCTACACGAAGAAGGTTGAGAATGTATTTTAGGTGGTTTGCTTCTCCACACTCATTACAAAATGCCTTAAATCAAATAGAATGTTAATGACTTTTTTTTTATTATTAATATATCGTATGAATTCGTTTCGCAAATGTCTTTTTAAGTAGAAATACATTATCTGCATGTCAACCAATCTCGTTGGATAATTCTAGCGTGGATGCGGCAAACAACTCAAACCATTATTATTTTTCTGGTAATAAATTCCTTGATTTTTTTTTTCCTTGACTTTTCCCCTGATTTTTTTTTCTTTCTTAACTTTTTTGGGAGGTTCTTATTTGTAAGATCTTCTACATCCGCTTTCTTTAAATTGTAAATTTATTACAAGGATTTTTACATCTACATTATTTCATTAATATTTTTCATCTTTTTTTTTTTTTTTAATATAAGTATAAGTTTAGTGTTGTTATGGTTAATTGGTTGTAAAATAAATGGTTGTTGGAAATAAGAATTAACATTTCTTAAACGTGTCATTTTCTTTTTTTTCTTTTTTTTAGTTATATAAAGTAATAAACGCTAAAAACGAATATTTGCAATTTAATTATAATTTTTTCTACATTTTGCTTTGGTAAAAAAATAAAAGATACACTATATATATATATATATATATATATATATTCAAAGAAACTTCCATAAGAGGCACTTTGAATCTTTGATTCTCGGCCTAATCCTATTTGAGTGCCTCGCTCTGCCTGTACTAAGCGATTGGCGTCAAGTAGACAATAAAGCCAATAAATTTAAGGCATAAAAAGGAATCAGCGGCGTTCTGTTGTCGTAAAAATCCTGAATTAAACACGAAAGAACCAACAGGCATCGTCACACAAATTTCAGAACAGACAACGATATTTGAACAGACTTTTTTGCTGAGAGCTTTGCTTTGTGAGACGGTATACAGTATATATATTATATATGGAACGTGAAATATTTTTATATATTTTCTTTAAAGAAAATGTAAAATAAATTTAGAGAATATATATGAGAGAGAGAAGAGAGAGAGAGAGAGAGAGAGAGAGAGATTTTTAAATTAAAAATGTACAATAATTTAACAACATAAATTAGTAATAATTAACATATAATGAAGTGAATTTCTTTAATGATGATAATTCGAAACCATTTTTCACAATCACGTTTGGATAAAGGATTAAATTAATCGTTATACGGGGACACATATACACACACACATACATACACACACACATACATACACATATACACACACATACCCATACACACAAGGAAAAAAAAACGATATTTACAAAAGTAGAAAAAAAATTATGTAGTCCTATTCTTACATCCCCTCTCCCCCTTCCCCCCTCCCCGAACCATCTAAAAACCCAAACTAATTACAATTATTTCCATCAATAAACATTCTATAAAAAAAAACCCGATAAAAATAATGAAATAAACGTAAATAAAGAAGCAGAAGAAGCAGAAGAAGAAGTTGAACTCGCCATTGTGACTCTTGTTGCACAATGGCTACCGTTGCCATTGTCGACAGCCATTGTGGTCCGTGTGTTTAATATGCACGGCAGCAATCCAACGACACGTCGCCGAATCCTTGCTTAGACAACGCGCGTCCCGAACGCTGATCCAGAACGTGACTTCGGATTCGATTTTAAATAACTTTGGTTTCATTTATTTACGGATTATTATTATTATTATTGTTATTACTATTATCATCATTATTATTACCATCATTATCATTATCATCATTATCATCATCATTATTATTACTCACAAAAAACAAAGACTTGCCGCAACCTTTTAAACGTAGAAACATTACCTTGTATTGTCTCAAATCAATCAAAAAGAAGTTTCGAAGATAATTTCTTCTATATAAAGAAGGTATTTATCATTAAAATAGTTATTATATTATCTGACAAGAAACTTTCATACTCAAAAGAAAGAAAAACTTCTTATAGAATACGCCCTCAAAAAGAAGTTATAAGTTCTAAATTTAGAAGGTTTTATTTTGAGTGTTATTATTTGAGAAAGGAGGGGCCAAGAACGTTCTAAATTTTACTTCTTTCGTTCGGGGAGGATATATATATATATCCCGCTATAGATGGACAAAGTGTGTGTGTGTGTGTGTGGTGTGTGTGTGTGTTCATAAAAAAGTAATAATAATAATAATGAAAATAACCTATATGAAACTTAAGTCAACGTTCAGTGAAGGGTTTCGAACGAAACCTTTTCTGAACCCACCTGGGCCACGTTTTGTACTTAAAATTCGCAGTTTTTAAAGTACATAATGGCGTGTCCCATTTATTATATTTATTTTTTTAAAGTTAGGAGGGTAAGTTCAATACTGAGAAATACGTACACACACTATATATATATATATATATATATATATTATATATATATATATATACAGTATAGGGCCCCCTATATATAATATTAAATTCAAATTAAGCACTGAAATTATTGGTATTATTATTAAAATCCTGGATGGGTATTAGCTTCTCTTTCTCTTTACCCTTCTACCCATACCCATACCCCTTCCAGTACTCATAAAATCTTTAAAAAAATAAATTAATTAATAATATAATTTGTAAATAACTTTTTTTTTAAATAAAAATATTTTCTTAATTAAAATTCATACAAATGAGAATTAATAAGTAAAATATTATTTCAATAATAAATCCAAATTACCATACGTAAAGGTCCATGACCTTACCTTTTAAAAAAGGTCATGACCTTACCTTTTTATATTGTGTTTAATGTACGTAAGGAATTATTGCCATATAAGGTAAATTCTCTCTTCTTTGGTTCATATTTGACCCGTCTTAAAAGTTGTTCTTAAAATGTTGTGGATTTTTAATACTGTAAATTACAGTTGTATTTTCTTTTTAATTTAATAAATTATTATTATTATTATTATTATGTATTATGTTTAGTTACTGCGCAAAACCGCGACATATGACCTAATCTAAATAATCTAATTAGATTAACCTACCCAAACCTAACCTGATCTAAATTATATCCCCTCTTCCATATTTGATGATTTTCGCAATAAAAAATAAATCGTGAAACTATGGCGACATCAGTAAAGTCGCTACCCGCACATTCATGTCGCGATAAGTTTTGTGTGTAACTTAAGGTATGTCGTGAGGCCGCCGTGAGGTAGCTAATACCCGGTTATGACCATATTTAAATAATAATAGCCGTATAGATAAAATATAAGCGAAACTTATATAAGTATGGCGTTACGACAAGTCTGTAACACCATCAATGATGCTAAATTATGATTAAGATCGAAAGTAATGTGACGCTTCCTCAATGACAGATCTGTGTTGACTCGTTACGAACTATCTCAATCACTTCAATCCCTGTATATAGACCCCGTTCTCTCTCTCTCTCTCTCTCTCTCTCTCTCTCTCTCAATCTTTTATTCAGGCAGTGACAGAATAAAACTTCCACTTTTATTCACAACGCTAAGGAATAATAAAATCTCTTTATTTGAGCGCTAACTAAAAAAAAAAAAGATAAGCGAAAAAAAAAATACCCGCATAAATTCATTATACCCTGACATGCCATCAAGGTAAAATAATAAAAAAATTCGTTAAGGCGGGCAAAAGCTATAATTTATTAATAGTTATTTAAAAGGACTCCTTTTTTTTTTAAATTAAATTAATAATCAAATTGGTAGTTTATGGATTTCCCGACGCTTTGTTAAAAAGAGAATTGTGTGTATTTTAATGTTTGTAAAAAAAATGTTAAATTTAACATACGTATTGGTGGTGGTGGAGGATATGGCTGAGCATTCTTATCGACGATACGTGCGCGCGCGCGATGAGGCCTTATTAAAAAAAATAAAATAAAACAAAAAAATAAAAATATTATTAGATATTATTAATATTAATAATTAGAATTACCATTATAAATTTTATACACATACTGTATATATATATATATATATATATATATATATATATATATATATATATATATATATTATATATGAATTATTTATAACGTAATATTGTATACAATCCACCTTCAGTTATAGGAATTCATGAAAGCACATATACACACGAAATAAGTGCATACCGAAAGATATATATAAATATATAATAAGCATTTAAAACACTAGACAAAGACCAATTGTGTGGCATTCTAAATGTAATGATTAATTCATTCATAGAGGCAGGTATCAAAAGGTATGAAAGGAACCCTTAAGACACCTTTCCTTTCATCAAAAGCAGACTAAATATAGAAGAAGGCATATTAATTAGCTTTGTAAAAGAAATCACACAGAGCTTTTTTTATACAGAAACTAAGTTCAGGTACATGCAACGAGACATAGCGTATATGTATATATATATATATATATATATATATATATATATATGAATACTGAACATATTTCAATTTTAACCTATTTAACAATGAACGATAATACCCATTCTTGATATATAGTATGATACCCAAAGTCCTTAATAACGAGGAAAAGCGTCACGTTATTGCACACACTGATATATATATACACATACACACACACACACACACACACACACACATATATATATATATATATATATATATATATATATATATATATATATATACAGGGTGGGCCGTAAGTTTCCATACATAGGAAAAATAAACATTTTTTTATGGACAACCATTTTTATTTATATAATATGCTCTACATGGTTGCCATTGTTTTGAAAACACATTTCAATACGTGTTCCCCACTGTTGATGAACACGCATTAGCACAGTTGACGTTATGCTTGTAATGGCGTTGGTGATACGTTCCTTTAGATGATTTATGTCTCGTATCTTTTCCTGATACACCATGGCCTTCAAGTGCCCCCAAAGATAGAAATCAAGGGGGGTGAGATCTGGGGATCTGGGAGGCCACTCCACAGGACCACGCCGATCAATCCAAGCATCCGGAAACTGCTGATCCAAATACCGACGCACGTGAAGACCATAATGAGGTGGAGCTCCATCTTGCTGGAAGTAAACTGGGAAGTTACCTTCCTCGTTTAGCAGGGATGGGAAAATCTCTTCTTGCAACATGTTAAGATACCTTTCGGCATTAAGATTTCCACTGACAAAAATTGGTCCAATAATTCTGTCACCCCATATCCCGGCCCACACCATCACTTTACCGGCACCTTGCATCTTCGTCGGACTCAGCCAGTTAGGGTTAGCATTACTCCAATAACGTATGTTTTGCCGATTAACCTCTCCATTGAAGTAAAAATTTGCTTCATCAGTAAACAAGATCTTAGTTGAAAAGTTTGCATCCTCGTTCACTTTGATTAATGCCCATTCACAGAATTCCATCCGTCTATCCGGGTCGTCTTCACTCAAATGCTGTGCCATATGCAATTTGTATGGATGCCATTTGTTTGCTTTCAAAATGCGCCTGATACTCGATCTGCTGACACCACTTTCTGCAGACAACCGTCGTGTACTTTTCTGGGACTCCGTGTAAGCGCTGTAAGTATCGTAGCTGTTGTGTCTTCATCGGTGGCTGTACGTCTTGGACCACTTCGCGGTTGATCTGCAACATTTCCAGTTTTCTGAAACTTGTTAATAAGTTTTGCCACAGTGTCGTGTGTGATGTTCGTTCCATGTTGTCTGTTAAAGTTCATTGCAACCATGCGACTGCTTCCCGACCCAGCCATCAGTATGATTTCAATTCGTTGCTCTTTCGTCAAACGCATATTCTTAGGGTATCTGAAACATAAAAAAAAACGTTTAATTTTTCCTATGTAGGGAAACTTACGGCCCACCCTGTATATATATATATATATATATATATATATATATATATATATATTATATATATATATATATATATATATATATATATATATCACGCCAAATGAAAATAAATGAGGTAGGCATAAAATACTCTTGTAAGGAAAAGAAATGGGCATCAGGATGGAATAACAGCAACAGCAACAGCAACAACAACAACAATAACACCAACAATTTGGGTATGAAACGTCCGCGGAAAAAAAAAACATACGAGTAAAAAATATTAATATATTTACTAATTTTTTTTAAAAAAATGTTACTAAATTTTCAGGAAGTAAATTGTAGTGAAGCAAATTTTGCCTTTCTCTGATTATAAACAATTAATTGTATTCAAAACTTAACTTATGTGTTGAAATTACGTACATTGGCATTTAATAATGAGCTAAAGATTATTTTTAACATATTAATAAATTTCAATTATTTTTTATAAAGTTATTTCAAGGTTAATATTACCAAAATGATAATATCAACAGTGGTTGTTAAAATTTCCGAATTGAAACATTGACCTTGGAGTTTTTGACGTATATGGATACTTCGTCTACAGTCTATTAGTCTAACCTAACCTAATCTAATCTACCCCCGCACCCCCTACACTTAAAAACTTGTTAATAAACTGTCTCGTCCACGATATGTCGTTATCCCGAGAGCTCCAATCGGATCACCTGAAGATTAGGACACCCAACCTTCTTTAGTTAGTCTTATAAGGCTAACTAACGAAAATATCACGACCTAACCCAACCAATCGTTAGGTCAACTGTACGCCCTTGACGATTGGTTAGGTCAGGTCGTGATATTTTAGTTAGTTAGCCTTATAAAGCTAACTAAAAAATGCTGGGGGTTCTGATCTTCAGGTGATCCCTCCAATCTCCAGCTCATGAGTTGGTGAGACTTCTACAGTACATTTTACAATTCCATAAATCAAATTATAAACAGAAAGTTCTCGTCCATAAAAACTCTTTCGTTTAACAACCAACCATTTCTAAGAAATTTTCAAAAGAATGGTTATGAAATTTAAATCATTCGTACGAGTCATTCGTACGAGTCATTCGTACGAGTCTATATGGATTAAAGAATTTACCTGAGTCGTCTTCATAGCAACGCTAATTGCTAAGCAAAACCTTATTCCATAATTCCATTGGAGCTATTGAAGAATAGAGACCCCAGCCTTCTTTAATTAGCTTTATAAGGCTAACTAATGAAAATATCATGACCTAACCTAACCAATCGTCAAGGGCGTACAGTTAACCTAACGACTAGTTAGGTTAGGTCGTGATATTTTCGTTAGTTAGCCTTATAAGCCTAACTAAAGAAGGCTGGGGTCCCTATTCTTCAATAGCTCCATTAGTGTTCCACTTCTTTAACTCGTCCTGGAGTATATTTTGCTTCTTTTGATAATCTATTATATACGAAACTATAAAAAAATGAGTTCATTAAACTCGTATAGTTAAGTTAAAATCAACATTTCTTATTTTTCAGTAATTTGTACAGTACTCCTTGACAGATATTATACTCTCCCTCAAATGCCAAATATGAACTATCAAATGTCTCAGGAGAGTTACGCGTTATTGTGTTATTTCAAATGATTAGCATATTTTCAAGAAATATATGCCACTTCTCATATATATATATATATATATATATATATATATATATATATATATATATATATATAATGACAAGAGGTATTGTTTCACCGTGCTCATATATTACGTTTCGGCGATCTGCCAAAGACATAATTTCTTTTTCTCTATAAACAAAAGCATTCATCTAAAAAAAAAGCGAGGGGAAAAAAGGCCGTAATCTTATTAAAAAAAAAAAAATTACAACTACCGTACTATTTACTATTATTAATTTACAATTTAACAACATCTTCACTGGGTATAATTAAATTGAATTATTTTTACATTAGCTATATTATGTTATATTGGGCTCACCTGAAGATCAGGGCCCCCCCCCCCATGTATTCTTGTTTTTGCTTTACAGTACCAAATATAATAATAAATTAAATTGAATGCCCGGTTAGGTCAACTGTACGCCCTTGACGATTGGTTAGGTTAAGTCGTGATATTTTCGTTAGTTTTAACGAAGATATCATTTAGTAATTGAGGCTGGGGGCCCTGATCTTCAGGTGATCCCTATATTGTTTTTCCAGCCTTAAAACCAAACTTCATTAAATCTGTTATGTAAAAGTAATTATTATTATTATTATTATTATTATTATTATATTATTACCCAGGAGCTCAGTGATTACGGTGGCAAACTCTGAGGGTGAGGTTCTGATTCGCTCCCGCCTGCTGGCTCCTGAGTTGGGTTGAATTGGCTCTTTACCCTGTTAATGCTCGGCCTACAGGGTGACCCTTGGAGCCACAGTCACCACTAACGTCGTTTTATCATTACTTTGTCATTCGTATTTCCTCATTCGCTGTTGAATAATCTGGCGACGTGTGGCAACTATAAAAAATTTGACGTAATAAAAATTCGTTAATAAATTACTTTATTTCATTTGTTTAAAGTGTCTTTAAATACCGAATTATTCGTTATTATTTTCTTTCACATATACAAATTTAAAAATCGATAAACATATACGCGCAAAATTTTTTTTAAAAATTAAGCCAAATTCACTCCCAAATTTTCATGTCATGACTTTGGTATAGGAGTAAATGTGAGTCGCTAATTAGTTAATTTCTTTGGAAACTGGAGTAAATAATTCACCCATTACGAGGAGTTCATATTTTCTCTCCCGAATCTGCATTGTAGGTTCGAGGCTATACTGTATAACCGTGACGGTAGAGAATTAAATTAAGAGTTGGATATACAGGGTGTTCAGAAAGACACGCAACACACTGGAAAATGCATATATCAATGTAACCTAACCCTTTTCTTTCTGTTTCGGGTTACGTTCTTTTTGAACACCCTGTATATATATATATATATATATATATATATATATATATATATATATATATGAAAGAACATATTTCTTATCTTACTTCAGGGATTAAGCTGTTTATGCGTATTAAAATCTCCTATGTAGGCCTACAGTAACTTTGGATTATTTCTTCATCATTTACTGATTCATATTTGTCTGAATCTGAACGGCAGCAAAATGTATCTGTTGTCAGCTTCAGTCGTTATTATTTATAATTTTATCGCCAACCACGTTAATAAAATTAATTTTAAAATTTCTCTTTTAAATTTATTATTATCAAACTTTCTTAGAATTCTAAATCCCCACATTATATATATATATATATATTAATATATATATATATATATATATATATATAATATATGCCTGTTTTTATCATTGTTCTTTAACTCTATCATTTATAATAAAAAAATTTAAAAGTTTATTTTTAGGCCATACCCTTTGGGACACCCTGTATATATATATTATATATATATATATATATATATTAAAGGGCAGTATTTAACGGTGAAACAGAAATGCAATAAAACTCTGAAAAGATGTTTGCTCAGAAACATGAAAAATTAAACACTGTATTTCCTTTATGGCAAATGACAACAAAAAGAGCTTTGATCCTTCATTATACAGAAATGAACCAAACTATGAATCATAGCTTTTCCGTCGGCCACCCTCTTTGAAGCGATGAAGCCTATATATATATATAATATAATATATATATATATATATATATATATAGTGTGTGTGTGTATATATATATATATATATATGAAGCCTCATATTTTAGTATCATTCCCTTAGGTTCTTTTTTTTTGTTTTTTGTTTTTGCAAATCGACCAAACGATTTCACTTCCCCTCCGTTTCACCCACCCATTACCCCTCATTCTACTCTTCTCCCATCCCCCCTTCACCCCACCCCTCTCCCCACGACACAAAAACAACCAGCTAAAATTCTCTTCTTTAAAAAACATCAAACACCGGAAACTAGAATCACCCAAACAAAGCTTGCTAAGAAAGACCTTCAAACAATCGTTAGAATTTAACACTCTCTCTCTCTCTCCTCTCTCTCTCTCTCTCTTTCTCTCTCTCTCTCTTTGCCAAAACTCAAAACAATGCATAAAAGGATTTTTTTTAAGGGTCAAACTATTCAAAAAAAAAAAAAAAAAAAAATTACAATAAGAAAAAATAAGAAAAAAAAGGACCACGATTCGAACCCACCTGAATAAATAAATGAGAAAACATTGGAATTTCCCTCATCATAATATTCGATGGGTAAAATTTCCTTGTATAGGGTGAGTCACTAGCTGGTTACCCAAGAATATTGCTAATATATCCGCTGGGGTTAGCAACGAGTGAATCACCCTGTACAAAACTGCTTGAGCAAATATGATTTTTCTTGGCGCGAATTCTGCATGGCTGATAAACAAGCGATTTGATTATCAGTAAAAATAAGTTACAACCCTTGTTTGAGGAACAATTACTAGACGTGTTCCAACAAATTTAACGACAGCAGTAAAAATTTAATATTACCTATTTGAAATGCACGCACGCACGCGCTCGCGCGCTCGCGACGGAAGGTGAAAAAAAAAAGAAAGTTATTTTGAAATGTACAGAAGAAAGTTGTATAAATATATCATTCAAATATTGACATAGAAAGTGTTGGTTTTAATGAAGAATTTGTGTATGAATGTATATTTGCAGAAGAATATTAAAGTTACCCAGAAAAGCTTTTCAAAACTCACTCAAACTTCACCAGAACATATATTTCATATGTAACTTATCCTTGAACTTAGAAATAAAA
>JAJOZX010003192.1:430000-440000 GCA_023014485.1 Bathynomus jamesi | reverse complement strand
AAAAGCCACACCCCAATCAACTGAGCCCCAACCCTCCAGTAGTTTAGTTAAGGATTTAACTGTCTTTAGCTCTTTCATTGTACTGTATAGCTGAAAGATGCTACGTAGACTATCGAAACTCTTAATATATATATATATATATATATATATATATATATATATATATATATATATATATATATATATATATATATATATATACACGCAAACTACAACCACTTAAAACTAAAACTTTGTCCGTATATAAATAATAATAATAAAAAAAAACAGCTAATGAAAAAGTATAAGAAAAATGTATGGACAATGAAATGTTTGTGTCGGAGACGCAATCGCCCTCTTGCGGCCATTATTTGACCAATAAATTTTAGGGACAAGACGTTACATAAAGAATGATGATGCGTCTTCGGTCTTATACGAGGTCATTTGGGATTCGAAATTGTGACCTGAAATTCAGTCAAACTTCTTTATACCATATTTTTAGGTCAATCCAATATTGTAAATATCAACTCGGGGTCAAAGTCATTCCTACTTTAATATATCGTAAGACCGTAACTGGTTATATGGAGTGAGTTTGTATTTCAGTGATACCCTTATAAAAGAGGGTTTTATTAAGGGGGGGGGTCATATTTCGGTTTTACTTTTAGAAGTGTGGTGGGTATGATGTTTTTATGCCCGGGGAGAGGACGGGCGTTGGGAGTTTCGAAAGGAGGACAGAACGTTTCCACTGTTTAGAGCTTATAAATATATATATATATATTAATAACTTGTATATTATTATATATACGAAAATTAAAGTATCTACTTATCTATCTATCTCTCTGTCTCTCTCTCTCTCTCTCTCTCTCTCTCTCTCTCTCTCTCTCTCTCTCTCTATATATATATATATATATATATATATATATAGACAGAAAATACGCCGAAAAAGCAACATTTCGGCTTTGGACTATTTTATAGAGCCAATCTCCCCTTATGTTACCCTCAATTTCCACACAATGATTACAAGTTGTAAAGACATTGATAGGGAACATTAAAATTATTGGCTCTCAATTTTCTCGCATTGAAAGAAACTAAATTGCAAAATTGTGGAATTTATGACCTCAAATGCCAGACACAAGATGGCGTTATTATAATCCATAATCAACTACGAATTTACGACGACTACACCTGTATTATTAAAAAAAGTGAGAAGTAAAATGCGTAAAAGTGTATATATATACACACACACACACACACATGAGGGTTGTTCAAAAAGTAAGTTTACAAGGTTAATTACCGGTGCATTATGCATAGTACAATAATGTTGTTGGTAGTACAATATTTTAATAGATGTTAATTATCCGTTAAGAATGTTAACGGATAATCACAAGACTCAGAGAATGACCTGTATGTAGTCTTTCCTTTCTTCAGCGCTATTCGACCAGCATCGGAAAGGTTGTCCCACACTACGACAAATGTTTGAATCTGTTTGGTGATTATGTAGAAAAGTAATAATCAGTTGTTGAAATACTTGTAATAATTACTTGCCTTGTGATGAAAACAGTTTCTTCAAAACACACCTTGCACACTTACTTTTTGAACAACCCTCGTATATATATATATATATGATGCAAAGCCACAGGGTAAAAAAAAATGATTCCAAGGCCTTTCGTGTATTCAGAAGTACACCTCGTCAGGGAATGATTCCCTGACGAGGTGTACTTCTGAATACACGAAAGTCCTTGGCATCATTTTTCTTTTTCTTTTTTCTTGTGGGTTTGCATCATTCATTGATTTCACGTGTTTAATTGTGAAATTTATCCCATATATATATATATATATATATATAAATTTTTTACGTCGGCTTCACTTGGTTTTATTTTTTTCCATTAAAATTTACGTTCAGTTCGCGAGATATATGCAGAGAACATTGAAACAATACATACAGTAGTTTGAAGAGTTCGATTTTCTCTCTCTCTCTCTCTCTCTCTCTCTCTCTCTCTCTCTCTCTCTCTCTCTCTATCTCTCTCTATTTATCTATCTATCTAGCTAGCTAGCTATCTCTTTCTTATTCCAGACACATAGGAATTTTGCACATAGAATGACGAACGTTAATCAGAATACATTAATTCAAATCCAAAACTATAACTGTATAAAAAAAAACCATTCTCTGAATAACCATATTTTAGATATATACATAATTAAAATAGGTTAATTGAATCTATAACGAAAACTTTTGAAATAAAGGGTGATCCATAAAAGAGTGTTCCCAGAAATTTTATATATATAATATATATATATATATATATATATGATGAATAAAACCACGAAGGAAAGGAAACACAAAATGGTGCTCAAGCGCTTTCGTCTAATGACATCCTCAGGAACACTCAGTGTTCCTGAGGATGTCATTAGACGAAAGCGCTTGAGCACCATTTTGTGTTTCCTTTCCTTCGTGGTTTTATTCATCATAAATATTTTTCACGTGTTACTTTCGTGAAATAATTTTCATATATATATATAATATATATATATATATATATATATATATATTATATAATATATATATATATATATATATATATATATATATATATAACAAAAAATGCCCCACTAGGATTGGTTTCCCCACTAGGATTGGTTTCCTATAAAAATCACTCGTTATCATGCGTAGTATTCCATCTATGGGACCCCGAGTGCTATACGAGAGATTTGAATTAAATGCTGTCATTACCTCCAGTGCGAGAGGGTTAACATCGTAAAACACTTCTGGACGTAAAGGCTTTAAGCGTTTCCTTGGTTGTTTAAATATACGACAGATTAGGTTAACCTTTATTTCGTTGAAACGTGACAGTAGCGATCGCGACTCTCCTTCAGGAAGTCTAGGGTTTGAGTCCTGATGGGAGTATTTATATTTCATACAAAAACCACGCGTGCTCATGCACGTTATTTGTTATTTCATATGTACGAGCGTATGGAATAACGAATATATATATATATATATATATATATATATATTATATACACACACACACACACACTGTACCAGTTTAACAAATTTGGGTCACGTGAGATGAAACAGGATCTGCTTGTTTAAAAGCAAGCTTTTTCTGGGTTAAAGAAAAAGGAATTTTCAAATTAATGAAAGCCGTAAACTAAACGCGTCACACAAATATTATGCGCCACTAAAACATCTACTGTCAAGACATGTATGAATCAACTGTATATATATATATATTGATTGATTGGCAACCTGATTGATACCTACTTGCGCGAATTCATGTGGCGACAGAAAAATAACGGTCGAAATCTATTCAAACAAATACTTAGTGACAGAAGCCAATATTACTAAAGAATACAGTAACTCTCGTATTAATTTTCAGTTGTATTGTTGTAGTTTTTGACCTAATACAAAATTACAATAACGAACGTAACTTTTGAACCGCTCATTTCTCCCAAAAAAAGACCTACAGTTTTTAAATCAGCGTAAAACTCTACATTATATATCTTATTTTCAACAAAGTGGGAAACAGTCCAATTTTCGGAAAAGCTCCAAATTTGATATAAACTTTGGTATTTCGTGAAGAAGAAATCCGTTTCAGTCGAAATGTTGAAAAACTTTGAATTTGATTTCACTGTAGTTGTGGGTTTTTTTTTGTTCCTTTGATTGTTTTATCCGCGAGACTGTTGGTTCAATTATCTTACTCTTAAAGGTTGTTTTCCTACTTTTGATGACCTTTCATCCTTTTGATGATGATCTTCTGGATTTGACGAATATGAATTAAAAGGGAAAATTGAATAGACAATTTATTGAGAAATTGGGAACTTGTGGGGTTTCAAGCCCGAGTAGTGAGGTATCAGAAGCATGGACCTGCCTTGATTCAGTAAGTTATTCTTGAATTTTGCCAAAAAACGAGGTTCAGTGGGTAAACGCCGTCTTCCTATAGGCGAAATGAAGACATTGAGGTCGGGGGTTCGACTCTTGATAATTTTAATCAGTTAGGAAGGCCAGAAACTGGCACATCGCTCAGGCCAACTAGTGCAGCCTATTTTCTCTAATTATTATTACCAGTATCATCGGGATTCGAACGCCCCTCCCCCTCACCTCATTATCGTCACTTCGCTTATAAGGAAACGGTGTTACCCACTGACCTATGGACACTCGCTTCGATTCCCGATGGTGCTAGCTAACACTAATTCAGGAGTTAGTACAAAGGGCAGCATTAGTTTGGCCTCAGCGTTTCTGACCGTTCTCACTGATTACCCAAGACTCTCAGAGTCAAGCTGGTGGTTTCTCTTGATGTCTCGCGAAACGGGTTCGAGCCCCACTTTTTCAAAGTTCCTCATTAAATTGTCTCATTCAAAATATTTATCTTACAAAGTGCGTTTATAAACTTGGAATAAAGTTGAATTCGATTTAGTTCCTTTCGACTTAATTCCGGTGCATTTGATCTAATTTTAGTTTCATCAGTTCGATTTCATCACAGTTTGGTTTCATATACCCATTTAATGCATGGGTATAAATAAGTAATTATACAGATAAGGTGCCAAATCTAACCCAACCTAATCTATCTTCATCTGTAAACCTAATCTAACCTAAGCTAATTGAATCTATAATAATCTAACCTAATCGAGTGTGAATAATATTGTTTAATTGACTGCATGCTAAATCGTAACCTAACCGGGTATTAGTACCTTAACTGGTACTTAATAGCTGAATCTAAATTTAGTTAATGCTTTGAGATTGCCCTTTACTCCATTCGATCTAATTCTCTCTCTCTCTCTCTCTCTCTCTCTCTCTCTCTCTCTCTCTCTATATATATATATATATATATATATATATATATATATATATATTATATAATAGAGAAAAATCCCACCCTTCTTTTGTATAATTGCATCATTCTCTAGTACATATTTTGGCAACAATTTGTGTGGACACATTATGCCCTAAAAAGATTTCTTTGATTTCCTTTTCCATTAATCCAAAGGAAAAAGGAGGAAGTTATAAACAGTGATAGGACGTCTTGTCTTATCCGGTTCGGTAATATTTCCTTCCAAATAACGGGTCTCCTTTGGCCATTTTTATGAGCTCCCTTCTCCGCCCCCCTCACCCCCCCTCCACCTAAACTGCCCGCCCTCCCGCCGCCCCCAACCTTAATGACACTGTGGCACATTAAAAAAAAAAAAGGTGCCATCCCCAAACGAAAGAGATGAAAGAAAATCCTAACAATAAGACAGATATATTATGATGTTATAGAATCGTTTTGAGCGCACGCACTTTCTCTGTTTCTGCGTCTGTATATAGAAGAAGAAACGTTTCACTCTATGGACTAATGGAATACACACTGACGGAGGCGGCTAAACGTTATTATTATACTCAATGTGACTCGACGAAAAGTTTGAACGGCGCAACAATACAAGTGTATATATATATATATATATATATATATATATATATATATATATATATATATATATATATATATATATATCTGTGACTAAAGAAAGCGAGATCTTTGGTCATTTGGGACGATAGGTTGCATTTTGGCGAACTGTTTCGAATGCATCTGATGGTCGTCTGTCAGAGCGAGTTCAAATATGAAATTTCTCTCTCTCTCTCTCTCTCTCTCCTTCTCTCTCTCTTTCTCTCTTTCTCTCTCTCTTTCCTCTTTGTATGTATGAATGTAGAGTTTCGAAAAAAGTATTTGCTTAAAAATATACCACTTCTGAAAAACACACAAAATTACTAATTGGTGGTATATTCTGTTTTTCTTTGGGTATTTTTTATTGTTTTTTTGTTACGTAATAAATTAAAAAGAATCTTTACTTGACTTTGTCCTTTTTAGAAATTTTATGGTTCTAAGCGGACACTTTTCTGAAACTATATATATAATATTATATATATATATATATATATATATATATATATATATATATATATATATATATATACATACAGGGCGTCCCAAAAACATGTATACACACTTTAAATAATTATAAAGGCAGTGTTTATTAAAATACATTTCATTTTCAAATGTAATAGAATCTACAGACATTATTTAATTGTTTTGTCAACGCCTGTTTTCAAACTGACGTCCGTTCTGGTCCAGGCACTGCTGATAACGCGAAGCAATGGAATCGCAAACATCACGAAACATTTCGTTTGGTATTTGTGTGCATTCTCGTTCAATGGCTGCTCTCAATTCAGCGACTGTTGCAGGTTTTATAGCGTAGACTTTGTCTTTTAAGTATCCCCATAAAAAAAAGTCTAGTGGTGTGAGGTCTGGTGAACGCGGAGGGTATTCTACGAAACCCCTTCGTCCAATCCACATCCACATCGTGCCAAGTACCACTCGCAATACTCCACTCTTCGGTCCGGATCATCTTCATTAATAGCATGGACTAATCGTGGAATGTAACTTTTCCATTGACAGCGCTTCAAATGCGTTGGACAGACGATTCTGAAATTCCTACCTCACGACTCGCTTGCCGCACAGATTTTCTTGGACATTGGTGATACGTTTCCAGTACTCTTTCTTGCTTTGTGGGGCTTGTCGATGTCCGTGGTCTTCCGGAACGCTTCTTGTGGACATTCTGAACAGTTCCATCGGCTTCAAACTTATCTCTAATTCGAGTGATGGTAAGTCGCGTTGGTGGATCTGTTTGAAACTCCCTCCTAAACTGTCTTTGCACTTCAACTGCGTTTTCACACTTCCAGTAGCATTTTAGAATGAATTTCCTTTGTTCAAAGCTTAGTCTGACTGCCATTATTAATTCTAATGGGTTTAACTTGGAAAGAAAGAAACATCAATTGAGCTATCAGCTGTTAAAGTGTGTATACATTTTTTGGGACGCCCTGTATATATATATATATATATATATATATATATACTTTCTTACTTACTTACTTACTAATATATATATATATATATATATATATATATATATATATATATTTTTTTTTAAATTTAATCTCTGGTTTTACTTTTAAAATTTAATATAAAACTAAGTAGATATATAAACTTTAATTAGTTAATTTACTAAATTATATATGTTTATATATATGAATACACTGTAAATTATGTATAATGAATTGTTTATGCGAATTAACCCTTTAACGACGACTGGGTCGAATACGTATCGTTCCAAATACAAGCATTTAGACTTAAAGTCTAAAAATCCACCTGTGAAAGGGCAGTATTAAATATTTTCTAGTTAAATCCATTTGTAATAATAATAATAATAATAATAATAATAATTGTATTTTACTGATAATTTTATGCACATACATTAAATATTTGAAATAATGGAGAAAAAATCTATATACCTTGATATATATATATATATATATATATATATATATATATATAAAAACACCTTACAACCTTACAAAGGTTTTGCGCGATGATTTCTCATTTCGCGAAGGTCAAGCTTGTCGCCCCCCCTCTCGAGTTGGCCCGGTGAAGCAGTGAGTTGGTTTCTTGTGCTCTCCACCTCACATAGCCAGGTACGCCCTGCTCATCGGGGATTGTTCTGAGCCAGGCGTCTAGTCTTCTTTTGAAGATTTCCACTGCAACTCCCTTCGTGTTTCTTACGTCTTTGGGCAACTGATTAAACAGTTTTGGTCCTCTCACTACAAAACTATTTTCTTTCAGGGTTAAGGATGTTCCCTGTCTCGCCTTCAATTTGGGAATACGACACAGTCTACCGTTTCTACTTTCCACCGTTGTTTGGGGAGTTATGGGGTTCAGAGTAAGATTAGGGACTAGTTTCTCCATATTTCCAAGTGTAAATAATGTGTATCTCTCTGCTTCTCCTTTCCAGAATATAGGTCTAGTTCGCGTAAACCTTCCCAGTAATTTAGTCTTTGCACCCATTGATCTTGGCTGTGAAGCTTCTCTGGATCCCTTCCAGCTGTTTAATGTTTTCTTTTTTATATGGGGGATGTTAGAACCGAGCAGTATTCCCATTTGGGTATGATCAGGGTTTTCAGTAGAGGAATCATTACATTCCTATCCCTTCGTTTAAAGGTTCTCAATATCTGTTCCGTTATTCTCTTTGCTCTGTTTACTGCTATCTTATTTTGTGTTTCAAATTTCGCATCATCATGTCATTACAACCCCTAAATCTTTTGCTCTGGAATTTCCCTGAATTTCCTGTCCATTTGGGATATAATATTCCATGGATTTTAGGTCTTTTCTCTTTCCGTACCGTAATATATATATATATATATATATATATATATATATATATATATAAATAAAAGGATATAAAATGTAATGTATAATAAACTGATATCAATTTACTGTAGACTTGAATAATCTGGTATTTATTTTAAAATTATAATAATAATAATAAAAAAATTATTTTGTGGAAAATATTCTTCTATATAAATTTCTGAAATGCAATAAAGTTTTAATAATGATACTAAATTTATATCATTAATTATATATTGTCTCAAGTGCTTATATATTATATATATATATATATATATATATATATATATAATATATATATATATATATATATATATATGTGTATATATATATATATATATATATATATATATATATATATATATATATATATATATATACTGTATATAGTTGGGATTGCTCTACGAGGGTCACTCAATATATTTTGCTCCACCTCTTTTTTTTTCTTTCCATGTTTCCTTGTAAGTTCCAAAAATTTTGTACATGAGAAGTTACATACCTGTTTTAAAAGTTTTTATTTTTCCACATAGCCTATATCCTTTTCTACGGCTTTCCTCCACCTCGAAACAAGGGCCTTTATTCCTTGCTGGTAAAAGTCCCATGGGTTCCGCTGGAGCCACCTCTTAACCTCCTCAACAACCTCATCGTCACTCTGAAACTTTCTTTCACGAATAGTATCCTTCATTGGCCCAAACAAATGGAAGTCTGAAGGTGCCAGATCCGGGCTGTATGGAGGGTGGGGTAACACAGTCAAGCGCATTTTTGTGATGCCTTTCTTCTTTGCAAACTGTTGTGTGGTCTTGCGTTATTGTGCAAAAGAAGGACGTCTTCCAGTTTTCTCTCCGGTTGAACTCGCTTTATACGTCTTTGGAGTCTCTGTAGGGTAGCAATATATGTTTCTGAGTTGATTGTTTGTCCTTTTTTCATAATGTCCACCAGAATCACCCGTTTCATGTCCCAGAAGATGATGGCCATAACCTTTCCTGCAGAGGGAACCATTTTGAATTTTTTCTTGCGTGGGGAGTCTGCGTGATGCCACTCCATGGATTGGCGTTTTGTTTCAGGTTCAAAGTGGTGTACCCAAGTCTCATCCCCAGTCACAATTCGTGAAAGGAAGTAATTCCCTTCTGTCTCGTATCGAACCAGTGACTCAGAAGCAATTTCTTTTCTTTGGGCTTTGTGATCTTCTTCAGTCAGTTCGCGAGGAACAAACCGTGAACACACTTTTGAGTATCCCAGTTGCTGAATTATCGTATTCACACTTCCTTCACTAATTCCTAGCTCCAGTGATAGTTCTTTGTATGTGACGCGCCGATTTGATCGAATGATGCTGTTAGCACGTTGCAGTACTAACAGCAGTATACAGCCGATGCCGGGCGACCGCTGCTTGGCTCATCATCGAGGCTGGCTCTCCCTCTTTCCGATACTCTCACACGTTTAGACCAACGTCCAACTGTGCTTCGATCAACAACAGCATCTCCGTAAACGCTTTGTAGACGTTTGTGAATATTTCCAACTGTTTCCTTCTCTGCGGTTAAGAACTCGATAACAGCTCTCTGTTTACGACGCACATCACTGTCAGACGCCATTTTCGAAACTGCGTTAACCATCGGTTTTATAGAAGGGCGTTTAAAAGCGGTTTTATACAAGGAGGGGGAGGTTCAAACTGGAAAAATCCGGTTATGTGAAACGCAGAAAGTTCAAACTTACGGCCCAAAAGACATTTCATCCCCCATGGCCTATTATTTAGCTAAGAAAAAAGGGTAGGGCAAAATATATTGAGTGCCCCTAGTATTTATAGATAT
>JAJOZX010003192.1:420000-422500 GCA_023014485.1 Bathynomus jamesi | reverse complement strand
ATTGGTTGTAAAGCTGATTCTGATTAGGAGAGAAAGTGTACATAATTAAAATACATTTAATTTCTCTTCTATAACCCTATTCGTTGGGGTCAAGGTATATAAATAAATACTATCTTCACTTTGGGTTCTAGTATATTATTAATCCTACGTTAGCTAAAGGTCTACATACTGTATAGGCATAATAACCTAATTATGCCTATACATATATATATATATATATATATATATATATATATATATATATATATATACTGTATGTCTTTATTCAACGTAGGATAATTCTACGTTGGATAAAGTCCTATATACATACTGTATAGTCGTAATAACCCAATTAAACCCAGTTTCCTACATATGATTTTCAAATAAAGTGAATTGAATTCTAAATTAGACATGAAATATAGGAATTCGTGCCAAGACGTCAATGATCTAACTTAGATATAATTCTTTATATATCTATAAAAGTGTTAAGTCGTAAAAAAAAAAGAATATATATATATATAGTAAGGGATAAGAGAACGAGAAGGTGGTACATGTTTATTAGTCAGACGTTTCGGAAATTCAATTTCCATCATCAGTGCTAAAAATGAAAAGTTAAAAATGAACAAATATAGTGAATAAAAGATTTTATGCAATATACTTATGCAGTCCTATGATAATAATTTTTAAAAAGTTACATGAAATGTAGAGAGGCAAGATAATGGACTAAAATATACAAAAATTGAAATACATCTTACTGGGTTATTATTATACGAGGGAGGGGGGGGTTTAATCTAATTGTGTAAAGGTTGGGAAAGGTTGAATGTTGAAGTATCCATGTTCGAAGCTGGAGAGTGATAGCGGATTTCTTTTCAATGGTGGTTCAGAGGAAATTATTTAGCTATGTTTAAGTTGAAGGCGGAACTATAGTCGTTGCGGGTTGGTTTTGTACTAAGGATGTATAGGGATTCGAGGATGCGTAGGTCAGTTGGTTGGTATGCTGAATTGATAATTTTGAAATTGGTGGGGAGTAGTGGGTGATTGTGGAGGTGGCAATGATCTCTTATTGCTGATTTTGATGGTTTGTTTAAAGGTTGTAATGTTCTGGTAGAGATGCCGCGATGTTCGTCCACTCTTGTTTGATATTGGCGAATGGTGCTGCCAATATAACTCGCTTCGCAGTGAGTACAGTTGAAACGGTAAACAGTGGACGAAACAAGGAGTTGGTTTTTTTTTCTTTATGGTTGAGATACGATTTAAGGCTGTTATTACTGGTGAATACAAATTGAAGGTTAATTTGAGGGTAAAGAGGGGTGAGTAGGTGGCGAAGTTCTGATTGTATTTCGTAACTAATATAGTCGTAGTAGGGAAAAGAAAAGTATTGTAAATCTTTTTTAACAGTGGGGACTTTAAGAGGGGGTTGATAAATGTTGTTGAGAAAATTTCTAGTTAGAGATTGTAGTAAATGTTTTGGGAAAGAGTTATTAATGCTGAAATTGTGAATGAATTCTATTTCGTTGTGGAAGGATAAGTAAGAGGAACAAAGTTGAGAGGCACGATGGATTAACGTTTAAATACTGTTAATTTTATATAGTGAAGGGATGTGGCTTAAGTAGTTAGTACCTAGGCCTGTATATGTAGGTTTTCGATATATGGAAGTACTGAATTTATTATTATGTTTTGGTATTGTTATATCTAAGAAGGGTAAGGTGTTGTTAGATTTGTCTTCTTTAGTGAACTTGATGGTTTGATGCTGGGAATTGAGATAGGTAAGAAAAAGAGGGGCGTGGTTAGCATTGTGAAAGAGGAGAAAAGTGTCATCGACGTATCTTTTATATAGGTGTGGTATGTAATGGGTGGGGCAGTGGAGTAGCCAGTTATTTTCGTGGTAACAGAGAAAAAGATGTTGGCTAGTGTGGCATTTAGGGGGGATGCCATGGCTAGTGAATCGGTTTGTTGGTAAAGTTGAAAAAGAAGTAGGTGTCTGAAGCGGCAAGAGTTAGCAGTTTGGTTCCTCAAAAACAAACCCTTCAATCTAGTTATATATATATATATATGTGTGTGTGTATAAAAAAAAAGGATGCGTTTCTTGAAAATGCTTACAGTGAATAGTGCCTATACGTAAAGCATTCGTGTGTCGCATAAACGAGGGTACATAACACAAAATAAAAGCTTGCAACTCCTATTAATAATTATAATCTAGTCGTCTAGGCAAATATCTTCTTGTTTTTGTTTTTGTTTTCATTTTTAGAGGAATAAAAGCTGAATGCAAGTTTTTATCCACAGTCACGAGATTACTTCATCCAATAATCGTATCTGTGCGTGATTGAAACAAGTGAAATTTTCCTTAAGAGCTATTCGCTATACCACGAGAATGATAAACAGTTTTACAATGAAAGCGGCTCAATGATTTAATATATGCAAAGTTACTCTATTGAAATAATCATATATATATATATATTAAAATTGTATATGATTGGTGGAAAGTATACATTTTTGTATATATATTTTTTTATAGAATTAA
>JAJOZX010003192.1:405000-415000 GCA_023014485.1 Bathynomus jamesi | reverse complement strand
ATTTGTCAAAGGAATAATAATAATAATAATAATCCTAATATCGGTAGACGATAATAAACGTTGTTTACGTATATAATACGTTTGACTGTTAATAATTATTACAGCGTTCGAGAGATTCGTCGATGATATCTATCTTGTGTGTGACTTTATTTATATAATAATTATTACGTATACTGGTGAAGTTGGTTGGTTGTAAATAGAATATAAGCGTGTTCGACATCCGTACAAGGAATCCGAAATCAAGTTAATCAACGTAGGTTGTCAAATGTGTGGTTTTTTTTTTGGGGGGGGGGGGGGGGGGGTCTTTGAGACGCATTTATGGCAAAAGCAATGATGTGCAGCTTCTTTATAGAGGTGGGGTCGGGTGGGGGGGAAGGAGGTTAACGTACCGCCCAGCTATAAGTTTAAGGGTCAATAGACGAGATCCAGTTAGTATATTACTTTATAGAACTTCGGTTTCTCATAAAATACTATCGGTCATTGAACGATTTGTAGCCATTAAACAATAATACCCATACCCAGTTAATTAATGATCGATTTAACAAAAAATTCATTATAAAATCTTGAAACTTTAAGAAATGAAAACACGATTTAGCAGTTATTAATAAAAAAATACAATGACAATGATGTAAAATTGTTTTTTTTTAATTTTAAGATGAACTAAACCTAGAATTTGTACTATAAAATGGTCATAATGAGTAAATATTATACTTTTGAGTTTATACAAAAGCATTTCATAATTCTTACATTAATTTCGATGGAAATAGAAAAGCTTTCAAGTTGTCTGCAACCAAATTACCAATTTTCCGAATAAAAATAGAAAAAAATTAAGATTTTTTTTTTTTTTTGCAGTAATTGTGTTAGAAATATTGTATTGGTTTGTTGGTAGCATTTGAACGCGTGTTAACTGCCATTATACACGAAGCAACTGACCAACTTGTGTGCTTTTATTGTGAGTATATATATATATATATACACACACACAGTATATACAGAGGGTTGACCAAAGTAAACAAACACCACGACGATTGTCCTCAAGAACTCAAAAACAAATGGCAAAGCTCATCAATGGAATGCCAAAACGTGTATCAGCTTTACCTGATGGAAAGGGTAAAAGCAACACGATTCTAAATGTATTGATTCAATAAATATGTTATATATATATATATATATATATATATATATATATATATATATATATATATATGAATTTCACAATAAAACACGTGAAATGAATAAATGCTGCAAACCCACAAGGAAAAAGAAAAACGATTCCAAGGCCTTTCGTGTATTCAAAGCTACACCTCGTCAGGGAATGAAGATAAACGGCGAGATACCCATAAATATATACAATGTACAGGAAAAACAAAACAATTAGCACATACTTAACAAGGGTTAATGAGAGGCAAAAGAAATTTTAACATGATATCGTCAATTTTATACGTCCCCGCACTGTTATTGAAATTGCTTTTAAAATGAATAAATGCACATTCTAGAATATTTCGTTCTATTATATCTCTGTTTTTAACAAGCGCTTTAGAACTACCCCACTTGATGCTATGGTTACATCTATACATATGGTTAAATAAAGCATTGGAAGTATTAGCTGTTCTACAAGCATATTTATGCTGTTTTACCCTAATATCTAACGTTTTACCGGTTTGGCCTATATATACTGAGTTACATTGTGTACATCCGATCGAATACACACAACCAACAACATTATCAGGGCTATTCTTTATTAGGCGTGATTTAACAGTATTATTATACTTAAAGATTACATTAATGCCAATTGCTTTAAGTACAGTTGGAAGGTATTGAAAATTAACATGGTAAGGTAGGCTAAGGATATTTTTATGCTGAAATTCCTTTACAATTACATTATTATAATACCTATTCTTGGCTTTCTTAAGACAGTTATCTAAAAATGAAATAGGATAACATAATTTAGTACCAATATTCATGATATTGCATCACTCGGAATCTAAAAATTCAGGACTGACAACTCTCAATGCTCGAAGAAACATAGCAGAGAAAATAGAGGATTTAATCGAAGGATGATGGTCAGAATAAAAATGCACGTAAGAGTTATTATTAGTAGGCTTACGGTAGACTTCATATTTGAACTGATTAGAGCATCTCCAAATTTTTAGATCAAGAAAAGATAGGCTTCCATCATTTTCTTTTTCAACTGTAAACTTAATAGATGGGACTAAATTGTTGAGCCTACCAAGAAATAAGTCCACATCCAAATTATTAGGCCAAAGGCATAAAATATCATTATATACCTGTACCAAACCAGGTTAAAATTAACAATCGTAGGCAAAATTCTACTTTCAAAAAATTCCATATATAAATTAGCTAGTACAGGTGAAAGGGGATTTCCCATAGCCAATCCAAACGACATAACATAAAACTTATTTTCAAACTGAAATTTACAATCTTTGACACACAGCTTAATTAACTCCATAAGAGTGTTGTGTTGAACAGGGAAAGAATATTCAGAAATCTTATCTTTTAAAAAATCAAGTAGGTCATATCTGTACGGCTTAGTAAAAACACACAAAGTTAATAATACCATGAGGCCTATTGTTAGCTCAGTGGGCTCCGTAACCTATAAGCTATCAAAATGGTTAGTTTATTAACACCGTTAGTTGGCTCTATTTCTGAGTCACATATTGTAAATAGCATGGATCTTATTGACAAACTGAAGTTCCCTAATGACCCTAATTTCAAATTGTTAAGCTTCGATGTATGCTCGCTATTCACAAAAGTCCCTGTTGATGACCTACTTGATTTTTTAAAAGATAAGATTTCTGAATATTCTTTCCCTGTTCAACACAACACTCTTATGGAGTTAATTAAGCTGTGTGTCAAAGATTGTAAATTTCAGTTTGAAAATAAGTTTTATGTTATGTCGTTTGGATTGGCTATGGGAAATCCCCTTTCACCTGTACTAGCTAATTTATATATGGAATTTTTTGAAAGTAGAATTTTGCCTACGATTGTTAATTTTAACCTGGTTTGGTACAGGTATATAGATGATTTTATGCCTTTGGCCTAATAATTTGGATGTGGACTTATTTCTTGGTAGGCTCAACAATTTAGTCCATCTATTAAGTTTACAGTTGAAAAAGAAAATGATGGAAGCCTATCTTTCTTGATCTAAAAATTTGGAGATGCTTAATCAGTTCAAATATGAAGTCTACCGTAAGCCTACTAATAATAACTCTTACGTGCATTTTATTCTGACCATCATCCTTCGATTAAATCCTCTATTTTCTCTGCTATGTTTCTTCGAGCATTGAGAGTTGTCAGTCCTGAATTTTTAGATTCCGAGTGATGCAATATCATGAATATTGGTACTAAATTATGTTATCCTATTTCATTTTTAGATAACTGTCTTAAGAAAGCCAAGAATAGGTATTATAATAATGTAATTGTAAAGGAATTTCAGCATAAAAATATCCTTAGCCTACCTTACCATGTTAATTTTCAATACCTTCCAACTGTACTTAAAGCAATTGGCATTAATGTAATCTTTAAGTATAATAATACTGTTAAATCACGCCTAATAAAGAATAGCCCTGATAATGTTGTTGGTTGTGTGTATTCGATCGGATGTAAAACAGCATAAATATGCTTGTAGAACAGCTAATACTTCCAATGCTTTATTTAACCATATGTATAGATGTAACCATAGCATCAAGTGGGGTAGTTCTAAAGCGCTTGTTAAAAACAGAGATATAATAGAACGAAATATTCTAGAATGTGCATTTATTCATTTTAAAAGCAATTTCAATAACAGTGCGGGGACGTATAAAATTGACGATATCATGTTAAAATTTCTTTTGCCTCTCATTAACCCTTGTTAAGTATGTGCTAATTGTTTTGTTTTTCCTGTACATTGTATATATTTATGGGTATCTCGCCGTTTATCTTCATTCCCTGACGAGGTGTAGCTTTGAATACACGAAAGGCCTTGGAATCGTTTTTCTTTTTCCTTGTGGATTGCAGCATATATATATATATATATATATATATATATATATATATATATATATATATATATAAGTTATATGCAGGGTGTTTGAAAACTTTCTGTACAAATTGTAATGGGGGATAGGCAACACCAAGACAAACCCTTTTCGTCTATAAGTGTATGTCCGCTGACGTCACCATTCGGCGCGAGAGGGCGCCGCTGCAATTGGCTGAAAGGTGAAGTGGGCTAGACTCGCGCTTGCCGCGGGCATTCTTAAATCGGACGTAGTACGTAACATGGAGCGCTTCACGACTGCTGAGATTGCTGACATGCATATGGTGTATGGGGCTGCCAATGGAAACGGAAGAGCTGCTGTGAGGTTGTACCGACAGCGCTTCCCAAACAGACGTGTGCCAAACCACCAAACGTTTGCGCATTTGCATCGGCGACTGCGAGAAACTGGAACATTCCATGCAAACATGCATGACACTGGTCGGGAGAGAAACGTGCGCACTCCTGACATGGAAGAAAAAATCCTACGGCGATTTGAGGACAATCCAAGCGCAAGCACGCGAGGTGTTGCACGTATCCTCGGCTTAAACACACCCTCACGTGTGAAACAGGCCTCATCTGAGAACAGCACGTAAGCCGGAAAATTAGGTTGCACCGCTGTCTGCTGCAGAAACCAGCGTGCGAATTCCACACGAAGAGGGTAATCCAGAGGTTGTAATGACTGGACTCTCTGACGATGAAACGGATGTAACTGCTGCTCGTGCAACACTCTCCAGACCAGGTCGTGGTTCACACCGAGGATACGTGCAACACCTCGCGTGCTTGCGCTTGGATTGTCCTCAAATCGCCGTAGGATTTCTTCTTCCATGTCAGGAGTGCGCACGTTTCTCTCCCGACCAGTGTCATGCATGTTTGCATGGAATGTTCCAGTTTCTCGCAGTCGCCGATGCAAATGCGCAAACGTTTGGTGGTTTGGCACACGTCTGTTTGGGAAGCGCTGTCGGTACAACCTCACAGCAGCTCTTCCGTTTCCATTGGCAGCCCCATACACCATATGCATGTCAGCCATCTCAGCAGTCGTGAAGCGCTCCATGTTACGCGTACTACGTCCGATTTAAGAATGCCCGCGGCAAGCGCGAGTCTAGCCCACTTCACCTTTTAGCCAATTGCAGCGGCGCCCTCTCGCGTCGAATGGTGACGTCAGCGGACATACACTTATAGACGAAAAGGGTTTGTCTTGGTGTTGCCTATCCCCCATTACAATTTGTACAGAAAGTTTTCAAACACCCTGTATATATGTTTGTAGAGGCATCTTATAATAGTAACCCGTAACTTTATGTTCGTATTACACAGAAATATACTAAAGACGAAAAAACCGAAATATTTGAAATTGCAGGGATCACGAATTCCTGGTCCAGTTTGTTCAGAGGAAGCCTAGGGTGATATGAATGTACTTGTGTCTGGAACGATTGCGTTTGTATTGCCTTGGGGAGAAAACACAAACTTGTAGTGCATCTTGCTCCTGAGGTATCATGCACCCGAGCCTATAAAACCAGGCGTGTCTGCAAAGCAAACTAACGACACAAATCATAATGAATTTGATCGCAAATTGGATTATGATAACAGAACATTGTTGCTAACACTGGTGGTGGTGAACAACGTATGGAAGCCTCATTATAGTACGTTGACACTCTATGTACTTGGCAATAATGCTCTTAGCTGCCTGTACCCTGGGTGTATGGGCGAAGCGGTGCTTTGCAAAAGACAGTAAAACAGCGAGACCTTTGTTCTGTACCTCTGACTCAGTCTGCTAACAGCTGTGTCAAAGACATTGATTATATATATATATATATATATATATATATATTATATTATATATTATATATAAGAGAGAGAGAGAGAGAGAGAGAGAGAGAGAGAGACAATCGCTCATCCCGTGAAACAGGTAAGGCTCGTGATTCTACCCCTGGAATTGGCTTGAAGAAGGAGAGAATTGTTTTCTCGAGCTCAGTAAATGGTCAATTAAATTAGCCTTGGCTCTCTTTGAGCTGAAGATGTTCCTTGTCTAGCCGTTAGTTTGGGAATACTGTAAATTCTGCCTTTCCTATTTCTCAATGTTGTTTGGGTAGTTTCTAAGGTTCAGTTTGGGGTTAAAAACTAGTTTGGCTATTATTTTCCATGCCTCTCTCTCTCTCTCTTTCTTCTTCTTCTTCTTCTTGTTTCCACCGAAAATAGGTTTAATTTACGTTATTCTTCCCATTAATTTAGTTTCAGCCATTGACCTTGGCTGTGAATGTTCGGTTAATTTTTTCTACAATTGTCTAATTTCTTCGTTTTTTAATATACGGATGTTAAGTTTAGAAACAGCCTGGAAAGTTATTCCCCGATTTTGTGGTGGTGAGGCGGGGGCGGCAAGAGTGCACCAAGAATCAATTGAGCTCGAGCATTGACAGGGTAAATGGCCGACCAAACCCAACCCAGGCGCCAACAGCTGGGAGCGAACCCGGAGCCTCACCGCCCAAAGTCTATAACACCCAGATCACTGAACTGCCGGTAACTATAAGGAACGTTTAGACAGTAACTTTACTATGATCAAGTTTTTGGTTTCGGTAATGGTATCAGAGAATTTTGCAGTTGGGGTGTTGGGGGGGGGGGGGGGGAGTATATATAACTATAATATCATGTTAGGTTTTTGTTGCTAAAAGTTCTACGCAGCTGTTTGATTTACTTACTCTCATTTCCAGGAAGTATTCGCTATGTACAGTATGTAGGGGTTCCCGCGAGACCTCATGTGGGGACCCCACTATCTTTGAGCGAACCAACCAAACGTAAACATAAATTGTGAGTAACAAAAAATTAACATATAATCAGTAGCGACAAATAATAATCAATAATACTTCTAGAAAATTGCTAGTCAATGTTGGGTGCCCCTGTTTGCGGGACGGGGGTGGGGTGGGGGGGTTTCACCCCCGCTGCCGTCTAACAGAGGCAATGATCATTTCTATCATATAGTTCCCCTCAATGTATTTATACGATAAATGGCACAACCTACTCAACACGTTTCTATCCTGTCGACCCGTATAGCTTGTTATATCTAGCCATTGATTTGAATTTCTTTTTTATCAATGCAATATTCGCATTTTTCACAGTTTTGTTGGCAGTCTTTAAGATGTAAAACAAATTATTACCACCATTTAATATATGCACAATTTCACCCAAAAGATATTTCGAGTTTACAAATACGCATAAATGCTCTGACAATCACAATTAATAAGCCGCGACTGACAATTGCTCTCTCGATTTATTGTGCACACCCAAGACAGACCCCATGCCATGTTCCCTCCTATACTAACCCCCTACCCCCGTTTATAGCCCCTTTAAGGGTCTCCTCAAGAAGGTAAAGACTATAAAAAAAAGGAGAAAAGCGAATAAAGAAGATGAAGAATATAAAAAGAGACAAATAATAGAAGAAAACAAGACAAAAGTAGAAAAGAAAAATAGGCTTTAAAAATAGAAGGGAAGGGAATTGTCCCAAAAAGAATTGTCGTCTTGAAGGTAATACTTGTCCCATCTTTTATTATTATTATTTTTATTTCTTTTATTATTTATTTCATTATTTCTTTTATTATTTAAGACATTTCGAGATTTTTTTTTTTCCCACGCTATGAAACGTGGTCTGATTTTTTTAAAAGATAAAAATGAATTTGAGGAAGGTAATATAAATTCTGACCCTAATCTTTGGTCCCATATATATAACCAATTAAAGTTATATATATATATATATATATGTGTGTGTGTGTGTATATATATGAAACTTATATATATATCGCCTCGGTGATACGTATAGTGGTTAGCGTCGCTGACTACGAATCCATCGGCCCCGGGATCGAGACCCGGTGACGGCAGGCGGCACCGCAGCAAGACCCAGCTGTTCATCGTTCCACACAATAAAACAAAATTGGTCGGTGGATAGCTTAGTGGTTAAGACGCTGGGCTGCTGGAGGGGCGTGGTTCGGATTCACGTTAAACTGTAGGTCTAAGGTGGAGAGACAAGTTTGAACTTCGTCAGAATGAACAAGTCGGACGGAAGCAAATCAAGGTTTTATATATATATTATATATATATATAATATATATATATATATATATTACTAAAAATATACTGTATACGGACGGTTTGCTATCGCTAATACTTGTGGTTTGTTTTTGGTTCAGTTTGTATAGAGCAAGCCTAAAGTAATACATATGTGACTGTGATTGATACGGGTAAAAATGTGCTGCCTTGGGGAGGAAGCAAACTTGCGAGGCATCTTGCTCCTGAAGAACCACGCATCAAGAATGATAATAACTGGGATGTCTGCAATACAAACTAGCAAAAATTGCAATCTATTGAATACGGAGCAATGTTGCCTGATAGTGGTGATGAATCACATACGAAAGCCTCGTCAGTACTTTGACCTTCTATTTGCTTGGCAATGCTGCTGCGAGCTGCTCGTACCCTGAATGTGCGGAAGGTGCTCTATGTAAAAAGATGTTTAACTCTTCATACTTCCATTTAAACTATATATATATATATAATATATTATATATATAATATGTTACAGTCAAAGTGTGTAACCAGCCATTTCGCGTAATGGCTGAAACTTTTAGTCACTTCGCGAAATGACTTTCACTTGGCCATTTCGCGAAATGATTAAAATCTTCAGCTATTAAGCGAAATGGCTGAAATTCCACCTTGGTCATTTCGTGAAATGGCTAAAATGACTTTTGTCATGAATTCATGGAAATAACAAACATCACAATAAAATTGGAAACCTTTATTTAACTAACTAAATCTGCTAAAACATACATACATCCACAGGTCTGTTCAAATAAGTGAGAAACACTCTTCAAATACACATTTGAACACATTTGAACACATTTAAATTTGAATTTTCAATATAGAGGTTTTCAAATACTAACCGGGCTTTCAATGTTATTCCGATGTCCGCCATTGAAGGCCCTGTTGGGTCAACTGTATGCCCTTGACAATTGGGTAGGTTAAGTCGTGATTTTTTTCGTTAAAACTAACGAAAATAACACACCTTACAAGATCATTTGCCCGGTTAGGTCAACTGTAGGCCCGGTTAGGTCAACTGTATGTCCGGTTAGGTCAACTGTATGCCCTTGACAATTGGTTAGGTTAAGTCGTGTTATTTTTGTTAAAACTAACGAAAATGACACAACTTAACCAATTGTCAAGGGCATACAGTTGACCTAACCGGGCAAATAATCTTGCACGAAATGACCAAGTTGGAATTTCAGCCATTTCGCGCAATGGCTGAAGATTTTAGTCATTTCGCGAAATGACCAAGTGAAATAGCCATTTCGCGAAATAACCAAGTGAAATAGCCATTTCGCGAAATGACTAAAAGTTTCAGCCATTACGCGAAATGGCTGGTTAGTCCAGTGGCGACTGGCGTATAGGAGCGATGGAGCGGTCGCTCCCCCTTGCTTGAAACGATAAATATTAATTTAACAGATAAAAAATATATTAATTTTAAGATATTAAAAAAAATATTCTTGAAATATATTTTAAAAATTCATGTGGCATATCATGATTCATGAGGCATTTTGAGTAAGCCTTCATACAGTACATAATATTCTAAACTTATAGCACAGCTTCAACCAGCGTACTGCTGTTTGAATACAAAATTATATTGCAGCCGAATGGAGCGATAGATTTTTCGCTCAAGTAAATATAAATTATATTTTACTGTTGTAATGAAAATATAAGTACAATCGCGAATTTTTTTATAATAACAACTTTATTTTACTAATAGTTACTTCAGTAATAATGATATAAGCCATTTATATGTATTTTATTGAAATTATTACTTATTTGTAATTAACTAGAATTGTACGTCTGGCATAGCCGCATATGTTAATACAAGTACTCTTGTGAGCGACAGTTGGATTCGCGCTAGCCTATTGTGAGTCCGTGTTGTCGTACAATTTTATGAAATCG
>JAJOZX010003192.1:390000-402500 GCA_023014485.1 Bathynomus jamesi | reverse complement strand
ACTAACACATCCATATATATATATTATATATATATTCTTTTGTAAGTTTTTATAGGAACAAATATTACGGTTGAATTGTTTAAAACATAGTCATCATAAATTGGACTTAGTTAACTGACTTATTTAATTCTACTTCTAATTAGACTTAGTTTTAAACCTTTATTAATTAACTAATCTAATTAGCGAAAGGTTTTTCATTTCATTAAACTTCATAATTGCTTCCTTGACTCGTGTGTTTTCAATAGTTTTGCGTTACAAAGCAAATAATTTTTTGAAAATTTTCCCCCCGTCAGTAAACAAAACGTCATAACTCATAAGATACTCAGTACTTTGAAGAAAATACTCTACATTATTGTCTAATCCACACCGTTTTAGTGGATCTTCTGAACTTACACGCAGGGAACTAAACTATACGGCATATGAGGCCATTAGAATAGCACAGGCGTATCCCCCGGTTTCCCGATATCCCATTTTCGTGCAGTAACCAATCAGCCCGTTGTATTCTTTGGGTGTGACGAGCCCCCTAACACGGGCTTGAGACCAAAACCATTAAACTCGGTTCAGTCGTTAACGAGTAATAACGTTCGCTAACTTTAATAAATGCGTTTATCTCAAAACTTGATTTTCGGGCGTACGCCCTTTCTATTCTATACGTCTCATATGACTTTTAACTATCTCTCTTGCGCTGTTTATTAGATTACAATATCGTAATTTTGTGACTGCGACAGGCAATCTTTCTCGTGCAAGCTTTTTAATCCTTGAATTATATAATACTGGCGCAACAACTTTGTTTTGCTTCCAATGGATTTAATACTAAGTATTGTTTATAGCTGTTTACATTCAGGCTAACCTTGAACGCAAACAACCTTGAAGAAAACGTTGTTTTATCAATCTTGACAATTGAAAACATATCTAAATTAAAAACAACACTTAAAATGAAACCTATTCTACGTCTTTAGTCAACTATTCACCACAGGAAGCTTAGAATTATAAAACTTAAATTCATTTACACATATAAATACTGTGTAAATAAAAAATGTATGCTATAATATATATATATATATATATCGTAAAGAACGACGCTTGTATAGGAGATATTCCGCGCAAGACGAGAAAGAGAAAACAACAAATGAAAAATGAAGTACCACCTGGGAATCGAACCCGGGATCTTCCGATTGCCGGTCAGACGCGATAACCACTACACCATGGACTTCACTCTTCCAAATGCCGTAATTCCTCTACATACTCGCAGAAACCAATGCCCCAAGGGGCACCTCCCGCATGCCGTAACATTATATACATTCAACTGCAAAGAATTACGGCATTTGGAAGAGTGAAGTCCATGGTGTAGTGGTTATCGCGTCTGACCGGCAATCGGAAGATCCCGGGTTCGATTCCCAGTGGTACTTCATTTTTTCATTGTTGTTTTCTCTTTCTCGTCTTGCGCGGAATATCTCCTATACAAGCGTCGTTCTTTACGTTATTTATACTGCGTGTTCTTTGCAGTTGAATGTATATAATGTTACGGCATGCGGGAGGTGCCCCCTTGGGGCATTGGTTTCTGCGAGTATGTAGAGGAATTACGGCATTTGGAAGAGTGAAGTCCATGGTGTAGTGGTTATCGCGTCTGACCGGCAATCGGAAGATCCGGGTTCGATTCCCAGGTGGTACTTCATTTTTTCTTTGTTGTTTTCTCTTTCTCGTCTTGCGCGGAATATCTCCTATACAAGCGTCGTTCTTTACGTTATTTATACTGCGTGTTCTTTGCAGTTGAATGTATATATATATATATATATGAAAATAAATAAATGAAATCCACAAATACTGAAATAAGGTAAAGATCTCACCGCATGTATAACAACTACACACACACACACACACAAAAGCCTATAAACCATTGTTCTAAAAGGTAAAATATATATATATATATATTTACATCCCAAAACTGTTTATATACACAGAGTGAAGGCGAGAACAATGCTTGGTTGTTCTAATAGATTGTTCTTTTTTTTTTACCCTTGCATACCCCTGCGGGCAGTCTACATTTTCGTTTCGCATAAACAAACCACCTGTTCACAGCGAGAATAGAAAGGCACCGAAAGGTTCTTCTAAACTCGCTTATTTTTGCGTTTTAAACACAACACAGAAGGTAATTATGCTTTCTTTTCTTTGAATTCTATAGTTGAGATAAACAAGAGAGGAACCAGCAAAAAAAAATGGGGATTCCAAATGGAGCCCGAATTCAGATCTGTTTTTCACAAATGTAATTGTTTAAAGCGGGAGAAAGAAAAAGGTCTTTGTTTATTACAGAAATTATCTTTTATAGTTCTTTTTTTGTTCTTTGTTAACATATATTGTTTTAATGTTTTTAGTTACAAAAATATGTATAAAAAGCTTTTTCAATTTTGGTTTGTTTGAATTATTAAATAGTTAACTATTTTATACATCTATATTTGTATAACTCTCTCTCTCTCTCTCTCTCTCTCTCTCTCTCTCTCTCCTATGATATATATATGCTTATTATACAAACATATATGACCCTTTTCATGACTGTTCCCATAAAATATATTTATTGTCTTTCAGTGATGTAAAATATGACCCACGTTGGCACTATGAAACAAAAGTAGCTTTTCGACATTCTTTCACGCTATTTTGACCTTTATGACCTGACTCTAATCAAGCTGAACAGTAGGAAATAAACGGATGTCATTAAGACTAAAATGGCATGCATTGACGGATGTCAGGACAAATGGAAATAGATAGTTTTATTTTTAAGAAAGTAATATATATATATATATATATATATATATATATATATATATATATATATATATACACACACACTCGTATATCATATATAACATCATCGATGCATTTACAGTTTAAGGAAAAGTATGAAGAATTAAACATCTTTTTACACAGAAAACCATTTCGCCCATACGCCCATTTCAGCGTACGAGTAGCTCGCAGTGGCAATGCCAAGCAGTTAGGGGGGTCAAAGTACTGGCGAGGCCCGCGTACGTGGTTCATCACCACTGAAAGCAACAATGCTTCTGTGTTAATCTAGTCCAAAGAATATGTATAGCTGTATTCAGTTGACTGCAATTTTCGTTAGTTTGTATTGCAGCCAACCCCAGTCATCATCAGTCCTGATGTTTGACTTATATATATATATATATATATATATATATATATATATATATATATATATATATATATATATATATATATATATATATATCGGCAATGTTGATGCGAGCTGGTGATACCCTGACATGGGCATAATAATTAAGATTGCCTTGAACATTGATTTTTTAGAATTAATATATTTAAATTAAATAAATAAATAAATATATATATATATATATATATATATATATATATATATATATATATATATATATATATCGCAAAAAAACACACATTACAAGTTAATGAATATATTATCACCTTTCCACTCGCTCGTTTTGCTATGCGGAATAAAGCAAATACCCACCCGACCCACTGTGTAGGTATTTGGGATTCTCTGCGTGGTCACGTGGGCTCCAGATGCCTTTGTCTCGCGCACAATGGACCCTAATTAGTAACTAATGTGTCTGTAAGGGGGACCTGAACTCTATTTCACGGAGCCACAGCCAAAGTGCGTGGAAGATAAGTTACCCTAGATCAAAACCATTTATCATCTTTACACACACACACACACACACACACACACACACACATATATATATATATATATATATATATATATATATATATACACATTACACTCATACACAAAGTTGTGTTTCTTACTTAGCATATGTTGCGTCATCACTGATTTATAGTAAGTCAAAGAAATATTAATAAAATTACTGTTATCAAGATGGAAAAATTTTATTGTTGAGAGTTTTGGGCACGGTTAATTAATCATTTTTAGGAGAAAGTGATGAATGATGAAATTTTCTAATTAATCAATGATTAACTGATTAAAAATGATTAAGAATTAAATACTTCTGAAAGGAGTAAGAAAGAGCTTTATTGTTTCTGTTGCGTGAAATAAGACCGAAGAAAACATTTTGCTCAAACATTTAGTTTGTTTTAGTTCAAGAAATGAGGCATGGGCGGATTAGACAGTTTATACACGCAAAAAGGTGCCAAATTCAAATGATACATTACAAAATTTAAGGTAAAATGGTGGTGAAATTATGAGGAAAATAAATCATTTCCCATCATTTTCTAAAATTTTTTTTTTTTTATTAATTAGTGATTAAATTCGAAACAATGATTAACTGATTAACTGATTAATCAGAACCATGCCCTAAGAGAGTTACAGTAAATATATTTTTTATAATTAAATTATATTTATATTGTTCAGGAACAGCTATTGTCTTAATTTATTTATCTAAAGATATACCTAATTTCGTATTCATTTTACATAATTTAAGAGATTGAAATATAAAGCTATGTAGAGAGAGAGAGAGAGAGAGAGAGAGAGAGAGAGAGAGAGAGTCCAACGAAGAACCTGAGATCCACTCCAGGCTAGCCCAAGAAGATAGTAGAAAAGTTAGAAATAGTAATGAAAAAAAGAACACTGAAAATTTATACCATGCTTACACTTATAAACTTGTGAAACTATCACATAGAAATAGTAATAATAGTAAAGTATAGAACAGACAAGGCTCTCTCCCTCCTCAGCCAGCCACTGCTGACAGAAAATAGTGATGAAAGAAGCTTTATAGGAAAGTAGGAAAAAATATGATGAAAAGAATAGCTTCAGAGTTCATTCACACCATACGTACACTTATCTCGTGTATTCAGTTACGCATTAGGAGACAGCGGAAAATAAAGGATAGAATGAATACTGAACTATTAATCTAATCTGCACCATGCATTTTTTTTAAGGATTTTTAAATTTATTTATTATATACAAGAAGTTATCATTTCGTCGTTGCATCATAAATTTCTCCGTAGCGTGCCAAAGCCACCGTATCCAAGATTTATCATATATTGCGTCCTTCACATAGGACTTACCTAGATAAAGCATAGGAATTACCCAGATAAAGCATAGGAATTACCCAGATAAAGCATAGGAATTACCTAGATAACATTATGCATTTCTATAAAACACTTATCTAGACTAATTAACAAGGTTGGCGAGTGTCTGAGCGTGTTTTCTGTAATTGAATGTCTGTTATGTGTATGTGTCTGCCAACTCTTTGAATGTCGCGATTATTCAACGTGGGTCTCCCGCCGTGAAAGGTATTTATGCGGCAAGTGATATACTGCGTTGTTCATACTTCGCGGTGTTGTGCCACCACCAGAACAAAGAAAATCTCCTTCTCTCGAGGTATCTCAGTGGAGGGTCCCTGTATTTATCCCCGTGTACTTGTCTCTTATGGAGTATGAAAGTATTTCGTGGGTGATCACACGTTGTTGCTACGGCAAATTTAAGAGTCTCCCACTTAGAGGTATTTATGAGGCAAGTGATCAAAAGATGAGTTGCTCAATGGTTGATCATGCTATGTGGGGCACAATACAATCAGAGGTGTCTCTCTAAAGTGGGGGAAGGACTAAATGTAGAATGAAATCTTTAAACAAACATGAAGCAACACTGGTCCAGGGGGTATCTCCAACTGGCCAGACCTACAATTTGAAGATTCCCCATGCATAATGGTTAATGGGGCATAATAATGCATAATATGCATAATGTTTATTTATCATGGAAAATTTGCTTATTTTTATTTGCAAAATTTGACGTTAATATTTAAAACTAAAGTTCCACTATGACTAAGTAGCTTTCCTGAAGATGAGTATGACTATTCGGAGGTTTTGACTCCCAAAAGAGAGAGAGAGAGAGAGAGAGAGAGAGAGAGAGAGAGAGAGAGAGAGAGAGTGTGTGTGATCGATGTGTTTTCCTTGTGTTTCGTTTGAACGTATTTGGGCTGATCTGTATCTATTGAAAGGCTGTTTGGAGATATCATTAAAAGGAAGAGAACAGCTGGTCTCTATACGAAAGGATACACCTACGATGGTTCGGATGGTTGGCATGGTTGGCATTCGAAAGTGACACTTTCCGATGAGGCATTGACTAAGTTTGTCTGTTTATGCCAAAAAATTTGATCCCCGCATTTTGCTCAGGGAAGAAAGGTCTAAAATCTGATTTCTGGCTTTTATTATTATTATTATTATTATTATTATTATTATCATTATTATTATTATTTATTTATCCCTTTTTAGGGGCGGGGATGAGGGGTGGGGTGCGGAGAATGCTCAAAGGGTGGTATTTGAGATGAAATTTATGCTATACCAATTTATATTTATTAATGACCAATTTTACCAAATTAATAATAATAAATTTCTTTGCTTCTCTCTATTTTATGATTTTGTACTCCATATATTTAAATTCACGACTAATATATATATATATATATCAGGACAATCCTACATTGTGGTTACCTGAGATAGAGAAAACTCGAGGAAAGCAACTCTCTCCTTCACAAAAGCGGCAATTATAGAGGTAAGGCCAAGAGCCTGACCTCCGTGTATTAAGGGATAACTCCTACCAGATTACCAGAATATATATACACAAGTAAATATATATATATATATATATAATTATATATATATATATATAGATATATATATGTGTGTTGTGTGTGTGTGTGTGTGTGTGTGTGTGTGCTAAGTGTTTTTATACTGTACTTTGTTAATAAAGCGAAATTAGACGTATTTTTGGAATTTAAAAGTAGGCCTACACGGCGCGTAGAATAAACAACGTATCCTAATTCTCAGTTGTTAGACGAACGACAATAGGTGTTCTGATTACCTTTCGGTTGACTCTGCCTTGTTTCAAAGCCTCTCTCTCTCTCTCTCCTCTCTCCTCTCTTTCTCTCTCTCTCTCTCTCTCCCCTTTTAAAATATATATATATTTTTTTTTTGGGGGGGGGGGGAGTAGTGGGCGGGAAACTGTCCTCAGTTATTGAATTTATTCAATTTCCTTTTCTAACTTTTAATTCACTGCAATTTTATATTTACGTAACTCCGCTCGTGTCTTTTCTTATTAATTTTCATTCTATTTATTTCCATTTCTTTTGCTTTCCATCTATACATTCTTTCATATATATATATATATATATATATATATATATATATATATATATTGAATAGGGAAATTCGAGAAGAAGATTTGCGGTGAATGAAATTAGTCGAAAAATGGAGAAAGTTTAGAAAAATATGACAATCATTGCTTTAAGTTTCAAGATTTGTTATTATTTATTATTATTATTATTATTATTATCATTATTATTATTATTATTATTATTATTAACTAAAGCCACAGTTGTGATTGAAAAGGTGCATATATATATATATATATATATATATATATATATAATATATATGAAATATCACGCGCGAGTGCGCATGATTTTCACGTTAGTCGAAATTAATTCCACCCGAAATCGAATCCGGGATCTTTTGAGTATAAGTCGCAGGTACTGACCACCGCGCTTCGACTAGGTTCACATATTCGCCGCCAGTGTGTTTACTTTTACGTTGTTGTAGCTCAGTGGTTAGCGCCAACGACTTTTGTTCAAGAGGTCTCACGTTCGAATCCTAATGGGGCTAATTCTGAGTTATATATATATATATATAATATTAAGTTTAGCGGAGACCAGGTTACACTAAATTAGGTGGTCGTTTTAGATTCGTTTGTTATTTTTCTCACGTGATTTCGGCCAATCTGGATCTTTGTCTCCGCGAAACTTAATATCCTGTCCCAAAGCTGGATCCTATCTGTTTTGCAGAGAGCTAGTTGGTGAGGGAAGCAATATTTTTGGGGCCTCTTTGCGAGTGACCCGTTGCCCTCGTCGGGCTAACATCACGAAAAAGAAAAAAACTATAGTGTTTGTCATTTACTATTACTTATTCGGACTATAGTGGATTTAATTCTCCCAGAAGAGTTCGTTGTTCCATACACGGTCTGTGTATATATATATATATATATATATATATATATATATATATATATATATATATATAACGTAAAGAACGAGGCTTGTATAGGAGAATATTCCGCGCAAGATGAGGAGAGAGAACGAAACAAATGAAAAAATGAAGTAACCACCCGGGAATCGAACCCGGGATCTTCCGATTGCCGGTCAGATATGATTAATTATACTGCGTGTTTGCAGTTAAAAAAAAAAAAAAAATATATATATATATATACTCATGATGGTTAATACTCATGTTAACGATATAATTATGAAACATATCTAAAATTAGCTATATTCTTTGTATTCTTTAATCGAAGCTCTCTCTGCCTTTGAATATCCTTCTGCGCAGTGTTTTCTGCTTCTCTTTTCTTTTCCTCAACGACATATTTTGTATGACGTGATGAGGGAAAGTGCATTGGGGATATCATGCTTGCAGCATCCCTAATCTCTGCACTGCATGAATTTCAAATTTCCCAGAATTACAGGCTTCGAAATTCATTCTTTCCATTTAGAGGGACCCAACGATGAAGCCATAATATGTTTTTTGAGATATCGGAATATTTTGCTGCCATGTCATAAGATTGATTAAGTTTATGTTCAGATTTTTTAGTCAGCGGTATTCCTTCTTCTGCGTTGACATTAACGATCAATGACACCGTCTCATTAATTGTTACATATGATTACGGAGATCCTGGTTTCAATTTATTTACATTGTAAATTGAGATTGTTGGACACGGAACCGCCATTTTTAAAATAATAATGGTTTCATTTGTTGGACCGATTATGGAATGATTTATTCGTAAAATGAATGGTCCATTATAGAAACCGTTGGAACATCTTTCGTTTCTGAACCAATTTTAACAATCTATTTAAGCGTAAAAAATATAATTGGTTCAAAATTGGTCCAGAAATGGATGATTGACCATTCTTTTTACCAAGAAATCGTTCCATATACTGTATGTATAATAATCGGTTCAGAAAATGGAACAATTAAATTTTTAGAAACGGTGGTCTGTATGGAACAACTTTACTTTATAGCAGGGGTTCCCAAATTGTGTTCCGCGGAACACTTCTCACGGTATACAAGTGTTCCGCGGAACACCAATTTGGGAACCCCTGCTTTATAGTATAGCTACAACTGTTAACAAAACTCTATAACCACTGGAGGGTTTTCCCTAGCTATAACATGCAAAACGTTCTGGGAAATGAGAGGTGTCAAGAGTCAGTTTGGGAAACCTTTGTTGGGAAATGTTAAACAGATTATTTTAACTTAATACTTTTTGTGTTCTCATTTTGTCTAATGATAATGATAATAACAATAATAATAATAATAATAATAAAAATAATAATAATAATATACTAATAATAACACTGGTCTACAGCCAAAATGCTTCGGAAATAAAAGTAGTCAATCTTTACTAATTTGGGTCACTGAATACGAAAATGATGCCTACAATTGCCAATTGGCTCTATTTATAAAGATATCAGGCAACCCTGCACCCTACTAACTGGACTGCATCTGTCGCGTAATATGTAGACGCCTGTGACACATCGACGCATTGACTCTACTGCGCATGCGCGTAGTTATATTTTTTTTATTTTAATAAATTAATGTAAATATATACATATATATACAATAAAATGTAATTTTAAATTTATCTATTACATTATGTATTTGTAAATTATTTATTAAAAAATAGATTGGATCATTTTAACATATTGCTTCCCATAATTTTTTATATTAATATAAATGGAATACTAACCTAACTTAACCTTACCTAATTTTAAATTATTAAAATGCAATGTAATTACATTAATTTATTAAAATAAAAAAAAATATAACTACGCGCATGCGCAGTAGTCAAGGCGTCGATGTGTCACAGGCGTCTACATATTACGCCACAGCATCAGTTCATTCGCGGAAGCCATACAGTGCACCCTTGTCAAACTTTTTTTAGTGTTTGCTTTTGAAACTAAATTTTTTTCAGCCTAATTTGAACAAAGCTGCCTCGTAATTGCGTGAACAGTGTAGATAACTTCTGTTATGTTTGTGGAGAATTGACTTTTGCATCACAAAAGCGTGCTATAACCGCCGTGATTAGGAAAGCATATCACCTTTATTTTGGCTGTAAGATTGGAGATCAGGACAAGAGCTGGGCCCCACACATATGCTGCAATACTTGTGCAACAAACCTTCGCCAGTAGTTGAATCGGAAAAGGAAATCTATGCCTTTTGCAGTGCCAATGGTGTGGAGGGAACCAACAGATCATATCAGCAATTGTTACTTCTACATGGTGCCTCCAGTCAAGAAAGGTATTTGCAAGAAGAAAAAGTGGATTTTACAATATCCGAATATACCCTCTGCTATACGCCCGGTACCTCACGGCGAAGGACTACCCGTTCCTTAGCCCCCACACTCATTCTCCCTGGAGTCAGAGGACGAGGAGAATGAAGGAACCTGCGAAACTTGTGAGCCTTCAAGTTCACAAGACCCTGAATTTATTTATAACTTGACATCTTCTAAACCGCACATGATATCTCAGAATGAATTAAACGACCTTATCAGAGATTTAGAACTGCCAAAGAGTAAGGCAGAGCTGTTGGGCTCCAGATTGCAGCAGTGGAATCTCCTCGCTGAAAATGTTAGAGTGTGTAAGTTTCGTGACCGTCAAAAAGATTTTGTCCCATTCTTCATCATGGAAGGGGACCTTGTAGCTTGCAACGACATCAATGGTCTGATGGCAGCTCTCAACATTATTCACAATCCTGATGAGTGGAGACTGTTCATTGATTCATCGAAGTTGAATCTAAAAGCTGTTTTGTTGCATGTTGGCAACGTATTGCCATCAATTCCAGTTGGTCATGCAGTCCACATGAAGGAAACATATGACAACATGAAGCAACTTTTGAACTGCATAAACTATGACAAACATCAGTGGTAGGTTTGTGGTGACTTGAAAGTTGTTGCTATCGTGCTTGGACTGCAGCCGGGCTACACTAAGTATTGCTGTTTTCTGTGTGAATGGGATAGTCGGGCTAGGACTTCTCATTACATCAAGAAGGATTGGCCACTCCGACACTCATTGGAACCTGGAACAAAAAATGTTCAGTATCCTCCACTTGTAGAATCGAGCAAGATTTTGTTACTACCCTTACACATCAAACTGGGCGTCATGAAAAATTTTGTTAAGGCTATGGATAAAACGGGGGCAGCTTTTAAGTACCTCGGTGGTAAATTCCCAAAGCTCAGTGAAGCAAAAATCAAGGAGGGTGTATTTGTTGGTCCACAGATCCGCGAGCTTCTTAGAGATGAGGAGTTCGACCGTATCCTAGGTAGTGAGGAGAAGACAGCGTGGAATGCTTTCCAGTTAGTAGCAACCAATTTTCTCGGAAATACCAAAGCTGACAATTACAGGGAGCTGGTGGAAAATCTGCTGTTGTCCTATCAAAAAATGGGCTGCAATATGTCTTTAAAGATACATTTCTCCATTCGCACCTGGAATTTTTTCCGGCCAACTGCGGAGCAGTCAGCGATGAACATGGTGAACGCTTCCACCAAGATATCTCAACGATGGAGAAACGCTACCAGGGGAAATGGAGTCCATCATTGTTAGCAGACTACTACTGGACAATAACAAGAGATGCTCCAGAAGTTGAATACAAGAGACAAGCAAAGAAGCGATGGGTTGAATCAATATAAGTGACTGCATTATACAGGTATGTTACTAATATATGGTATACATATACGCAAAATGTAACTTAAATTTTCTTGGAAACTGTAGCCAATCGACTGTTTTTATGGTCATATTCGTTTTCAGCACCCCAAAATCCATAATAGGAAACACATTTTATCTCCGAAGCACAAACTTTTTCAAAATTTGTAGACCAGTGTAATTAGTCAATGGGGATCAGAAACTGGTACAGGGCTCAGGCCAGACTAACGTGGCCCATTGCTCTAACTCCTGGATTATTATTACCAGCACCATCGGTATTCGAACGCTCGACCTCAGTGTCTTACACAGGAAAACGGTGTTACCCACTGACAGAAAGATGCATGGCTTCATTTTTGTGTAAGTTCTATATACCGTTTTTTTATTTTTTATTTTTAACAACAGTTTGTATTATTATTATTATTATTATTATTATTATTATTAAATTTATGGCAACTTTATTAAGATTTATTGCCTACTAAAAAACTATGTTTTACTTTTGTAAAATTGTAAATCATATAAATGGAAATTAAAATTATGTCTGCATCTTCGTTATATTTTGACTCAAAACGTAATAATAATAATAATAATAATAATAATAATAATAATAATAATAATAATGTTTCGTGAATTTTAACAAGTGTTTTTACAAGAAAATTTATTTTTTTACTACAACAAATTGTCTTTTATTTTTTATGGTTGCACTTGCCCTTGTCTTTACTCATTATTTTCCTTCGTTTTGTTTTAATTTTTTTGTATTTATTGTCAAGATAATCTCCCCAAAATAAAGTGTGAAAAATAATGACTTTCTTT
>JAJOZX010003192.1:362500-385000 GCA_023014485.1 Bathynomus jamesi | reverse complement strand
ACAAGAGCGCGCATCATATTCAAATTATGATGAAAGAGTAACTGTACAATTATATATAGCTCTGTTCACGCAAGTCCGAGCAGGATATGAAATATGGAACATATCGAAGCTTTACAAGAATTTCAACGCTTACAATAACAAAAACAAAAGATCTTTTAAAGGGGTAATTATACTGACGTATCTTAAACTGTGTTCACCGAAAACCAACGTAAACAAACCATACACTAATATATGCATGAGAAATATTACAAAATTCCCCTCTTAGATCTCTTAGATGTAAATACGAAATAAAAGTATATCGAATTAATCATGTACAAGAAGATTTTGCATCGTCCCTACAGCAACAAGGCATGAAACCACGAAAACGAAGCTGGAAAACTAATTTTTGGCATTCGAGGTCCAACTCTTTCTAATACTCTACGACAAGAAGTGGAAATCTGCAAAATATTCTGTTAATAACATTCTAAAATCGACTTCATAAATTACTAAACCAAGCCTTTGCTGACGAGCCATGCGTAGCATCTCATGAGGGCAGGAAGAAAGCATACAGCCTCTCTCTTTCTCCAAAAACCGCACAAACGAAAGGGTAGACTACTGAAAGGCCACTTGTAATGGGGAAACAAAATATGTATATACATAAACACGTTCGTACGTAAACAGATAGATAGATAGGTAGACAGACAAATGTCCACAAATGATATACACACATCTGAAATAGGTCCGAAACCGCACATAAAAAACTCGAAACTTCTTATAAGAATTCAGGTCAAGTCGCGCCTTTCCCCTTCCTTTCCCTAAGAGAACAGCGAACCTAAAAGAGGGAACAAAGGGGAAAATGAATGCAAATTCGTTTCTAGGGTGACAACCCTTCCTGGAATGGATCTTCTCCTTTTTCCTAATAAGACAATCATGAACCATATTGGCCCGGGAAATTCGATCAATGCTCCACAATTTACCTTAAATTTTACACGCAATTTAATTGAGTCTCTTTTTTTCTTCGTCTCGAAAGCGGACGACTGTACGTGTAAGTTTATGTAAATTGCTGTATACATGTTTATGAAGAGGGTTGATTTTTGTATGTTTATAGGGTTTTATATATATATATATATATATATATATATATATATATACACACACACTCTTGGTTCTATAGGTCCGAGTGCATGATTCATTAGAAGCAAGATGCACCACAAGTTTGTTTTCTCCTCAAGACAACACAAATACACAAATACAGTACATTCATATCACATCAGACTCTCTCTCTCTCTCTCTCTCTCTCTCTCTCTCTCTCTCTCTCTCTCTCTCTCCTGTAGAATTTCCTTGGCTACTTTTCCAAGGTCAAGGTATTTTTTCAACCTTTTTCAGTACCCACCTCTGGCGGGGAGGAATCTCTTTACGCTCTTTACGCTGGGGAGAGAGCTTAATGTTTTTCTATCCAGTTTTCTACTACCGCTAGAATAGTCAATAAATGAACTATTTACTAACAGGAGCCTCCCTGGGTGGACCAAAAAGTCTTTGAGGTTTCCTCTTGTTTTTGTAACCCTCTCTCTCTCTCTCTCTCTCTCTCTCTCTATATATATATATATATATATATATATATAAGCAAACAACCACAGGGAAAAAGGAAAAAAAAACACGAATTCCGAGCGCTTTCGTGATATATTCACATTTTCAAGGACATTTTCCTTTTTACCTGTGGTTGTTTGCTTATTAATAAGATCACGTGTTATTTTATGATTTTACTGCATATATATATATATATGAACTCCGCTTAAGTAGCTTCGTTTAACGAAGTTTCGCTATAACGGGGTTAACAAATTACTGCCATTTTTCCTTTAACGTAGTGCATTAACCGACTATAACGTACTTGGGAACTACGCAACATATATTATTTGACAAAAATTAACACAATGTACCATAGTTACTCTCGAGGCTACAAGACTAGCTACGTCACACTGCGCATGTGTACTGCATGCACTCGCTTCACATGCGCCTGTTGACATCCAATTTGCCCGCTCATTGCCTACGTTAGTTGTTGGTGTTTTGCTGCTTCATTATCTCACCATTAATAAGCATTATTTTTACCTTTTACATTATTTTGCATTTTATTTTATTGTTTCTATTTTACATAAAGGCAATTACAATATTTATTATTTGTATTTAATATGTATTTTTCATGTGTATATGTTACGTTATAAGACCGAAAGTTTTACTTTCGGGGAAAGTATCTTCCAATAATACTAGGGCATGGTTAATTAATAATTTTTAGGAGAAAGTGATGAATGAAGAAATTTTCTAATTAATCAACGATTAACTGATTAAAAATGATTAAAAATTAAATACTTCTGAAAAGAGTAAGAAAGAGCTTTATTGTTTCTGTTGCGTGAATAAGAACACATTTTGCTCAAACATTTAGTTTGCTTTAGTTCAAGAAATCAGGCATGGGCGGATTAGACAGTTTATACACGCAAAAAGGTGCCAAATTCAAATAATACATTAGAAAATTTGGATCAAATGTAGAATTCGGACCCCAGCCTTTTTTAGTTAGCTTTATAAGGCTAACTAACGAAAATATCACGACCTAACCTAACCAATCGTTAGGTTAACTGTACGCCCTTGACGATTGGTTAGGTTAGGTCATGATATTTTCGTTAGTTAGCCTTATAAAGCTAACTAAAGAAGGCTGGGGTCCGAATTCTACATTTGATCCGAAAATTTAAGGCAAAATGATGATGATAAAATTATGAGGAAACTTAAATCATTTCCCATCATTTTAAAAAAATATTTTTTTTTTGATTAATTAATGATTAAATTTGAAACAATGATTAACTGATTAACTGATTAATCAGAACCATGCCCTAAATAATACATACATTTCAATGGGAAAACGTGCTTCGTTTAGCGTAGTTTCGCTTAACGTGATGTTTCCCAAGAGCGTGTCTATGTTAAGTGGGATACGCTTATATATATATATATATAATTATATATATATATATATATATATATATATATACAGGGCGTCCCAAAAAAATGTATACACACTTTAAATACTTATAAAGGCAGTGTTTATTAAAATACATTTCATTTTCAAAATGTAATAGAATCTACAGACATTATTTAATTGTTTTGTCAACGCCTGTTTTCAAACTGACGTCCGTTCTGGTCCAGGCACTGCTGATAACGCGAAGCAATGGAATCGCAAACATCACGAAACATTTCGTTTGGTATTTGTGTGCATTCTCGTTCAATGGCTGCTCTCAATTCAGCGACTGTTGCAGGTTTTATAGCGTAGACTTTGTCTTTTAAGTATCCCCATAAAAAAAAGTCTAGTGGTGTGAGGTCTGGTGAACGCGGAGGGTATTCTACGAAACCCCTTCGTCCAATCCACATCCACATCGTGCCAAGTACCACTCGCAATACTCCACTCTTCGGTCCGGATCATCTTCATTAATAGCATGGACTAATCTTGGAATGTAACTTTTCCATTGACAGCGCTTCAAAATGCGTTGGACAGACGATTCTGAAATTCCTACTTCACGACTCGCTTGCCGCACAGATTTTCTTGGACTTTGGTGATACGTTTCCAGTACTCTTTCTTGCTTTGTGGGGTTGTCGATGTCCGTGGTCTTCCGGAACGCTTCTTGTGGACATTCTGAACAGTTCCATCGGCTTCAAACTTATCTCTAATTCGAGTGATGGTAAGTCGCGTTGGTGGATCTGTTTGAAACTCCCTCCTAAACTGTCTTTGCACTTCAACTGCGTTTTCACACTTCCAGTAGCATTTTAGAATGAATTTCCTTTGTTCAAAGCTTAGTCTGACTGCCATTATTAATTCTAATGGGTTTAACTTGGAAAGAAAGAAACATCAATTGAGCTATCAGCTGTTAAAGTGTGTATACATTTTTTTGGGACGCCCTGTATATATATATATTGGGTCGGATAGTAGTTGGATGGGAGACCGTCCGCTGCGTCCAGACTATTTAGCGACCCGTGGTTCGGATCCCACGTAAAGCCGTAGATCCCACCCGTCATATGACCTTAGATGTTGCGAAGGAGGTTAAACAAACCAAGCATTATTATATATATATATATATATATATATATAATATATATATATATATATATATATATATATATAACTTTTGTTCCGTCGTAATGTCGTGGATAGCGCCCTGCCCTCACTTTCGCTTCAGAAGTGGTGGCTTTGAACCTTGGTGAGGGCAAATTTTACATGCTATATATATATATATATATATATATATATATATATATTACTCAGAACTTTTATTGGGAGAAAAGTAATTTCAATATAAGAGAAATAAAAATATAAATTAAAAATAAAAATTAATATTGTCAATATTAAGCGGAACTACAGACCGCTATTATGAGTATTATCATACCATAAAACCCACAGCTCGAAAGACATATGGCGGGAGTAATGAATAGTTTAGATAAGTGGATTATCTGAGAAATAATTAAATTCTTTTCATAAACTTATATTGAGGATCGAAACGTTGTTCTTAGCAAACATTTGAAAGCCGAACATCTCGGATGTAACTTACGCGGCAGTGTAAAAAAATCCGTTATGAAGCAAATTTAAGGGTATGATCAAAGTTTTTTATATTTTTTATAATCAACCCAAATTTAGCGCCAATAAATATTAGTGCAGAAATTTACTTAAAAAAGAGTGTCATTAGCTTCACTTGTACAAAATCTGATTTTTCTTATAATCATTGAAATTTCAATATTGTTTACTTAGTATGTCTGAGTCATCACTCAAGGAGCTGGTGATAGTTGGGCCCAAATACTTAAATTCTTGTACTTGCTTTATTGGTTTTGCTTTTTTTGGGGTTGGGGTGGGGTGGGGGAATAATACGATACAAAGATCAGCAGAAAAATCAGCGATGTAAATGAAGTGGAGGCCTTGCAGAGGGACACAAACAAAATATACAAATGGTCAGAAGACAACAACATGACATTTAACACCGAGAAATTTCAGCTCTTGAGATATGGTAGAAAAGGGGAACTTAAACAGACTGCAGATAGACAAGAAATCCAGAGAAGCACGAAAGCGATCGATCTGGGAGTAATAATGACCGATGATGCGAAATTCGGAACACAAAATCAGATAGCGATAAATAAAGCAAAAAGAGTCGCGGGACAGGTACTAAGAACGTTCCAAAAGAAGGGACAGGACAGTAATGATTCCCCTGTTAAAACCACTAATTATACCAAAACTTGAATACTGCTCACTTTTGACGTCCCATATATAAAAAGGAAGAAACTAATAAACTAGAAGAAACGCAGAGACATTTCACAGCCAAAATTGATGGCTGCAAATAACTCAACTACAGGGAAAGACTACGTAAACTAAATCTGTACTCTGGAAAGAAGAAGAAGAGAGGTACACCATAATTTACATATGGAAAATGATCGAAAAACTGGTAGCAAACCTAAAACTAAACCCAACTACGATTCAAACAACACTGTAAAATAGAAAAGGCAGAATGTGTAGTGTTCCCAAATTAAAGGCCCGACAAGGGACCTCCTCAACACTGAAGAAAAATAGCTTGGTTGTCAGGGGGTCAAGACTTTTTAACCAGCTTCCAAAGGACCTCAGAAACGTTACAGGCGTCAAAGTTAAAGTCTTCAAGAGAAGACTAGGTGCCTGGCTGAGGACGGTACCAGATGAGCCGGGTGTACCTGGCTACGTACGGGGGAGAGCGCAAGAGAGCAACTCGCTCCTCCACCAAGCCAGACCTAGAGGCGGGGCCACCAGCTTGACCTTCGTGTGAAGAGAGACCAACGCACGGAACAGCAACAAGGTTAACAAGGTTAATATTAGCTGAATGTTTTGAGTTTTTGGGGTACAAATCTTAGTTTAGTAAAATTAAAACGAATATTATCGTTCTACGACCATAATTCGGAAATTTTTTTTGTAACATAATGCAGACCTTTAACCAAAGGCCTTATTAATACTATATAATCGCCATATCCTTATAGTATCTATACAACACTCTACTTTGACCTCATTAAACGAAGTACCGTAACTAAGATATCAATATACAAATTACTGTAAATAGCAGAGGAGAGTGCAAACAGCCCTGTCTAACTCCGTACGAGGATTCCAAACATTCCGAAAACATAAAATATTGTCTATCTTTGTATCTATCTATCTACCTATCCACACACACACCCACACACACACACACACACATATATAGACTATACAATATAAAACATTCTTCTGTATACGAAACCCTTCCAATTAAAAATGAAAACAGGTGCCACACGATTTTCGGTCTCACAGTATAAAACAATGGTAAAGAGTGCCATGCCGAGTGCCAGAGTGGCACTTGAGGTCACGGGGCAAGAACGAGTTGATTGTTTTACGAGGGAACGAAGAAGAGAGACGGAAAGATGGTGTGTGGGAAAATTCCAAGCGCTCTTTACGCTTTTTAAAAGGAAGAAGGGAGGCATCTCTCTCTCTCTCTCTCTCTCTCTCTCTCTCTCTCTCTCTCTCTCTCAGAAATACAGTTGAATTGTCATGTGTTATAATCGGAATAACGACATCTGATTGACATAAAATACATGCCACAAGTTATTATGGATGAGGTTAGGTTAGCATAGCATATGTTAGGTTAAGTTAGCTTTTAAAGGTGTCGATGTCATGTTTACTCGACCAAATGTGTATATAAATACATTATAATACGTTACAACCATGTATATAAGTAGAAATCCATGCTGTAGTGCTGCATGCATACTTTCGAAATGTATGTACTATATAAAAAGTTTATATATACTGTATATATGTAATGCGCTTCGGTGGTGTAGTGGTTAGCGTCGCTGACTACGAATCCATCGGCCCCGGGATCGAGACCCGGTGACGGCAGGCGGCGCGCAGCAAAACCCGGCTGTTCATCTTTCCACACACTAAAGAAATTGGTTGGTAGATAAATGGGTACCCTGGGTGGCCTATTGGTTAAGACGCTGGGCTGCTGGTGGGGCGTGGTTCGGATTCCACGTTAAACTGTAGGTCTAAGGTGGAGTGAAAAGCTTGACCTTCGTCAGAATGAACAATTCGGCGGAAGCAAACCAAAGTTAACCAAAGGTGTGTATATATATATATAACCGCGTCATATAGAGACTTCTGTTATCTATTCCTCGAATGAATTTGATTAATAGAAAATGGTAATTTTATAGTGTCCTTTAATATTAGTATTATGTCATTGGCTATATATATATATATATATATATATATATATTTTCCATTTAGCATTCGCATTATACACAATGATTACCTCTATCACAAACTAAACTATCTACTTTTGGGTCTATCACCGGAGAGGTTTGTGCAGCGGGACACAAAGACCCTTTTGAGAGGCAAACAAAAACTTTATTGTTGAAAGCGGAGAGACGTAACAATTAAAACAAGGACAAAGTTTCTCTCTTTTTTTTTTTTTCTTTTTTTTTGTTCAGATTATAAAGGTACACCTATTCACTTATGTTCGTCTTAACTCTTAAATAGCTCTTAGCTTGGTCAATGCCATGGGAGTGTAGTAGTCCTTGTTGTTTGCTGTTTATGTTAAACATATATATATATATATATATATATATATATATATATATATAATATATATATATATATGATAGATAGATAGATAGAGAGATAGATAGATAGATAGATAAAAAGATAGATAGCTAGATGGATAGATTAAATAGATGGATTGATTAGATAGGTAGATAGAGAGATAGGTAGATAGATAGATAGATAGTAAGTTAGATAGATAGATAGATAGATAGATACTCTACAGATAGACAAACAACTTTCTTTCGTTAGAAAAAAGTATATACAAATTTTTTTACGAGGTTGTTTATTAAAAATAAGAACAATAAATAAACGTATAAAAGTTAAAAATATAGATAAATATAGATATAAATATAGATATAGATACAGACAGACAGATAATAGATATATATCACTGTAAAAATGAAGCACGGGGAGTGATATAGCCTATATATTAACTCGGCGTCTGAAATTTATTATTGGAGAAAGATTTTAAAATTTGTGTCCAAGATTGCCCTGAAGACGTACACGTCATTTGGGTTACAATTCGACAACATCGGGAATTCTAGCAGTGTTCTCCTCCGTCTAATGATGAGTGACGATCAATTCATAGATTTGAGACTCGAGAGACTTCTAAAATCGTCTCAGGGATTAAAACTAAAATGAAATGAGACCATTTCTCTCTATTTTTCAAAATGTGTTATGGACTGTCCCTCAGTCTGGGATATATCCTTGATTTTATTACGTGGACGAAGGTGATATATATATATATATATATATATATATATATATATATATATATATATACACACACAGGGTGCGGCATAAATCACTTTACCGAGAATAATGAAATCACCTTGTGAAGAATAATATTATTATTTATTGAAGAAATTGTTCAAAGTGTCGGATCTTTTCGGTTTTAGGTCCGGCATTGGATTTTTTTTGGCATATTTTTGGTATTTTTTACGCTGATTCCATTTCCGCAATCCATTTCTTGGAGAAATAAACACGAAAAAAGTTATGTGCAAGTTTATTACGTTTACGGGTTTCCAGAACACAGAACGGAACACAAACCAAAGTTTGCTACTTGCCAAACTGCGCAATATCGTTCAGCATTTGGCGCACTAGATCTTTGCCTGCGTGTCGGTGACGCCAGAGAAACTCGTAGAGATACGAGTCGATCATGCAACGGTGCGTACCACACCGGCGTTTGTTACCGCGTTTGAGTTGGTTCCACGTCGACTCTATCCGTTGCGTGTGTGCTCCAGTTGAAGGGTTCACGAAGTTTTCGCTGTGGTTCACTGTTTTGTGACTGAAGCTGTACCTTCGAGCTGTTCGATGCGTTCATACGCTTTCTATTTATCGCTCATTATTGTCGTTCCCGGTTGAATGCATGTTTTCATGCATGCCTCCAGCGTAGGTTAGGTTAGGGTAGGTTAGGTTAAGTATAGGTGGATATTTGAATAAAAGTTTTGGGCCATAACGTTTTTCGTGTTTATTTCTCCAAGAAACGGATTGCAGAAATGGAATCAGCGTAAAAATCTACGTGTATACCAAAAACATGGAAAAAATCCAATGCCGGACCTAAAACTGAAAAGACCCAAAGTGTCCTTCATCATGTTCAATACACGTTGCATCTTTGAACCAATGAACACCAAATAGCGCGGCACAGTTCTTTGTTATTATTCAACGTCTCGCACTCTTGGCGTATGAAAGTCTTCATGTGATCGAAATCCCGAAGGTTTCTGGCCGTTGTTTCGTGATTCAAAGATGCAACGTGTGTATCGAACATGATGTAGAGCACTTGGAACAATTCCTGTAATAAATAATAAATATGATTCTTTACAAGGTAATTTCATTATTCTCGTAAAGCAACTTATGCCGAACCCTGTACGTATATATATATGTTGCAGAATTACTTCCACAAGGGTTCAAACCCAGCAGAAGCCAGAATACGAGGGTGCTGACCTCTCTCTCTCTCTCTCTCTCTCTATATATATATATATATATATATATATATACACATATATGTGTGTGTGTGTGTGTGTGTGTGTGTGTACATTTAAAAGTAAAAAGTAAAAAGGTGAAACCCGACTGAATGTACATTTAAATAAAGAGAAACTCGCTGCGGCCCCTCCTCCCCCGAACCTGGAACCTCCCCCCGGACGAAACAATCTGTCTTAAGGAAAGAGAACACATCCTTATAACCGACAGAGGTCCTTAAATCAATTTAATTCCATAATCCAAAGGCATAAATCCGATCCAGTGGAAACGCTTCCTCGTAAATCCGTTAAATTAAGTCGGTAAGTGGTGATTCCTCAACCAGGACGCGTTTTATTCCGAGTTTGGTCACCCCCGGGGGAATCCAAAAACAAGGGAGTGGCACTAAAACTCCGATCTCAATTCCCAACTCTCAACCACCAAACTTTAAAAAGGAAAAAAAAAATATTTTTAAAGAAGTTTTGTTATCGTGTTTGTGTCGTTATGGTGTGGGGCGCGCGCGCGAGCACACACACACACACACACACATATATATATATGTATATATATACACACACACTCTGTGATCAAGACAACCATGTCAATAGCTAGATGCGGTAGGAAAAGCTTCACTGTTTTACACAAAACACCGCTCTGACCATGCACCCATTCGCAGTGTACGAGCAGCTCCCAGAATCATTGCCAAGGATATAAAAGGTCATATATATATATATATATATATATATATATATATATACACACACACACACACACACACACACACGTCCGACACAGTCTTCATACGTACTTTATTTTCGTGTACCAAATACTCTTCCAATTTTGAAAATTTACGCAGATGTTCTGTAATACGAACTGTATTTAAAATATGACCTATTGCGACCTTCTTTGACCTCTTACGACACCTTTTGACCCGTGAAACGGCATAACAATTAGCGGCAGTCTGACTAAAATATCTTTGGCGCGAGCCACAAATAATATATATATATATAATATGGTCTCAATACTTTACACTATTTTACAACTTGCAAAACGCTCAATGAGTTTTACCGTCTCATTAAGAACAATTTCAATAACCTTCCCTCGTTTCCACGTAGATACCCTGCAAATTGCTGGTAATAACGTCATTTATGGGGTATATGTATTGGGGTATAGCTTAAAATAGGTGTTTCGTTCTAGCTTATATGGCGAGAACGAGCACGTATGAAGAATTTTTAATAGCTCATTTCAAGGTTTTTGGGGGGCACTAAATATATATTTATGTAATAATTTACACATTTATTTATAATTTATAAATATAATATATATTATTATTATTATTATTATTATTATTATTATTATTGTACAAGGAAATTTTACCACACATATTTATTTTATTATATATATATATATTATTTAATGTGATTTGTATATTATATTATATACAAACTGTATATGACGCGTTCGGTGGAGAAGGGGCGAACGCCACAAAATTCGAAAAATGAGTTTTTTGTCGTATAATTATCCTTTAAAACCTTTGCTTTACCTATGCAAAAAATTACATGTTAGTCTGCACTCTTTCACGGTAAAATTTAGGTTTTAATGTATCTCAGAGAAATTCACTCCGCATCATTGCTTCACATTGAACACATCTATCTACTTTCTGGTCACTCGACAATGCCTTGTGATGCTCAATTTGGCCAAATTGAACAAAATATAAAAAATAATTACAGCAATATTATTTACACCAAAAAAGATTATGTTACGGCCATAACTACAGCCGTTTCGCAGCGCTTCCTAGTTGCAGAAATGAAACAGGCTGATTTTCTCGATTTTGACGTCCTAAAAACGTGCATTGTCATTAGGAAATCAACAACTACTAAATTTACAGATGCAAGAAAGTTAATATTTGACTTTCAACACAAAGAAGGCTACGTAATATCTACTGCATACCGCACAACCCCAGATAATAGCCATCCCGTCAGACTGCAGAAAGGGAAAAAATCCTACAGTGTCAGTTTATTCAATCTAGCCCAGCAGACACTGCAACCAAAGTATTCCCAATTGCTGCCAATAACTAAGGAAAAAATAAAAGATCTCAAAGAATTATCAGACCTAATGCCTGCAACTGCAGTGAACTATTATACAAGATTGTTAAAGGAACTGGAAGAAACCGAAACAGTTGAAGCAGGTAATACAACATTCGACGAAGAGGACCAAATAATGGATTACACCAGTTAACATCAGAAGCTATCAATAAATAATATTGTAAAATTTCTTGGCGTTTTATTATATCGACATATTACACAACAATATTTTACTCAAGTATGTGTTCAAATTCATACAACATTTCAATAAACCGGAAAAATACAAAGGTTTAAAGTTTACAAACTTTAACTGCATTTTGTGGCATAATTCGAAAATGTTGCGTTCGCCCCTTCTCCACCGAACGCGTCATATAATTACGAGAGAAAAAATATGGAACACACACACACACACATACACACACACACACACACACACATACACACACACACACACACACACACATACATATATATATATATATATATATATATATATATATATATATATATATATATATATATATATATAAATAAATTGGAATGCGGGGGGGGGGGGGGTATGCAGGGGTACCCTATACAGCAAAACCGTATTTAGAGGATCTTTCGTCAACTCGAACTGATGTCAAGGGTTAGACGAAATCGCAGAAGTTAAATGAAAGGTGACGTGAGAGCTCATAGGAGGAGAGAGGAAGCATAACCTGCTTCTTCCGGTGACGAGGAAGTTCCTTCCAAAACCGAGGAAGAGACAAGGTAACGAGACGCAGGAGGACTTACGCGTATGAGTGATGAGTGGCTATAACTGATACATGCAGCAGTTAGGGAAAACTCCTCTCTCTCTCTCTCTCTCTCTGTCTGTCTGTCTCTCTCTCGCTCTCTCTCTCTAAATATATATATATATATATATATATATATATATATATATATATATATGTATGAAATGTAAAAATAGTTACCTATTTATAGACGAATTACCCAGCCCTTTTGCTGAGGGAAGTGGGGAGGAGTACAAAAAGTCTTTTGACCGGGCTCAATTTATAGTCAGAAGCCCATTTTGTTCAACATATTAAACGTACGCTGTAAATTTCAACCGATTCATCCAGACCACCGCCATTACAAATGTAATTGTTCTATTTGGACCGATTATTATGGAACAATTTTCTTGCCAAAAAGAATGGTCTATCTTTCTTTCGTGGACTAATTTTGAACAGAGGCTGTATTATTTTTAATGGCGATATATATAACTGGTCGAAAATCGGTCCAGAAAGAAAAGATGTTCGAACAGTTTCCGTAATGAACCATTCGTTGTGCCAAGAAATCGTTCCATGATTGGTTTAGCAAATGGAACAATTAAATTTCTAATATCGATGGTCTGTATGTGGATCAATTAAACTTTACAGTGTAACTTAAGCTAACCTAATCTATATACCTCTAACTTAACAGTAACATCACCGATCCAGTTAATTGCCTCCTATATACAAAACCTTCCCACCCCACCGAAAAGAGTCCTCTCCAATCTTAAATTCAGTTAGTTTTTGTAAGTTAATTTAACTCGTGTTAAAAGCTCATGTTAAAAGCTCTTGTTAAAAGCTCTTGTTACAAGCTCTTGTTAAAAGCTCATGTTAAAAGCTCTTGTTAAAAGCTCTTGTTACAAGCTCTTGTTAAAAGCTCTTGTTAAAAGCTCGTGTTAAAAGCTCTTGTTACAAGCTTTTGTTAAAAGCTCTTGTTACAAGCTCTTGTTAAAAGCTCTTGTTAAAAGCTCTTGTGAAAAGCTCGTGTTAAAAGCTCCGTACTATACAAAAGGGTCGTAAAGAAAAATCCTTTACTTCTAAATTAAGGAAACATTTTTTTGTTTTTGTTTTTTTGTTTTTGAAGTTACAAGAAAGTTTACATCAAATTAAAAGAAAATGTATCTGAAGAAGAAAACGATCTTTTAATCTGATGTAATTTTCTTTATTTTAAAAGAAAAAATTAAAGAAAATTTTAAAGAAAATTAGTTTTTTAAAGATTTTTCTTTGAATTAAATTCTGCTTTTTGATCAGTGCAACGTATGGGACGATAACCTCATTAGCCATCCTTCTATCTATCTTTGTATCTATGTACCTATATATATGGGGGAGAGAGAGAGAGAGAGAGAGAGAGGGAGAGAGAGAGAGAGAGAGAGTGTAATTATTCTAAATAAAATAAACGCACCAGCAAAATAATTATCATACAAAACCAGTATTAATTAAATTATAAAAAATTCATCGCCAAATATCTCTCAACATACTGTATATACTTCAATACGAAGTTACTACATACCTCCATCGCAAAACTTAAGGCACAAGACTTAAGGCATAAGAATAAATGTATAATACTTAAGGTATAAGAATTAATGTATAATACTTAAGACATAACAATTAAGGTATATTAATTAAGGCATAAGAATTAATGTACAATAATTAAGGCATAATAATTAATGTATAATACCTAAGACATAAAAATTAAGGTATATTAATTAAGGCATAAGAATTAATGTATAATAATTAAGGCATAAGAATTAATGTATAATACTTAAGGCATAAGATTTAAGACATATTAATTAAGGCATAAGAATTAATGTACAATAATTAAGGCATAAGAATTAATGTATAATACTTAAGGCATAAGATTTAAGACATATTAATTAAGGCATAAGAATTAATGTACAATAATTAAGGCATAAGAATTAATGTATAATACTTAAGGCATAAGATTTAAGACATATAAGACGTATATCTTCCTTTATATCAGTTCTGCGTAAGAAAATAAACGACGGATTAATGAACTCCCATTTCTGCTTAATAAGTTTTAAATGGGTTATTTTTAAAGTGGAGGGGAGACACGACCTTTCTTTTATAATAAAGGGTAAAAATTAAAGAGAGAGAGGGGAGACAGAGGGCAAAGAGGGAGGGGAAAGCAGCAGAACTTCAGAAAAGGGGAACTAAAATGGCGATAAGTAAAAGTTTTAATGATTCCTCCATTGAACTTGTTTCACAAGGACTTCTCGCCAATTCCTTCTAATTATCTCTCTTTTATATATATTACGCCGATCCTACTATTAGGGTCCCCACTTTTTATACAATTGTCCTCGCGGTGTGTATATATATATATATATATATATAGAGAGAGAGAGAGAGAGAGAGAGTGTGTGTGTGTGTGTGTGAAATAACTTGCTACACTTTCATTCCAGTGAAGGAATAAACATGAACATGAATTTTTACTGACAAAATATAAAATATAACAAAGGTTATTAATATATACATATATACAGGGTGATACAAAAAGGTGTTCCCAGAAATAACTTTCCACATAAATATATTTTTGGGAACACCTTGACCTTCGTCAGAATGAACAACTCGGGCGGAAGCAAAACCAAGGTTAACGAAGGTTTTATATATATATATATATGAAAATTATTTCACGAAAGTAACACGTGAAAAATATTTATGATGAATAAAACCACGAAGGAAAGGAAACACAAAAAGGTGCTCAAGCGCTTTCGTCTAATGACATCCTCAGGAACACTGAAGTACATAAAAGGTTACGGCCTATATATAGGTTACAGAAAAAAAATAAATAAATAAATAAATAAATAAATAAATAACATACATACAACATACACACAAACATATATATATATATACATACATATCTACACACCGTTTATTGCATATATATATATATATATATATATAGTGTGTGTAGATACGTATGTATATATATATATATGTTTGTGTGTATGTATGTTATTTATTTATTTATTTATTTTTTTTTTTTCTTTCTGTAACCTATATATAGGCCTTAACCTTTTATGTACTTCAGTGTTCCTGAGGATGTCATTAGACGAAAGCGCTTGAGCACCTTTTTGTGTTTCCTTTCCTTCGTGGTTTTATTCATCATATATATATATATATATATATATATATATATATATATATATATGTTGCACAAGGACTTTGTAATCACCCTGTATATATATATATATATATATATATATATATATATATATATATATATATATATATATATATATATATATATATATATATACAGGGTGATTACAAAGTCCTTGTGCAACATTTAGCTTTTGATGTGCAAATGATAGAAACAAACTGTAAACGGCATCTGAAAGCATAATTACTGAAGTTCTTCTCTATTTTATTTCATATCGCATCATGTCAGGCGTCGCATCATGTCAACTGAATGAAAATGGCGACAGTAGAAGAAAGGGTTAACTGTGTTTTATGGCTAGCAGAACTGAAGTCCATAACAGCTGTGAGAAAAAAAGTTGACTGCTCATTACCCGAGAGATGTACTACGTAGGAACTCAGTTAATAATTGGATGAACAAATTTAAAGAAACTGGGGCGGTGAATGACAGATTTCCATCCGGGAGGCTTCAAACCAATGAAGAAGACTGTGACCGTCGTCCAGGAAGCATTTGAAAGAAGAGTCTACGGAAATCGCTGCGAAGTACATTTGATAAACTAAACATCCCGCAATCAACAGTGCGCAAAATTCTCAAAGTGAAATTGCATGAACATGCGTACAAAATTCAGGTCGTTCAAATGTTACTAGAAGATGATTACTATGCAAGGTTAGAGTTTTGTGAACATTTACAATGAAAAATCGAAAAATTCCCAAGGGTTTCTGGACGAGTTGACTTCTTCTGATTAGGCAACATTCCATATTAGTGGAAAAGTCAACCGCCACAATTGCCGCATTTGGGAGACAGAGAAACCTTACGAAGTTTACCAACATGAAACTCGCCAAAAATCAATATCTAGTGCGTTCTCAGAAGTTCGTGCATCATTGGTCCTTTCTTTTTTTAAGACCCCAACAGTCATTGGTGAACGTTACCTTGCAATGATTCAGAATTCCTTTATCCTTGAACTAAGACTATGAAATCGTTCAAACAGCACTTTCTTTCAGCAAGACGGTGCTCCCTGCCACTATGCTTTGACTGTATGACAACAGTTCTTGAATGAAGTCTTCCCAGCAGGTGGATGGATGGAGATGGACCAATTGCTTGGCCATCTCGTTCACGGGACCTGTCCCTATTGAACTGCCTTTTATGGGGTCACGTTAAAAATTTTGTTTACTTATGAAAACCACATTCCTCGAATGAACTTATGGCCAAGATCACAAATTCATGAAATCACTCAGCAGCAACTGGAAAATGTTTTCAGGTCTTTGGAAAATCGGAGTGAAAGACGTATCGCGAAAGATGGCGGTTAGGTTGGGGCCAAGAAATTTATAATGTAGTGTGTTAAAAACCTTAATAATTATGCTTTCATATACCGTTTACAGTTTGGTTCGATCATGTGTACAGCAAAAGTTAGTAACGTTCAAAGTTGCGCAAGGCCTTTGGAATTACCCTGTATATAAGACATTATATTTTAAATTTTGTCCCATGTAATTTTTGTATGGCATTGAACTTCAACTTGATGACTTCACTGCATGGGTCACATAAAAGACCTATACCTATAAGGGACCTATACCTATAAGGGACCTATACCCATAAGGGACCTATACTCATTTGATCGACGATCAAATTAACCTAACCTATCCTAACCGAATCTAGTGTAACCTAGCCAATGTTCACTTAATCTAGCCCACAATAACTTGTCGATTTTACGTCACGTAAGACAGCTGTTGTTATAGCTGGTAGGTAAGAGCAAGTTATGGGCATCACATTACATCTTAGGGCACGAGACTAGATATACAAATTCCAAAGGAAAGCAATAACTCATATGCAAATAAAAGTTTTACATTACATACCGAGCCAAAAGATCTCTCTCTCTCTCTCTCTCTCTCTCTCTCTCTCTCTCTCTCTCTCTCAAATTAAATCCACTATAGTTCGAATAAGTAATGGTAAATGACAAATACTATAGTTTTTCTTTTTCATGATGTTAGCCCGAATGGGAAACGGGTCACTCGCAAAGAGGCCCCGAAATATAGCTTCCCTCACCAGCTATCTGCCAAGCAGATAGGATCCAGCTTTGGGACAGGATCTAGGGTTTACAGCTACACCTAGCCTACTATATTCAGAACCTCAATATACGCAAGAAACTCGTTGCATTCACGTCGGATTGAATACAACAAAGAAAAAGGGGTAACTATTGTATTTTCAGCCAAAAAACCAAAACTTAAACCTCAACTGGCAGAATTGAGCGTCCACTTTTTTAAAGCACTTAACATGTCCGTTTCATGATGTATTCTATCCGACGTGATTGCAACGAATTTCTTGCGTATATTGAGGTTCTGATTATAGGAGGCTAGTTGTAGCTGTAAACCCTAGATCCTGTCCCAAAGCTGGATCCTATCTGCTTGGCAGATAGCTGGTGAGGGAAGCTATATTTTGGGGCCTCTTTGCGAGTGACAAGTTGCCCACGTCGGGCTAACATCATGAAAAAGAAATACTGTAGTATTTGTCATTTACCATTACTTATACGAATTATAGTGGATTTAATTTTTCCAGAATAGTTCCTTGTTCCTTGTGTGTAACATAAAAGATCTCAGGGGACCATTCGGAGTTCAATCCCATACACAGTATATATATATATATATATATATATATATATATATATATATATATATATATATATATAATATACACACACACACACACACACACAGTATATGCCCAAATTTAAGTCAACGATGCTAAAACCTCATGCTTATTTCAGAACCTCATATATCTATATATATACCCATTGATCTAAAAATGGCAAATTGGGCACTCTTAATGCATGAAAATAATATTAATGGTTCGCTGAACCATAATAGCTTGACTGGCATTTGCGAATTTTCATTGTCGCTTCGATTTGACATAATCTTCATTTTGATCTACAGCCAAATATACTGTACATACACCTTTTTTTAAAGTAATAAATATTTTCTCACAACTATACTATCTATCTATCTATTTATCTATCTATCTATCTATCTATCTATCTATCTCTATCTCTCTCTCTCGGGACAATAGCGTAGATTGGAAACATATGCAAGAAACCTGTCACCAAATATTTATGAATAAATGTACTGTGTCCATATGTATCATTAAATCGTTTACGCAATTTTTTATAACATTATCTAAATGGGGTATTAAAAATTGGTATAAAATGTTAATGATGGATGACAATGGGTATTAATTCTCAACAAATGCTGAACATATTTTAGTTTGTACCACACATATATAATATATATATATATATATATATATATATATATATATATATATATATATATATATATATTATTTGCCGGAATATCAGAAAAATGGGTTTTAATTTAGATATTGTTCTAACGTTCCTAAAATTCAGCAACGGATGGAAATATTGGGAGGGGGCGTCATAATGGGAGGGTGGAGGGGTTCATTATGATGTTTGTTCCGCCCCCTTATAACCCCCTCCAAATGAACGTTGTTTGGCTGAAGGTAGGGGTATAGGCTGTAGAAATTCTTTTTTTTAATATGATTTCTAATCCCTAGCGTCAGTTCGACGAAATAAAAGAGAACTCAAAGACACATAAAATATGTAAATGATAAGTTTTCCTTAAAATTGGAAACAGCTGCATGCTAAGGGGGAAACAGAGAGAGAGAGAGAGAGAGAGAGAGAGAGAGAGAGAGAGAGAGAGAGAGAGGAAGAAAAAAAAAGTCCAGCAACTAAAAGAAAACCCAACAACTTTCGATGGATGTTGCTTAAACTACAAATGAAGAATGTAACGTAAGACAGGATATAATTGAACCAGAGGGAATATATTGTAACACTTCAGAACTCCTGAACTGAGATGAATTTTCTATAAATGCGTTCGAGGCGGGTGGAGGGGTGGGGGAAAGGGGGGGGGGAGCCAAAAGCAAACGTTTCTTGTAAATCAAAATTACTTCGGGTTAAGCTGAAGAATGCTTATACAGAAGGGGCGCGCTTCCCACGGTAAAAAGTGTCACATCTGAATGGTAAAATGTAATAATACAGGCGCGGGAGGACTTAAAAAACTCTTAACCTCGGGAAAAATATATCCCAAAGGATGAAGAAAGAGTATGTATTTAAGGAAGAAGGTAGTAATTTATGACAACACCGTTTTAACAAAATTTATAACAAGAAACTACATAGAAATATAAATGTCACAGTATATTTACACATATAATTTATTATACGTTATATATATATATATATATATATATATATATATATATATTAAATAAAAGAGTACGGTAACTCATTATTTTAATCTAACCAAAACAGATTTTACTTCATTCATTGTAAAAACAATATAATATATATATATATATCTTCAAGTTCACACGTTAAAAAACAAAACAAAAAATAAAAATAAAAAATTAAATTCTCCCCTTTATAATATAAATCTTTTTTAGTAATTATTTCTTTAAATTTACAACTTTTTTTTTTGTTTTGTTTTTTGTTTTTTACATTCGCTTCGAGATATAATTTTTTTAAATTTCTACAACATCAAATAATAATCTTTCCTCGACAGCGCCAATTGGTATACAACAATTGCATTAATAAAAACTTATATATATACATTTTTGCAGAAACGACATCTTGTATCAAGAGAATGAATTAAGTAATATATATATATGTGTGTGTATATAACTTAATTCATTTTCTTGATACTAGGTGTCGCTTCTGCCTGTGAAGACGAGCATACAGTATATGTGTATATATGAAGACTATATTTCTGTATCATCAGCCAAGTTTAACACTAAAATATATATATATATATATATATATATATCCTATTCTCATTTCATATCGAAAAAATATCGTTAATGGTTGTTTACTCGAGTCTCTTTCGCCAATTTTGCTATTCATAAAAATGGGTATGAGGCGGTTCAAATGGGCATTAATAGTATGTATGTGTTTTGGGGGTAGGAGAAAAAATTAGTTTTCACGCCAGAAATCTTGAAACACTCTAATTTCGATGTTTGCTTTATCCCCCTACAAAAATAAAAAGTGAGATATATATATATATATATATATATACACACACACACACACATATATACTGTATATTGGGTATTCGTCTTATTGAAATACCCAGCGGAAATAAATTCCTATACGACAAATAACCCTTTTCGACAAGGTGTGTATATATATATATATATATATATATATATATATATATATATATATATATTACAAAAATAAGTAGCCGGTTTTAACTACAGTCTATTAAAGCTTATAGCTTACATTATTCTTTTAATTGGATGTGTATTCTTCAGTGTTTATTGGTAATAATAAATATTGCAATTATTACAATATTGTAATGACCTTACATAACATAGAATTGCTAATTGGACTTATTTAATTTTCCTGTTTAATTTGGCCCTGCAGCTTTAGGCTTTACTGGGCTCTCAGTTTCATTATAAGATGTAAAGCCTTTCATATCAAGTTACTATTAAGTTAAACAAATATTATAATTAATAATAGTATAAAACAAACCTCATAGGTAATGTTTATGTATATATATATATATACACAGACAGTATATATCCTAAAATATGTTACAAGAGTTAAAGGAAGCGTGGATTTCTTTTGTTTAAAGTACTTGAACTCCGGTGGGTGAACAAACAAGGTATTTTATTATCAAAAGAACTCTACCCTCACCCACTTCCCCACAAACACACCCTTTCATTAGAGCTTAAAAATGACTCTTCAAGTCATTATTCGCGATCTGAGGTCCTGTCCACTGTGGCGTCTTTTGTTAGTTTTTCAAACAAGAGGAAATGCTCGTCGTGATGGCGTCCAAATTCCTTTTTATTTGAATAAGAATAGAAGAAGAGGAAGGAGAGGAAGGAGAGGAAGAAGAGGAAGGAAGGAAGTTAGATTTAAGCTTTTATTCTTCGCAGGAGACGCGTTTAATTGATTAGTAGAAGAATATGTAAAGTCTTTCTTCTACAGTATAATGATAATGATAAGGTTAATAATAATGATAATGACGATGATAATAATGGTAATGATAATGTTAATAATAATGATAATGACGATGATAATAATGGTAATGATAAGGTTAATAATAATGTTAATGACAATGATAATAATGGTAATGATAAGGTTAATAATAATGATAATGACGATGATAATAATGGTAATGATAATGTTAATAATAATGATAATGACAATGATAATAATGGTAATGATAAGGTAATAATAATAATGGTAATGATAATGTTAATGATAATGATAATGACGATGATAATAATGGTAATGATAATGTTAATAATAATGATAATGACAATGATGGTAATGATAATGATAATGATAATGATAAGCTTTATGATAAACGTTATTGCTTTATTTAAGGATTTTATGTAGCGATCAGTGTATATAACTTAGTGGTAAAATGCCTGGCTTTAATTTGAAGGTATATACTGGGTTCGAGTTCAGGCTCGGACTTCAACAGATTTCGGCGATCAAAGGCTTCTCTGGGAAGGAGGTGAGGGTAGTGGTTCGTATTCTACGAAAGGTTGTTATTATTATTATTATTATTATTAAAGACTCTGTAGTGTAATCCTCCCATTATATATATATATATATATATATATATATATATATAATATATATATAAAACAAATATTTAACATTAAAAAAACTGTCCCTCTATAAAGGGAGCCTGGAGCAAAAACGCGGCCCGCTTACAGCATCGTAGCCGGAGACAGACAAAGCGTATATAAGAGAGCGTCTCTGAGGAAATCCGGGCAGGTCAGATTAAGGGAATATATAATGAAGGCAAATTTCTTTGATGCAAACAAGGCCATTATTGGCTTTTCCCTCCTACGTTCGTCCAGCCACTGTTTATCCGACCAAAGTACCTGCCAATCCTCGTATGC
>JAJOZX010003192.1:355000-357500 GCA_023014485.1 Bathynomus jamesi | reverse complement strand
ACACTATGGCGTCCAATACCGGACTTCTGCAAGGAGCATGTATGAGGATTGAACAATTCCTTGGTCGGTCGCTCTTGTGGTTGCCTTGCCGTCACCACATTTATGAGCTCATTTTGAAGGAGGTCTTTCATAAGTCCCTGGGGGCCAACAAGTAGTCCTGAAATCCTGTTGTTTCGACGATTTCAGCAGCGTTGGGACTTTATTAACAAAAATTGTTTCAAAACCATGATAGATGAAGAAGAGCCAGCCACTAGGTACTTGGAAGATGAACGAATCAGGATGGTGAGTTATCTTCGTGGAGTCATTGAAAGTTCATGTCACCCGAGAGAAGATTATGAGGAACTCCTCAAGCTGTCGCTCCTTTTCCTTGGAGGCTGGGGTGGAGCTGAGTTCTCCTTCAGGACTCCAGGAGCCCATCATCAAGCAATCTAGGTATTTTCGCCGCAGGACTTTTCGCCGCCGGACTTTTCGCCGCAGGACATTTCGCCGTAGGAATTTTCGTCGCAAGAAATTTTCGCCGCAACGAATTTTTGCCGCAACGAATTTTCGCTGCAAAATATATAATTTGTATACAGGGTGGGCCGTAAGTTTCCATACATAGGAAAAATTAAACGTTTGTTTTTATGTTTCAGATACCCTAAGAATATGCGTTTGACGTAAGATCTTGTTTACTGATGAAGCAAATTTTTACGTCAATGGAGAGGTTAATCGGCAAAACATACGTTATTGGAGTAATGCTAACCCTAACTGGCTGAGTCCGACGAAGATGCAAGGTGCCGGTAAAGTGATGGTGTGGGCCGGGATATGGGGTGACAGAATTATTGGACCAATTTTTGTCAGTGGAAATCTTAATGCCGAAAGGTATCTTAACATGTTGCAAGAAGAGATTTTCCCATCCCTGCTAAACGAGGAAGGTAACTTCCCAGTTTACTTCCAGCAAGATGGAGCTCCACCTCATTATGGTCTTCACGTGCGTCGGTATTTGGATCAGCAGCAGTTTCCGGATGCTTGGATTGGTCGGCGTGGTCCTGTGGAGTGGCCTCCCAGATCCCCAGATCTCACCCCCCTTGATTTCTATCTTTGGGGGCACTTGAACGCCATGGTGTATCAGGAAAAGATACGAGACATAAATCATCTAAAGGAACGTATCACCAACGCCATTACAAGCATAACGTCAACTGTGCTAATGCGTGTTCATCAACAGTGGGGAACACGTATTGAAATGTGTTTTCAAAACAATGGCAACCATGTAGAGCATATTATATAAATAAAAATGGTTGTCCATAAAAAAAATGTTTATTTTTCCTATGTATGGAAACTTACGGCCCACCCTGTAGATATATAAATATAAGCCTACCAAATTTTCTGAACTCTCTAATACGTCGGGTTTGGATGACTTGGAAATTTTCATAACCTAACCTAACCTAACCTAACCTAACCCACCCAAATATTTGGAAATTAATCACTATTTTAAAGAAAGAAGAGAGTCACGCCAAGAAGAAAAGAGTTGATATCGAACGCGGCGAAACACCATTCAGAAACAAAAAGTACAAAGATATTTATCAACGAATACAGAGGCTTGTTCTTAATTACGACTCTCAACGAAAACTTCATTATTTGCGGAGTATTGCTATGAATTTGCATTAATTTTAAAATTAACTTTCTATTTTCATTTATCGTTTAATTAATTTCACTGTTTTAATTTTTTATACACGGTTTTATTTATTATTTTCCATTAAAAATTTAAATTATTTTTTATTTTTTATTTTTTAAAAATTCTTTTGCGGCGGCGAAAATTCCTTGCGGCGAAAATTCCTTGCGGCGAAAAGTCCTGCGGCGAAAAGTCCTGCGGCGAAAGTTCCGAACGCGATCATCAAGCCAGGTGGATAGCGAAAGCTATCTATGTGCTGAAAATGGTTTTGTTCCGGGAGCAACTGGAACTCACCGACCGAGAGGTGAAGGGATTGCACGACGTGGCCCTTTTTACGTGTTTCATTTATGTCCGGTTCTGGCACGAGGCACTGGTCAGTAGGTGGGCCCCGAAAAATGACCTAGCCATGATTCAACTGTTGATTTCATATCCGAACAAGAACCTGGGCCAAGCTGCCTTAGAGTTGCCAAAAGGCATCTATGGTATCTCTCGGAGACTCTAGTCGGCTTGGCTTTCCTTGATCAACGGATATCGCCAAATGAGAAAGAAAAGTTGCTCCAGGCCTTGAATAAACCCGCGTCGAGGAAGGAACTCAACCGACTCGAGTGGAAAAACCTGACTTTTGAGGGCAAGGATCTGAGGAACTTCGTCACTCAAAGGACGAAGACATTCTTCGACAACTTCGGCGTCGGGGATGACAACGTAGAGGAGTACACCAAAAATGACGGCTTGAGAGAGTCAGTCAACGCGCTGAAAGTCGTAAACGACACAGCGGAGAGGGGAATTGCATTAATCAAGCAATTCAATGAATCAATCAAGGACGAGAAGCAAAAACAATTCTTGTTGCGG
>JAJOZX010003192.1:345000-352500 GCA_023014485.1 Bathynomus jamesi | reverse complement strand
CGGTGCTACGACATTGGGCACGACGTAGTCCATATATATATATATATATATATATATATATACATACACACACACAAATTTATGTCTTAACATAGCCACAAAACACTGTACACATACACACACACACAGTCGCTTCCGGTGATAATGACGTATAAATGAGCTTCCGAGTTGTTACAACACAGCAAGCGAGAATGTATTCAGAATCCGGCTGTGTTTTCGTTCGCTTTCACGACGAAACCAAAAAAAAAATTCTCACATGCATTTGGTAAGTTTGAAATTATAGATGACATTAGAATCCCTATATATGTGTGAGGGGGGGGGATAAAATTACAGGAGAATCCCCAAATATGTATCATCATGCAGTGTGTTTAATATGAATTTCGTTAATATTATATATATATATATATATATATATATATATATATATATATATATATATATATATACGATGCATAAACTGCCACAAAACCATATATATACACATTTGTAATATGGATAGTTTGCGTATGCGCGTAGGTGGGCACTGAATGCAGGCATAGGGCATTTCATGCCCATTCCTCTTCTAATACATTTATCTCTCATTTAAGTTGAAGTGAAAAAAATAAATAAATCAAAGTTTTTTTTAAAACTAAAAACAGGAGTTCTCCCATTTGACATTTCTTTGCCACGCCATTATGAATATCTTCTCCAATAATAGAATGTATTGATAAAGAGAAAGCCTATATATATATATATATATATATATATATATATATATATATATATATATATATATATATATATATATTACTGGAAAGCTAGGAAGGTGGATATTTAATTTCTTGACGCAAAGAACGCAAAGAGTGGTGGTAAACGGAGTTAAATCGGAAGTCTCGGAAGTCGTGAGCTCTGACCCACAAGGGACAGTATTAGCTCCCTTGCTGTTCATAATAATGATTGCAGATATTGATGCAGATATTAAGGACAGTATTGTATCATGCTTCGCAGATGACACGAAGATATGTAAGGAAATATTGAACGAAGATGACGTAAGAAAACTACAAAACGACATTGAAACATTATTCCAGTGGGCAGAAGACAACAATATGAAGTTCAACGAAGAAAAATTCCAACTTCTAAGATATGGTAATAACAAAGAGCTACAGAAAAAAGGGTACAAAACTCCGCAAGCCAAACAGATAACACCAAATCCACAAGTCAGGGATCTTGGAGTAATAATGTCGTCGGATGCAGAATTCAGAGAGCACTATAAAATCAAAATCACAACGGCTAGAAAAATAATGGGAATCATCTGGAGGAGCTTCCGCAGCAGAAAAGCAAACATCATGCTCAAATTATGGAAGAGTCTAGTCCTACCAATAATTGAGTATTGCTCAGTACTCACAAGCCCACACAGAAAAAGAGACATTGCGAGCATTGAAGCTATACAAAGGACTTTTACGTCTAAGATAGAGGAAACGGAAGGTGAAGACTACTGGTCTCGACTACAATCCCTGGAACTCTACTCTCTTGAAGAAGGCGAGAGCGGTACACAATAATATACATATGGAACATACTTGAGGGCTCTGTCCCTAACCTAAGAAATGAAATAGAAACAAACTGGAATGAGAGAAGAGGCAGATTTTGTACGGTCCCAGCTGCGGTGGGACAAGGAGCCATGAAAACGAGGATGGAAAATACCCTCAGAATACGGGGCCCAAAGCTTTTCAATGTCCTTCCAAAAGAAGTGAGGAATCTCCAGCACACCAACCTGAATAACTTCAAGAACCAGCTGGACAGATTCTTGTGCAAAGTCCCTGACCAGCCATGCGTGGCTGGCTACGAGGGCAGGAGGCGATCAGAGAGCAATTCCCTCCTTCACTAAGTCCCGCAAATGAGGCGGGATGCTGCAGAGGGGTCGACCGCAGGTCGATCCTGAACCGTCGTTCAAACTCAACAAAAGTAAGAAAAACAAAAGTAAGAATATATATATATATGTGTGTGTGTGTGTGTGAAAGTATATATAATTTATGAAGGCACTGCAAAAACATGTCATTAAATTTTGACATTTGTACCTGTAAATTAACAAAAAACTAGTACAGTAATATATAATAGCTTAAAAGCCGTACAAATCCCTTATGTACAAATGTCCTGATTTCACCTCTTATTTTTTTGTATAATCTCATTTTGTACACGTCTGTTTTGTGCCTGTATAATTTTTTCTTCTCTCTTTATAAATATATTTCAGTGGCACAGTTACAATAGTGCCATTTAGAACAATTCTCGTTCTGACTTCCCATTGGCGAGAGTGCCAAAAAAAAGAATATAAACGTAAAATAGGCACTTTAGAGATATGCGTTGTTGAAGGAAACGCCATTTTGGTCGAGCTATCTTTTGTGATGCCATTTGCCTTGATTGAAATCAAACCTCTTTTCTGGCTGAAGATGCGAAATGGGAGTGGTCAGATACATCAAGATACCCCAAGATATACCCCAAGTCTGTATTTTTAGTTATTTCTTTCTCTCTTTTTATATTTTAGCCATTGTTATTCAATTCTTTATTTCTACATACCTTTAGTTAGTTTTTTTTCAAAATAATAAAACACACACACACACACACACACACACACACACACACACACACACACACACACATATATAATTAAACGTTGTCATACTATCTTTGAACTAAAACGTCGTAATAAGCGCAAAAAGTCACTGAAATTTTGTTCTTATTTGAAGTTAATCCTAAAAATATTTGTTAAAATTTGAAATTGTGTTGTCATGGCAGAAATTTTATTTGAAAGATAATATAAATTAAGGAACAGACGCTTCTTTTGTGATTAGATTAAGGCTTATTCTGATGAATTTGACTTTCCCAAAGGAGACCTTGATAAAAGGTAGAAAAACAAGAAAAAAAACAAGAAGAATAAAGAATAATATATATATATATATATATATATATATATATATATATATATATATATAAACAACCTTAGATATAAACTGATAAACAAAACACTGAAAACAAGAAAAGAAAGACAACGTAGGAAAATAATAAGAAATAATAATAAAAAAATACAAGAAAAAAAGCAAAAAAAAAAAAAAAAGAGAGAGAGACAAATTTACAAAGAAAGATGGAATAAAAAAGAAGAAGAAAAAAGACGGTAAAAGTCGGGAAAAAAAAGAAGAAGAATAAGAAGAAGAATAAAACAGAATTTCTAAGCATAGTTTCGCGTCTCCATATTTTACTCCAAAACATTTTTATCTCCTTCATTAAAATAATCCATTCAAACAGATTACGAGACCTGTTATGAACATAGAAGAAGAAGAAGAAGAAGAAGAAGCAGAAGAAGAAGAAGAAGAAGCAGAAGAAGAAGAAGAAGAAGAAGACAATCTCTTTGCAAACAAATGACTCATCAGACTAGATTCACGCCTTTGTAGCTATATCTATATCCATATTCGCTATTTCTATACTGTTTCTACAATCTTCTTTGCCTTAAATTATAATTATTATCATATTGTGGTCAATATATATATATATATATATATACACACACACACACACACACACACACATATATATATATATATTACTGTCTTAATATACTGTGTATATATAAACCAAACATATATTGTACATTATAATGAAGTGTTTATTATTATTATAATAAATATAGCGAATACTTCACTATATAATAAAGTCCTCATTATATATTATAATAAACTATATACATATACACACGCATTTCACAGCGAAATTTAACCATAAATCAATTTTGGAAGGGTAACTAAATTAGTCGTTGAAACAAGAATAGTGTTGCCAACCGTAATCTTTAATCTTTATCCCGTTTTCTATCTTAATCTATTCATATGTGTCATTTAAATCCGCCTTTTTATCATTCTAAATGATTTGCGTACCCTTGTTACCCTCGTCCTATTATATGAGGGTAAAAAAGAGAGAGAGAGAGAGAATATAAGGGGAAAAATAGTGAGGGGAAAAAAAGCTTGTTTCATGAATAATTCATTTTATATATTCATTTTCAAAAAATATATAATTAATTATCTTTTTTCTGTTTTGCCTGGGGTAAGGGGGCACGGGGTGGGGATTTATACCTCACCCTATAGAAAGTTAATTTTTAAGGTGTGTTTACAAGTTTTTAGAAATATGTTTCGTTTGGCAAATTTTTTTTTTTTTTATTAGAAAAAGAGTTATATAAAAAAAAAAAAATCCTCCATCCTGTTGACTGTTTTCCTTTGTTACACACACACACACACACACACACACACACACATATACATATACATATATATATATATAGAGCACATTAATTTGGGCCAATTATATTATAATTAATTTCAAGACATTTCAATAAATAAAAAAAAAACAGATATGAAAAAAATTGTTACGTGACAGCTTTCGGCACTTTGTAATCACGGATTACGCATGACAAAAACGGTTATTAAGAATGATAAACGAACGTCTGCGAGTTTCTTTTATACGTTAAATAAACGTTAATTAATTTCTAGGACCGTTTTATTGCGAAAAGTTTATTCCCTGCAGACAGAAACGTATATTTTGTCAGGCGTTTGTTTGAGTATACGTTGTGTATGAACTATATATTATATATATATATATATATATATATATATATATATATACAGGGTGGCGCAAAAGTCGCGCATCATACGAATTTTCAGTGTTGATTATATTTTTCTTTTAGGTAGGGGATGGCTGCGAAATTAGCAATGGACGAGAGGGTGAGCTTGGTTTTAATGTATGGAATACCAGGTACAACAAATCGATGAATTAGAGTCCCTAATGAATTTAAATTCTGTACCCATTCATCGATTTGTTGTACCTGGTATTCCATGCATTAAAACCAAGCTCACCTTCTCGTCTATTGTTAATAATTTCGCAGGCATCCCCTATCTAAAAGAAAAAAATAATATAGTCAACACCGAAAATTCCTATGATGCGCGACTTTTGCGCCACCCTGTATAAATATATATATTATATTATTGCTTCATTGGTGAAGGCCTCATATTTGAAATTAAAAATGCTTCTCTCTCTCTCTCTCTCTCTCTCTCTCTCTCTTTATCCAGGACTATAACCACCCTTTTAAAATTTAAAAAAGGGGTATCCCAGCCACCCCGTCTCTATTCCCCATACACTATCCCCGTTGGCCCTACCACCCCCCCCTCCTCCTGGGTCATTAACGGACCATGATCGATTACCGTCGCGGTCTGATGATCATTACTGTTGAGGAAAGAATGAAAAAGACGTATTAGACCATAAACAGGCAATCAAATTGAATCGAACGCTGATGTTTGAGAACAATACATGCAGTAATGTGTATTATGTCATTATATGTGCACGCATTATTATGTGTAGTATTATGTGCACTATATTGATTTGTAAGTAATTTGGAATTTACAGGGTGATACCCACCCCACAAAATAATGTGAGGAAAACTTTTTTCTTAATTGGGAGGGCCGCACATATTGGTATTGGAGCACCCTGTATTCTGTGTGGTGTATATGTGCATGGTTTATTACAGCAATTTGTTCATAAAGTGTATAAATCAAATTGATACACTCCACATTAAGGTGGAGTGACAAGATTGACCTTCATATATATATATAATAATATATATAATATATATATATAATGCATGAATTCAATAAATTACAAGTAATGAAAATAACAGCTCTTCTCAACTATTAAAAAGACTGTATACCCAACTAAAAGGAATTCCGTTGTGTATTGGGCATAGCTAAATTGGGCACTTTAAATTCAATAAATATGGTACAGATGTCATTCCTACTAAAAGATAATGTTTGTAGCTTTGATTTATTGAAATATTTCACAAGACTTTTTCTTACAACCGTCTTGTTGTACATGAAATGTAGAATTATAATGGCAGAATAATTATTATTTATCATTTTTCCTTCAGTTCAGATGCCCGCTATAGATTTTAATTTCACACACACACACACACACACACACACACACACACACACACACACAGTGACACTGTCACACACACACACACATATATATATATATATATATATATATATATATATGTATATATATATATATATATATATATATTAATTTTAAAACACAGACTCGTGGTGCATCTTGCTCCTGATGAATCATGCACACATACCTATAGCGCCAGGAGTATCTGCAATACAAACTAACGACACAGGCACGGAAATGTTTATGCTTGATTATATTATAACACAAAGCATTCTTGCTTCTAGTGCATGGTGATGAGCCAGTACGTTGCCCCTCTATATACTTGGCAATGATGCTGCAGCTGCTCGTACCCTAAATAAGTGTATTGGCAGAGCGGTGCTTTGTCTAAAATAGTAAAAACCTTTCCTCGAATTTGAATTTAACCTGTTAACACTCGTGTCTTAAACATTTACAATATATATATTATATATATTATATATATATATATATATATATATATATATATATATATATATTATAACGTGTATCTACAAAGTGTGAGCGCGTATATGCAACTAGTTATTAGGAAATCAAATTGTATACTCCCTCGTAACTTCAAAAACATTTAATAATTAACTCAAAATGACATTTAGCATTACGTATAATTAACTTAAAATATAATTAACATGTTTGGTATATAATTTATTTGTATATTTTTATAATTAAGAGGGCCCCGAATTTTAAGACAATGGTCCCCAGTTCATCTCTGCCTCATTAAGAGGTAACATGATTCGATATTCTAAACGGGTTTTTTAAAAAAAGTCCTTTCCCCTCACCTCACCCCCCCCCCCCTTTCCCCTCTCTCTGTTATTTCTCTATCTTCTCTAATTATTTATAATATAATGCTGCAACAAAGAGCATTTGTTGGTTTTGTTGTTGTTGTTGTTTTTGGTCCTTTTTTTTTATTTAATTATATTTTTTCTTAGAATTTTTTAATTGAAGTGTATATATATATATATATATGGTTTTTAGTACGTATATAATTAATTTGTTATTTTCTTTATTTATTATTATTAATAGTTCTTTAATAGGGAGGAGGGAGGGTTATTATAGTGTTACATATCATTTAATGTTTGTGCACAGTCTGATAATATTTAATTTAATTGTACGAAAAAAGATTGTATATATATATATATGTATAGAAACGACGTAAGTATAGAGGAGTGTTCTGCACACGAGGAAGAGAAATAACAAACAAATGAAAAATAAGGCACCCGCCCGGGAAACGAACCCAGGATCTTCCGATTGCCGGTCAGACGTGCTAACCACTACACTACGTGTGCAGAACACTCCTCTATACTTACGTCGTTCTTCTATACGTTAATATACTGCGCGGTCATTGCAGTTAAATGGTTGTATATATATATATATATAGTGCATAAAAGTTTTATTATATATGTATTTTTTCTTTTTATTGGATCACCCTGTATATAATATATATATATATATATATATATATATATCATAGTGCATAAAAGTTATATATATATATAT
>JAJOZX010003192.1:325000-342500 GCA_023014485.1 Bathynomus jamesi | reverse complement strand
TAGAAAGATAATTTGGCTGTCTGCGATTCCTTACACAGCATGTTTCATGGCGATCCATGCTAATGAATCACAGGCACACGCACACGCACGTACGTACACATTCGCAAGGCCTTCTACTGCGCTTTTCAAAAGAGGCTGATTTTTATTTTTATAAACACAACCAATTATACGGATCGAATGGTGAAGCTTCAAATTTTAAATAATGAGGCAATATATATATATATATATATATATATATATATATATATATATATATATATATATATATATATATATATATATATATATCGTTTTTATTGGTACGATGTAAATTACCAGTAATGATAAATACTCGTTTGTATTTGTCAAAATTCAATTCACACAGACAAAACAAATATTGCCTCGTCTGTGAATTATGTTTTAAACTTCATTATTTTTCCTGTTCTCTCTCTCTCTCTCTCTCTCTTTCTCTGCTCATTTACCTATCTTTATGATGTTAAACTAACGAATGGAATTTTTATTCTTGAAGTACTTATTTGAAGGAACACTTGTACGTCACTTGGATAATAACTTGTCGTCTAGGGTTGGCGCCATACAGTAAACGCTACTGTTGTATATGTAGAGCTAAACACGAATTACAGTACTCTCGCAACGCAGAAACGTCTGCCACGAAACTCTGTTTTTTTTAAACTTATTTCGTTGCATGCCTTGCTTGCAGGACGTTCTGAGCAATATTTGGCATGTATGTATGTTTTCCTGTCATGGAATACAGTCTTATGGATGTAATATAACCTATTATTTCTTTTCTCCCTAAAACAAATGGTTGAAACTCACACACACACACACACACATCTCTCTCTCTCTCTCTCTCTCTCTCTCTCTCTCTCTCTCTCTCTCTATATATATATATATATATATATATATATATATATATATATATTGCATATTTTAAGCCAGAGAAATTTAATAACAAACCTATTACACATTTTGTCTGCATAATCAAATTTTTATAGATAAGAAATCTCCTCGCCATCTGTTCCTAAATGACACAATTAATCTTAACAGTCAAACATTTAAATCCAAAAATGCTGATAAAAAAGTCGATTTTAAATAGAATCCCGAATATTATAATTAGATTATAGTGTAGATTACAGTGTAGATTACAGTGTAGATTGTGGTGTATATTATAGTGTATAATGCATTAAAACTCGTAAGAATTCAGTAGCAAATACATTTATTTCTAGAACCATATCATCAATGTTCAAAATATTCCCTGTTCACTTCATAGTACGTCAGTGTAGTGAGTCGGGCACTCTAGCATATCTCGCACGCAAAACATTCCGTATGTAGCTAATTACTAATGTATATACAGTATATATATGTATATATTAGTGGTGGACCGGATATCCGCATCCGCATCATTTTTAACATCCGCATCCGCACTTCTGACTGCGGATGTTATGCGGATATTACCTCTAATAAATTATGCAATTTACAATTAATTTAGCTTATGAAGTAGCTTATAAGGCCCAGTCACGCACGTTTCATGTAAAGTATTAATTATTAACAAACAAACAAACTCTTGAGAAAGTTATTATTTTTATCATAATGAAAACATTAATATTAATTTTAATTCTTATGCATTGCCTGCCATAATAGTAATATCACGAAATTTGAAAAATTACGTCATATATTCATAATTTATATTATATTGACAGATTAACTAAATATCCGCACCCGCGGATATTGAAATTAAAGATCCGCATCCGCACGTCGATTCGACTGCAATCTACCGTACATTGGTTATATGAGTCAGTTGAACATGGCGGCTCGATTGGAACAGAGCCCTGTCATTTCTGCAACGATATTCCGAGTCTGTCAGTGGTCAAGAATTTCTCGAACGCATTGTCACAGGAGACGAGACATGGGTTCATCACCGTACTCCGAAAACAAAACGTGCCAGCATGGAATGGAAACACCCTGGGTCCCCGCGACCAAAGAAGTTCAAGATTGTGAGGTCCGCTGGCAAAATGATGATTACCGTGTTTTGGGACCACAAAGGCCTTTTGCTCGCAGACTTCATCCAAAAAGGCACAACAATCAATGCAGCTGCATATTGTTCAACACTGGAACGTTTACGAGCGGTCATTAAACGTAAACGTCCTGGACTGCTCCGTAGAGCAGGACACTTCCAGTCGAGCCGCCATGTTCAATTGACTCTTATAACCAATGTACGGTAGATGGCAGCCGAATCGACGTGCAGTGTTGCCGACAATGATTAACGAATTCACCTGATAGAAACATAATCAATGTAGGTCCTTTAGTTACGAAATTATACGCCGTATAAACTTATTTTCTGACCATCACTCGTACTTTTTTTTTTTTTTTTTAAGTTCGGGAAACCGATTCGCCTCTATTTAAAAGGGCATATCTCAGCGGAAAAACACTCGTATATACACACACATAAATATATATATATATATATATATATATAAGTAAATAGGCAAAGAGGCCGATAAATATATAAACCGATAGATAAATGAACAATAAGTAGATAGAGAGTATAACCAAAATTTTGTAATGAACCCAATTTAAAAACCTATTAATTTTTTATAACTTTATTGTGGCAAATATATATATATATATATATATACTGTATATATACCATTGTGCTTGCAAGCACATGCAAGCATTTGCTGCAGGAGCCACTTTTAATCACATGCAGATGTAGACAATTTTAGCTTATTCATGACTTTCTCACTCGTTCAATATTTTAGATATAATTTTTTTGAATGACTTCGTTTGATGGAGATAAAAATGGAATTGACCATGCGTTTTTTTTTTTTTTTTTTTTTTTTTTTTTTTTTGTTAATCTCAATGTTCGTTGCCGTCTTTTAGGTATAGAAATAATGAGGTTTTTTTTTTTTTTTTCTTTTGTTTTTTTGTTTTTTAATAATAATTTTAGTCATATGTTGTGTTGGCAGATTGGCATAGTTGTTTTTTGGGTTGTTATGTTTTGAAAGAGAAGCAGTTAATTGCTGACCATGTAAGCAGAATTCGTTTTAAAATGGTATATCATAATCTACACCAATGTTTTATAAATTTAGTGAAGTTCGAATCAAAATTGGGCACACATTTGGGTAAAGTATGCTATACACAAGTCAATAAGTTGTGTTACGGTACCTATAATAATAATAATAATAATAATAATAATTGTATTTTATATACATATATATATATATATTAGTGGTGAACCGGATGTCAGTTTTTCAACATCTGCGGATGCGGATGCGGATCTTTAATTTCAATATCCGCGGATGCGGATATTTAGTTAATCTATCACTATAATATAGAATTATGAATATATGACATAATTTTTCAAATTTCGTGGTATTACTATTATGGCAGGCAATGCATAAGAATTAAAATTAATATTAATGCTTTCATTATGATAAAAATAATAACTTTCTCAAGAGTTTCAGCCACGGAAAATTCAATGAAACAAGTTTCATTCAATTTTCTGTGTTAACAGGTATTTATATTTTGAGGTTTATATATTTGTTTGTTCATTAATAATTTAATACTTTACATGATATGTGCATGACTGGGCCTTATAAGCTACTTTATAAGCTAATTTAATTGTAAATTGCATAATTTATTAGAGGTAATATCCGCATAACATCCGCAGTCAGAAGTGCGGATGCGGATGTTAAAAATGATGCGGATGCGGCTATCCGGCCCACCACTAATATATATATATATATATATATACCGGGTGGACGAAAAACGCCTGGACACTTTTGTTTTTCCTACAAATTTCAAGCTAGTCAAGCTAATACACCCAAATTAGTACAAGTAGTATAGTTATGTGCTAAAAATTTCAATGGACCTCATATAAAACTTACCCTATTGAAATCGATGTTGTATTGGCCCCCCCATTTTCTTGAATTACGGCCAGTACTCTCCTTTTCCACTGAGCTATGGACGACTTGATTTTGTCTTGGGACACCATAGGCCAAACAACCTCAATTCTTTGTCTAAGTGCTTCCAGGTTTGAAAATAGTTCCCTGCGACCATGGTACACCAATGACTTCAGCTCATTCCGCACGAAGTAATCCAGAGGATTTAAGTCAGAATTTGGTGGCCATTCTTCACTTGTTATGAATTCAGGAATGTTCGCCATCAAAAATTCTTGGGCTGCCTTGGCTGAATGAGCTGGTGCATTGTCTTGAACAAAAATAAAATCTTCGTTCGGGTACAAGTCTTGTCATTCCGGTAAAAGTTCTCCGAGGTGTTCAATGTAATTTTGCGAGTTCATTTTTGTTTTCTGTGGATCAGTAAAGAATAATTTGGTTTTTCCATTGTAAGAAACACCATAAGATACCATTAATTTCTTAGAAAATCGTGAAATTTGATGATAAAGACGGTCTGGCGGGATTTCCGATTTTGAAGTTAATGCATTGACTCAGTTGTTTTGTCGATTTGTTGATACAGTTAATGTAAAGTCAGACTCATCTTGAAAAAACATGCGTTTAATGTCTGCTAAATTAAATTTCCTGTACAAAGAATTGCACCTTTCTAACCGTTTTCCCATGGCTTCTTTTGTTATTCTGGGGGCACTCAATCTTTTAAAAGATCTGATTCCTTTACTTTTCATTATGTTTTGGACACTGTTGCGCGAAATATTTAAACTATTCGCCATTTTTCTCTGCGAAAGATAAGTACCAGGATTATTTTCCTGCGACAACGCATGCTTTTCAACGTACCTTTCGTCTTGTCGCGTCCGAGCAGTACGCGGACGACCGCTGCCACGTTTTCTGTCAGTTGACCCTGATTGTCTAATTTTATTTATTACATATTTTACTGTACTTCTTTTCCAATTTTTTCCCAGAAATTCCCTAATTATTTTTCTAGCACTTCATCCCTTCTCGACAAAACCCCTTTATAACAGCTAAATCTTCTTTACTTACAACCATTACGATATAATTTTAATCAACACCACAAGGAAAAAAATAAGAAAAACATTCCATCAGGCAACACTTCTTAAAGAAATCTGACACTGCTAGCCTACCAATTCGCCATGTGGCCACTTATCATTGTCTTAGGTGCGCATGCGCAAACTGCATATTTTGTAGCGAACATCTGACACATCCAAGAGTGTAGTCAGTTTCATAAAAATCTCGCTGTTTGTTTCGTCATGTTAATTTTTTTATAATTAAGAAACGGCCAAAGATAATTAACTGAGGTTTTCAGCACATGATAGTCATACTGTTGGCTACATCTTCTACTAATTTGGGTGTATTAGCTTGACTAGTTTGAAATTTGTAGGAAAAACAAAAGTGTCCAGGTTTTTTTCGTTCACCCGGTATATATATATATATTATATATAATATATATATATATATATATATATATATATATATATATATATATATATATATATATAATATATATATATAATAAAGATTTTTAAAGTAAATAAGACGATATACACGCTGTATCTATGCACAGCTGCATATACCTATAACATATACATTTAGGTATTTCTAAGGGTGCCTATTTTTTAGTTTGTCGGTGTTGTTTACTTATTAATTTAATTAGTTGGTTTGTAATTATAAAAGTGATTGTTGTTTTTAGTCGATCAAAAGAAGTTATAACGTCTTTTAAAAACTTATTTCCCAGTCGGCGAAAATGCTATTTTCAAAGAATGCGAGGTCCTTCTAAATGTTTCAACGAAAGCTTTAAACCTGTCATTTCTTTTCATATTTAGTGAAATGATTAAAAATGAAAATAGGAAAAGATATTTTGAAAGCAAAAAAGGAAAAAAAAAGAAAATGTTTAATTAAAAAATGTTTTATTTCATTTTTAATATATTTTTTAGTTAATATTTTTAATTATTATGTGTATTTAATGTCATATTTTTTTTTTTTTAATATCGTCTTGTTTAGGGGATGTTCACCCCTCGCCCCCAGTTTTGTTTTTAATTAAATTGTATTAAATTAATGTGTCTGTATATTACTATTAATAATAGTATTAGAAGTAGTAGTATCAGTCTTGCCAGTATTAGTTTTAGCGTTAGTATAGGGCCTACTAGTTGTAATTTATCCTTTATTTGCTAGACTATTATCTTGCAACTAGTATTTTAAAACTCTCTCTCTCTCTCTCTCTCTCTCTCTCTCTCTCTCTCTATATATATATATATATATATATACACACGAATATGCATGCAATTATTCACTATATTTGATTATTGCATACATGCTTTTTATCACAAATACGCGCCGCGCACACGTACACACACACACACACACACACACACGAATATATATATATATATATAATATATATACACACAAAAACAACAATAATAATAATTACCCGAGCTTACTGTATAATATAAAATTCCTTTTTTAAAACTCTTCTCAAAAACTCGTATTAAAAAGGCTCATTTTAAACTCAATTAAGAGTAGAGAGTTTAATTATTTCTTTTGTAAACGTAAATGAAACGTGAAATTGGGCCCCAAAAATCCTCAAAAAAGGACAAGAACGCCACGACGATTGACAAACAAAAGCCAATAATATTATCGTAACATTTTGCCCAGTTTTTAACTCAAGAATTTTGACAAAAAGGCCCCTATTCCGTTTTTTGGGGCACTGATGCGGGTATATGGCATACCCAACAAGCATGATGATTTTTCTTTTTATTCCTTTTTTATTTTATTTTTATTTTTTTTTTTTTAGCTCAGAGGAGAGAGATTTATTATTTGTTAATTTTTTTTAACGTAATTTATTTTATTCTTATATATTCTTGTGGGAAAATGTTTTTGCTTTATATATAATTCTTTTTTATGAAGGGGGGGGCGGGGCTGGGGTTCGTGATAAGTACATGTGTGGGGTATGGGTATATATATATATGTATATGGAGAGAGAGAGAGAGAGAGAGAGAGAGAGAGAGAGAGAGAGAGAGATATTTGTTGTATATGAAATATTAAGTTAAATAATTTATATTCTTACATTCTATAAACATTTATTATTATTATTATTATTATTATTATTATTATTTGTAGTTTTAGGAATAAAGTCTGGTAATAACAATTTCGTCCCATAAATACCCTTCAAAAGGTTTATTATCCATTAATACTTTATTCTAAAAGTACATAAACATATGCCATCATATGTGTGTGTGTGTGTGTGTGTGTGTGTGTGTGTGTGTGTGTATATCATGTATACATGTATACAACATAAACTGTATAGTGTATACATATACAGTGATACATATCTCATAAGATAATACACGAAAATACATAAATTTTTAAACACCTTCTTAATTAAAATATATATATATACTAACGCTTCCATATCTTACTTATATCCCCTCGTGGACTATTTAGGATTGAAAGGACCAAAACGGACCATAATGGACCAAAGCACGCTACATTGTAAACTTTGTAAACTTGGGACCCTCTTATCCAAACATCATATTGTCTGTGGTCTCATCTTGATGAGTTAAAACTCTCCACTCAAGATTCATTTCACTCTCCAAGGACTCAAATATGTGTGTCAGTATGTGTGTGTGTGTGTGTGTGCATTTGTTTGTTATTGTTTCAATGCGTATGTGTCTATAAGTATATATGTGTGATATTTTTTAAGCTTATATGTTGGTGTTGTTTGACTGCACGCGTGCCTAACTAACTGACCTTCATGGTATTGTGTGTCTTCAGAGATAGCAATGCTCTTATTATTTTATAAACAAAGAAAATAGATTTTAGACAGATAATAATCTTTATATTATAACACTTTATTAAGAGAGTCCCTTATATAATAACTTAATACTGTATATATATAATATATATATATATATATATATATATATATATATACACACACCTCGGTGGTGTAGTGGCTAGCGTCGCTGACTACGAATCCAGCAAAAACCCAGCTGTTCATCTTTCCACACAGTAAAGAAATTGGGTGGTAGATAAATGAGAACCCTGGGTAGCCTAGTGATTAAGACAGTGGGCTTGCTGGTGGGGCGTGGCTCGGATTCCACATTAAACTGTAGGTCTAAGGTGGACTGAAAACCTTGACCTTTGTCAGAATGAACAATTCGGGCGGAAGCAAACCAAAGATTACCAAAGGTATATATATATATATATGCGCCTCGGTGGTGTAGTGGTTAGCGTCGCTGACTACGAATCCATCGGCCCCCGGTTCGAGACCCGACGGCAGCCGGCGCGCAGTAAAACCTAGCTGTTCATCCTTCCACACAATAAAAGAAAAGTGGTTGGTAGATAAATGGGTACCCTAGGTGGCCTAGTGGTTAAGACGCTGGGCTGCTGATGGGGCGTGGTTCGGATTCCACGTTAAACTGTAGGTCTAAGGTGGAGTGAAAAGCTTGACCTTCGTCAAAATGAACGATTCGGGCGGAAGCTAACCAAAGGTTATATATATATATATATATATGGGATGAATTTCACAATTAAACACGTGAAATAAGTGAATAATACAAATCCACAAGGAAAAAGAAAAATGATTCCAAGGTCTTTCGTGTATTCAGAAGTACACCTCGTCAGGGAATGACATTCCCTGACGAGGTGAACTTCTGAATACACGAAAGACCTTGGAATCATTTTCTTTTCCTTGTGGGTATGCATTCCAAGGTCTTTCGTGTATTCAGAAGTACACCTCGTCAGGGAATGACATTCCCTGACGAGGTGCACTTCTGAATACACGAAAGACCTTGGAATCATTTTTCTTTTTCCTTGTGGGTATGCATCATATATATATATATATATATATATATAAATATATAATATATTATTATATATCTATATTATTATATATATATATAGTGTAATATCCGTATAGAGAGAAATATTACGGCAACAACGAGAGAAAATCAATTAATAAAACAAGAAGAAGTCAAGAAGAGATGAAAGCTAAAAGAAAGCTCTCAATAATCCTCTGCTAATCGCTCCACCTCAGTAAATCCTGCCAAAAGACGTCATTCTTTCTGGGAAAGCATTTATCAAATGGATAAAAAAAAAAAAATAGTTTCGAAACTTCGGATGTTCGTTTTTGTTCCAAACCAATCCCGAAACAGTAGCAAGTTCGTTTACAGTAAATTCGTCTAGATTTATACCTGTCCGCAATTAGGATATTGTTTTGTGTGTATATATATATATATATATATATATATATATATATATATATATATTTTAACGATTTAGATGTCGGCCAAGTCAGTACAGTTTCAAAGTTTGCGGATGACACGAAGTTGGGTGGTAGGGCGATAAATGACGAAGATAGAGGTAAAATCCAGGAAGATCTGAATAAAATCATTGATTGGTCAGTCACATGGCAAATGAGATTTAACGTCGATAAGTGCAAAATTTTACATATAGGTTCGCGTAACGGTAATTTTGCGTATAATATGTCAGGGAAGGAGTTGGCAAGCGTAGAACAGGAAAGAGATTTAAGAGTTATAGTCACTAGTGATTTAAAAGTGGCGAAACAAAGTACAGCAGCGGTCAATAAAGCGAACAAAGAGCTAGGTTTTATAGCTAGGAATTTTGAGTATAAATCGCGCGATATTATTGTTCCTCTTTATAAATCATTAGTTTGACCCCATTTGGAGTACGCGATCCAATTTTGGAATCCGCATATGCGCAAAGATATAAACAAAATCGAACGAGTTCAAAGACGAGCAACTAAGATGATTCCGTCGCTTAGGTCAAAGTCGTACGAGGATAAGCTTAACGAGTTAAAACTGACTACACTCGAGACTAGGAGGCTAAGGGGTGATCTAATCCAGGTTTTTAAAATTATGAATGAGTTCGATAACGTAAATAGAGATAGCTTTTACGAAATAGCACAGTTTTGTAGAACTAAAAATAACGGGTGTAAGCGGACTAGTAGAACGTTCGAGACAGCAGTTGCCAAACACTTTTTTACGCATAGAATAATAAATAGATGGATCGATTAGACGCATATGTTCATAGATTGGGTATAGTTTAAGGTAGTAAAATTAAAGTTTTGATGGCTTGGAACCCACGTAAAATTGTAGGTCCCCTCCGCCACCACGGAGGACATGCGCAATACACAATTACAAACGTTAGTTAGACCAGCCATGAGTGGATCCTAGGGTCTTCGTGGTCTGAAAAATTATAACATTATAATATATATATATATATATATATATATATATATATATATATATATATATATAATCAATGTTTATGACGCATTTGTTAATGGATTAAGTAAACGATAGAAAAAAAGTTTCTCTGTTTATCACAAAACACCACTCTGCCCATACCCTTATTTAGGGTATAAATAGTTCGCAGCATCATTGTTAAATATATAGAACATCAACGTACTAACGAGGCTTCAGTACGTGGCTCATCACCAGTAGAAGCACCAATATTTCCTGTTAACATAAAATAACACAAATGAGAGGTTTAATTCGTCATCATTTTTTCGCGTGTTGTGTTGTTATATATATATATATATATATATATATAAAAGTGGTTAGCGTCTCTGACTACGAATCCATCGGGCCCGGGATCGAGACCCGGTGACGGCAGGCGGCGCGCAGCAAAACCGAGCTGTTCATCCTTCCACACACTAAAGAAATTCGTTGTAAATAAATGGGTACCCTGGGTAACCTAGTGGTTAAGATGCCGGGCTGCTGGTGGGGCGTGGTTTGGATTCCACGTTAAACTGTAGGTCTACTAAGGTGGAGTGAAAAACTTGACCTTCGTCAGAATGAACAATTCGGGCAAAAGCAAAAACCAAGTTTTTTTTACATATATACAGTATATATATATATATATATAATATATATTTTTTTTTATTGGGATTGTTTAACCTCCTTCGCAATATCTAAGATCATATGACGGAGAGGACCTACAGCTTTACGTGGGATCCGAACCACGGGTCGCTACATAATATGAGCGCGGAGGACGGTCTCCCATCCAATTACTACCCAGACTCAACGTCGCTTAACTTCGCTGATCTCCGGGAAGTGGTGTTACGACATTGGCCTCGACGTAGCCCCTATATATATATATATATATATAATATATATATAAACCATTAAAGATTAAAGACAAAAGTCTCAAGAGTCAATTTGTCATTATTTTTTTTTATGTATTTCAAACTTTTTCATCTTTTTCATATATTTTATCTTTTTTTTTTGTTTTTTTTACCATTATTTTCCTTTCATTATTTTGTTCTCTCTTTTCGTCTTAGATTTTTGTCCACAATTTCAATGCCATTTTCACTGGAAGCAGATGTCACTTGGAATAAAGGGGGTGTTTTTTTTTTTTGGGGGGTGGGTGGATGGGAGGAGAATCTGCTTTTGTTGTATATATAGTGTTCTTATATTATTTTTGATCATATATATATATATATATATATATATATATATATAATATAAACAATAGATAATTATTTCATAGTGTCGTATATATATATATACGTGTGTGTGTGTGTGTGTGTGTGTTGGAAGAGTGAAGATTGTAGAAAAGCTGTTGGGAAGCTGGAAGTGGTTTCTGTCCTTATGGGTGAATGTGTATTCCAGTTCAATGGACGTGTGGGTCACTATAAAACACCGCTACAACTCAAAATGGGATGATAAAAATAGAAAAATAAGAATTTGTTTCATTTGGACAAAGGGTCGGGAAATATATAATATATTATATTATATATATATATATATATATATAAAGATACTGGAATAGCCCCACTGGGGAGCTCATGTTTTATTCAAGGGAGTTACTTTATTTATTCTTTATATATATATATATATATATATATATATATATATATATATATATATATATATATATATATATATATATATATATATATAATTGTTTTGTATGTAAAGCCAAACCAATACTATATTAAAGAAAAGTTGCCTAGAACTACATTTTCAAGCGTATCTCCAACTACTTCTCAAACTAACTTTGTATATAAAGCGATAACAACAACAATAACAATTACGGTGTGAGGTCTCGCGCGATGGTAGAGCACGGAAGCAGCAAGCAAGTTCAATAATGTGGAGTGGTCAGATTATCAAAGTTCCTATAACAACGAGACATTACTCGGCTTAATGGTGTTTGAATGCGTTATTCTTAGTGTTTTGTGGTATCGAAACTGCTATTATGTGGGATAGGAACCTCTTTTTATGGGATTCTCTCCCATCTTTATTGGTCAAGAGAGGACTGCAACCCCGCTCCAGGTCTGTTCTTTCTGTTCCGCGTGACACTTATTTCTGAATTATTCAGACCCGAAAACAAATGAGAAAAGGGCAGAGATGGAAACCACATTTGCGATATATGGATTTACAATATACAGGATGGAATGAATCACCGATTACCTGCATAAAAGTGACATACGTTTTGCGCAAGGCTGTCAATCATAAAGTTGTTTTTTTGTTGTTGGGTTTTTTTTTTGTGGCAGGGGGAGTGGGGTCTTTTTCAAGGTTTTTCAGTTTTTGTTTTTAGTTTTCGATATTCGGTTGTTGTTTTTTTTTTTGTGGACAGTTTTTTAGCATCTGTCCTGATTTTTTTTTCGCGTTTTTTTTTTTAATTTTTGAGTCTGCGATTTGGGATGATATTTTATACAGAAGGGAACTTTTAAAGAATATTATGTACCATCTGTTCCGCTAGTTGGGATATACTGTAAAGGAAAGCCCAGCAAAACCTAAAGCTTAAGGGCCAAATTAAATAAAATAAATAGTCGAGCTTCACAATTATTCATGTCATTGTAAATTGAAAAAAAATTATTTGTTTCATTATTATTAATAAAGGTTATTCTATCTATCTATCTATTTATCTATCTGGGATATACCTGGGATATATCTTTCGGCCGAGGTTTTGGAATATCACAACAGTGATATGGTTATTGGATGCGCTGTTGAATAACTTACATTCTCTCTCTCTCTCTCTCTCTCTCTCTCTTCTCTCTCTCTCTCTCTCTCTCTCTCTCTAATGCCGAAAGGAGGAGGCTAGGTTGACTTTGCTGATGAGAACTTCCTGACTCAGTGGGTCAATGGGGCTACACGAGTCGAAAGCGTTCTAGACTTAGTATTCACGACCGAAGACAACCTCGTCACTGGCCTCACCGTTGACGAATCGTTGGGCGGGAGTGATCACGGTCTGATTAGGTTCTGTGTCTGCGTCCATCCGGTGAAGCGTAGTAACTCCAGAGGCAGTAAGCTCTATCTACAGCGGGCGGACTTTGTTGGCCTCCGGGATAGCGTAGGTGAGATGGGGTTAGAGGTCGGCGGCGATGTTGAGAGAGTGTGGAGTGCATTCCGGGACCAGTTTATGGTGCTGCAGTCTGCTGCTATACCCTCAAAACCGGTCACCACTGCTTCAACGCAGCCTAAGTGGTTCAGTCGGAACATCGCTTCGGCTATCCGAAATAGAAAAGCTGCGTATAGGAGGGCGAAGGCCAATCGTTCCCATGAGAACACTGAGGCGTATGTCCGTCTGTGCAGGGAAGTGAAGGCGAAGGTTAGGCTAGCGAAACGTAACGAAGAACTCCGGGTGGCAAGCCTCTGCAAGGGGAACTCTAAGGAGTTCTTCAGTTATGTTAATAGTAGAAAGCCCATTAGAAGCATGATAGGCCCGTTAAAGGACCCCAGCGGCACGCTGCGGACCTCCGACGTTGACATCGCTAATGTGCTGAATGAGTACTTTGCGGGAGTGTTCACAGAGAGGACACCCGTGTCATCCCCGAGCAAGGCGTCAGGCACGAAGGTACTGGCCTGGATAGTGTTCGGTGTACCGCGACAGTCATTGCCGATAGAATAGACAAACTGAACGCGTTTAAGGCTCCTGGGCCAAACCAGTTTCTCCCCAGAGTGTTGCGGGAGGTGCGCGACCAGGTGCTCCCCACCTGGCTACAGTCTTCAACAAATCGTTGGAGACGGGCCAGGTGCCTGGTGACTGGAGGGAAGCCAACGTGACCCCTATCTTTAAGAAAGGGGATCACAAAAGTCCAGGGAACTATCGTCCCATTAGTCTCACTTCGGTTGTAGGTAAATTATTAGAGGGGATAATAGTGGATAGGATCGTTGACCATTTGGATTCCTACAAGCTGCTTAGGGACTCCCAACATGGGTTTAGCGGCATAGGTCGTGTCTCACCAACTTGCTCGAGTTTTTCCACATCATGTGGAGTGAGTACGATAAGAGTAGGGCGATTGATATACTTTATCTCGACTTTCAGAAAGCCTTTGATAAGGTACCTCACAGCCGGCTAATGGCCAAAGTCCGCGCGCTGGGTATCGATGGAGAAGTAGGTAGCTGGATTGGAAACTGGCTGAAGAATAGGCGGCAGAAGGTTGTAATTAAAGGGGCTAGCTCGGGTTGGGCCTCGGTCACTAGTGGGGTTCCTCAGGGTTCCGTTTTGGGGACACTGTTGTTTATCATTTACATAAATGATATTGACGCTGGCATCGTCAGTAGGATCGCCAAATTCGCTGATGACACCAAGTTTGGGACCAATGTTGGGACGCCCGAAGCGATCGAGCAACTGCGTGCGGACCTGCGTAGGATAGGAGAGTGGTCCGAAAAATGGCAAATGCCGTTTAACTTGGGTAAATGCAAGATCATGCACATTGGCTACGCCATTCCCAAGTCGGACTATTCCACGTTGGGGAGTAATATCGAGGCGACTGATTTGGAAAAGGACTTGGGTGTGCTAATTAGCAGCAACCTTAAGTTTACCAAACAGTGCGTAGAGGTGGAAAAGAAAGCCCAGAAGCTGTTGAGTTATATGAGGAGGCAATTTCGATTTCGGAAAAGGAGATTGTGCACTCTCTGTAAATTCCCTGGTTCAGCCGCACCTGGAGAATGCTGTGCAGTTCTGGTTGCCCACCCTCAGGGAAGATATTGACAGGCTGGAGCGAGTCCAGGCGAGGGCCACAAAGTTAATCCCTTCCGTTAGGCATATGGGCTACAATCGACGCTTATGCGCCCTGAATTTGTTTTCGCTGGAAACTCGGAGGCTGCGCGGTCAACTCATCGAGGTTTTCAAGCTCTTACACGGGTTCAACGATGTCGATTTTAGCAGCATGTTTAGTTTAAATGCTAACTCAACTCGCAACAATGGTTGAAATTGGATTTGAAACGGTTTAGCACTAATGTGTGTGGGAATTACTTTACCTATAAGCTCTGTGACAAGTGGAACAGGGTACCCTCAGAAGTTGTGAACAGTTCCTCTGTGGATCAGTTCAAGAAAAGGTTAGACCGAATCTTGCACACTATTTGAGGGTGTAGGAATTTTTCCCTGGCACCCGTTGCCATTGGTACCTCCTCGGTATGGGCCACAATGCCTTTTGAGATACTTCTTTTCCTTGTAACTCCTTGTAACTCTCTCTTCACCAAATACATTCCTCACCGACTCCGAATCTCTCCCTGATCGCGTGTCTCTTTAATTCGGTAAAACTCTTCCGCTTTCCCTTCTTCCTTCTATACGCGAGCAGGAAGACCTTCCTCCTTCAGCATGCTTAGATCCCCTTCGCCCCACAAAGCCTTCTTCTCTTCCTCCTTCTTCTCCTCCCCCGTAGAAGAGGTCGTTCCCAGGTGGATAATATTTCACCCTTTATTCAGGCTCAGAGACAGATGTATTTCCTGTGGGGAATACGTTCTCCTATTTTTTATGCCTCGATGAGATTCTTATTCCAAATTAACTGAAACAAACCCAAGCAAAAGGGATGACTGACGTTCCTTTACTGAAAGCAGTGATCGAAAGCGCTTTAATTGTATGTGAAGAAGATGGTCGGTGCATTATGCACGCACGTTATATTTATATACATGTTCATTAATTGTTTATAGATAGTTGTTAATTATATTAAACAACGCTTGAATTATATTCACTAAAGTTGTTTATAAGTTATGAGGGTTCTTTTAGGGAGGGGAGGGGGGTTATTCGTTCGTTTATGATTTGAAGGCCAAAGTTCTTCCTTGGATGGAATCCTTGTACGCAAATAGGTGTTATACGACCGAATTTACTAGCGCTAATATGGTATTATCGTCATAATCGAAATTCACTGACTCATTTTGGATTTCACGCTAATCTCTTAAGTTCATGTGCAAGGTGAAACAACAAGCTTGACCTTCGCCGGAATAAACAGTCCGGACGGAAGCACAATCAAGATCACACACACACACACACACACACATATATATAAGCCACTCAAAACAGATAATAATATAGAAAAGAGTACTTTCTTGCGATAACGTTATAAAGTATTTTGCTGAACTATCCACCTCCCGTTTTCTATATTCCTCACATTTTTTTTCTTTTCATTTCCAGGGTAACTAAGTTATACAGAAGGCACAGGGAAGCAATTAGCTCTCAGCCCACTTTATCCATCAAGAGTTGAAGGCTTTAGAATGAGGTGTCGTAAGTAGCGTAAAAGGGTGAAACACTCGCTGATGGAGTGAGAAAGAAGAAAAGAAATTACATATTGATGGAACTATTTTGAATTAAAGTTTTATTTTTTAATATATATATATATATATATATATATATATATATATATATATATATATATATATATATATATATATATATATATGAAGCATACTTAGGAAAGATCATGTCTATTACCATACTCTGTATATTTTACTTTTCAAAGGGTCAAGCAGTTGCGATACACCCTGTAGATGGTAGTATTTTTAACTCATTAAAAATAAGTATTCTTAATTTGTACACTTCTATTTTTTCCTTCGAAAATTATACCTTAAATGTAGGGGGCTACTTGTGCCACGCCCTAATACCACTTCCCCGTTAGATCAGCAAGGTTAAGCGCCTTTCAACCTGTTTACTAAAATAATTGGCCGGACCGTCTTATGCATTCAGATGATGTTGCCATCCGTGGTTCGATCGGATCCGACGTAAGGCTGTAGGTCCCCTCCGTCACAAGCCCTTTAAAAAAATCCGCAATGATAATAATAATAATAATAATAATATTACCTTATATATATATTTATATATATATATGCGTGTGTGTGTGTGTGTGTGTGTGTGAAAGTGCATTCAAATGTGGTTCGCAATTCATATATGATTGTAGAAACGTATATATTGAATTTCTCAACTACTTTTTTGTATAAAATCGAACAAAGGAGACCGGTAATTGTATTAGGCATCAAATATCCGGATAAGATGCATACTTGGTGGTCAAAATATGCAAATATATAAGAAGCATAACTGAATATATCTGTATAACCACATGTTATGTAAAATATGTAATGTACAAAAATATGTACATAAATTATATATATATATATATGTGTGTGTGTGTGTGTGTGTGTGTGTGTGTGTGTGTGTGTGTAGACAACTGAGTATAAATGAGGCTGAGTGTGTGATAATTCACAACTGTAGTGGGGTACGTTGTTTGGTGAGGTGACAGTTTTGGTACCTCGGAACTTATAAAAATATATATATAAAATTTAGATGTATTTCTACTGTCGGAAAAAAAGTCTGGTTTGGTAGGTTAG
>JAJOZX010003192.1:312500-320000 GCA_023014485.1 Bathynomus jamesi | reverse complement strand
ATTATATACCTTCAACTGCAAAGAACACGCAGTAAAATAACGTAAAGAAACGACGCTTGTATAGGAGATATTCCGTTCTCTCTCTCTCGTCTTGCGCGGAATATCTCCTATACAAGCGTCGTTTCTTACGTTATTTATACTGCGTGTTCTTTGCAGTTGAAGGTAATATATATATATATTATATATATACCTTCGGTTTTTCCATAGTCTTTGATTTGATAATAAAGGTCAATAAATAATAGCAGATTTACTGAAACAATATATTTAGAATCGTGTTGCTTTATTTACCCTTTCCATCAGGTAAAGCTGATACACGTTTCTGGCATTCCACATGAGCTTTGACATTTGTTCTTGACGACAATCATCATAGTGTCTGTTTACTTTTGGCAACCCTTTGCATATATATATATATATATCCCCGCAAGGGGTTCTAAGCTCGTGCTCTTGAGTGTTCTTTGTGCTCGTTTGTACGTGCTTGTTCCTGGAGGTTTCTCGTGCGCCCTCCCGGCCCTAGCACCCAAGGATGATGGGGCTCGACCCTGCAGTCCTTGTCATCCTTGGTCTTTTTCCACTTCGACTGTCCCCTCCACCCTTTCTTTTTCCTCTGTCTTTCCTCTCACTTTTTCTTTGTTTTTCCGCCGAGATATGCCCTTTTAAATAGAGGCGAATTGGTTCTTCCCGAACTTTAAAAAAAAAAAAATATATATATATTATATATATATATATATATATCGTAATGAAATAAATGATAATGAAGTACAAATGACATATCCCCTTCACTCCTATAACTAAAATAGCCTTTATGGAATGACGTCATTAGGTAACAATTTGTTTAAAAGCGGAAGGGAAGATTTCCGCCGGAATATAGTGTGAAACGCAATCCGAGTGCCAGCTTCAATCGGCACTGTTTATTTCAGAGCCAAGAAATGTTTCATCATTTTCTAACGTGTTTTATATATATATATTATAATATATAATATATATATATATATATATATAATATATTACAGCCTACGTAATTTTACAGATAAGGAATCTCTTATCTTTAAATCTTAATAAATGCCCCTTACCTGAATTTGCATACATACATACATTACCTGAAAACCCATTTCCCATCCTCTATGGGGTGGGCACAGCGCTTGAACGAGGGGTCGAAAAACACTCGGATCACTTACGCACGCAACCATACATGCACGTAAATATATATACTTCAATCGCATTAGCATTTACAGATGTGCAATTCAGCGCTTCATTAAACTATATGCATTAAATTGGTGCATATATCAAAGCTTATATATATATATTATACAGTGTGTGTGTGTGTGTGTGTGTGTGTGTGTGTGTGTAGTAAAGTAAGTATGAACACATTGACTAGGTCATCTTTTTATCAATAGATGATACAGTGAGCGCCACAATTATTGGCACCCTTGGCAAAACCAAGCATTTTGGCGTTAATATAGCATGCCATGGACTTTGACGGAATAAACACTTGTACATGTGTTAAGAAATAATCATAGGGAATACCTATAGTAAGAAAACAGGCCCAGTAATATTTGTTGGTATATAATATGAAATGTTGCGTAAAAAAATTGAGAGCCCAGTAACGCCTAAAACTTAAGGGCCAAATTAAATAAAATAAATAGTCCAGCTCCGGAAGTATTTATGTCATTGTAAATTGTGCTACCAGTGTATTTATTTTAATAATAATAATAATAATAATAATAAAAGTTATTCAGTTAAAAAATTTAATCCAAGTTCACAATTATTGGCACCCGTCATGAATCTGCCTTCAATTCCCTTTTCATGACTGACAAATGGATTTCATTTGTGCAATGATAAATGCTGCAGGCCGCTATTGTTATGCATTTATTGATCTAGGTGCTCATTTGCAGGTATTGGACGTAATGAACTGATTAGTAAATCTAGGGTATTTGACATCATGGTGAGGGTGAAGAATATTTCCTTTTATATATATATGTGTGTGTGTGTGTGTGTGTGTGTGTGTGTGTGTATGTGTGTGTGTGTGTGTATATATATATGATGCAAATCCACAAGGAAAAAGAAAAATGATCCATTTTAAAAATAATTTCAATAACAGTGCGGGAATGTATAAAATTGACAATATCCTGTTAAAATACCTTTTGCCTCTAATCAACTCTTGTTAATCATGTGCTAATCTTTTTGTTTTTCTGTCCCGTTGTATAATATTATATAATATTATATTATATTTTTGTCATCTCGCCTTCTCCCTTCATTCCCTGACGAGGTGTACTTCTGAATACACGAAAGGCTTTGGAATCATTTTTCTTTTTCCTTGTGGGTTTGCATCATTCATTCATTTCACGTGTTTTATTGTGAAATTCATCCCATATATATATTTTATATATATATATATATATGTCAGACTTCATAAATCTGCATCACTGTAAACAAGGACTTCCCGCAAACTTCTTTACGTGGAAATATTATCTTCAATTGCCTCAAATCACTCGAAAAGAAAAAAAAAGAAGTCATGAAGACAATTTCTTCTCTCTAAAGAAGTTATATATCTTTAAAAGAATCTATTATATCATCTGACAAGAAACTTTGACACCAAAAAGAAACAAAAAGTAAATCCCCAAGAATGTATCCCTCAAAAAGAAGTTATAAGTTCTAAATTTAGGAGGTTTTACTTTGAGTGAAATGGCGGTGAGTGGCAAGAAGATACGGAAGACTCCGTATACAAAACTGCGCGAACTCTTGTAACTCTTCCAGGGAGCGATAGAAAGAAACTCCTTTCGGGAAGTACACTGTAAAAAAATGTGTGTGTGTGTCGAAATTAACAAAAAAAATTATTATTATTTGTGACTGTATTTTCCCATTTTTCAAAATAACAGTAAAATAAATGTTTAAATCCGAATTACGGAGAATATTTAACTGAATTTGATTTTACTGGTTTTTAATATTAACATTTTTTTTTTATCAGTTTAACAATTATGTTATTTTAACAGGTTTATATTGTAAATATAACGACGCCCTTAAAAGTTATTTTAAAATTTCATGATGCAGTCCCCCGCTATTTTAACAATATATAATATTTGTTTAAACAGTGACTGTAAACCAAAACTGTACACTAAAAGTAGATTTACCAATTTCATACTGTTAATTTAAATTAAAACTGTAAATTTTCAAAACACAAGTACTACTGTTATTTTAACATTAAAAACAAATGGCTTGAAGAATGGCTGTAACCAGCATATTTCTATTAACGGTTAATTTTCATGTTGACGGGCTCACTGTTGTTTTAACAGCAAATGGCTGTAACCAGTATATTTTTATTAACTGTTAATTTTCATGTTGACGGGCTCACTGTTGTTTTAACAGCAAATGACTGTTCTTAAAATAATGCCTGTATTTAGGGCGCTTACAGTAACAGCTGAATTGACAATTTAGTACTGTAAACTTAGAGAATGTGCTGTAAATTTTCTTAACACCAACTAACTGTTGTTTCAACAGCCAATAATTTTTGTTAAAACAATGCCTGTACCTTCCTCACTTACAGTAACAGTGCAACCGAAAGGTTAGTGCTGTTAATTTGGAGAATGCATTGCAAACTTTCATATTACAAATTGAATCGATAACTAATACAGTAAAAATATTACTGTGCCAAGATTAGTACTTGAAAGATATACTAAACGGCACTCGGCGCCCAGCGTAGGCTAATCCGTATAAAATTCGCAAATAGTAGCTAGTATTTATACTATTTTAGGAGTTTTAAACTGACGTCTTTATAAGGTATTTTCCATACAGTATTTTGAACCTTTAACAATTATAATAAAATATTTAAATAATATTAATTAAAATTTACTGGTAAAAATTATATTTACATCTGAATATGTGCAAATACCTTCGGGAGCAAAATTTTTATTTGCGTTACGTCAACAGCAGTGGATCTACACTCATGCATTCCATTTTCTATGAATTCATCCAATTTCACAACTATGATGATACAGTTTTAAAATCTGTCTTAATCGATTCAGGAGGTGTAAATTATTCCTGAGAAAGAAAGTCCTCGTGATGATCTGATACTCACTCGCTAATCAACTGTAAATATTTTTGGTTTTACGGAAACTGATTGACAGTTAGAATACAGTTGAACAGTCCCGTTTGAAATTAGAGTACGATATTGTTAAATCTACAGTGTTTGTTATATCGGGAAAAAAAGACTGACTAACTTAAAATAACAGTATTTTACTGTTGTTTCAATAGTAATAGGACTAATTACTTGTACTGATACAGTTCAAATAACAGTAATGAACCTGTATATTATCTGTTTTATTGAATAAAACGTTAGGAGTAGTCTTAAAATAACAGTATTTTACTGTTGTTTCAACAGTAATAGGACTAATTACTTGTACTGATACAGTTCAAATAACAGTAATGAACCTGTATATTATCTGTTTTATTGAATAAAACGTTAGGAGTAGTTTTTAAAATGCGGTCACTGTTAAAATCATTGTTAAATGTCTGCATTATGGAGAGCAATGTTAAATAAATGAAAATTGTCTATTGTAGAGTTAAAAGTAAAATGTTGGTACGCAGAATTGTCAGTAAAATACTGTTCAAATAACATTTTCTTTACGGTGTATGGTTCGCGTCAATCCCAAGTTTACTGCTGAGGTTCTTAGAAAAGGTAGCGTTTCACTTTCCGCCCTTCGACGCATTCACTGCATCACGGAAGCTTTGGTAGAACGGTGCTTCGCAGGAGACCTTTAATAAACCCTGGCCTTGATACAAGAAAAAGCACTTCTAATTTGCCAAAATGAGTGTGAATGATTCTCTGGAGCAATGAAAGAATAAAATCGAGTTAGTTAAATTATTTCATCAGCAGTGCGTTTAGCAAAAGGTAAGAAAAGCATTTCAGGAAAAGACTACCGTCCTTATACTGTCAAGGATGGAGGAAGCTCTATTTTACAGTACTTCGGGCTGTTGTTCATTGCTGTACATTATGAATAAAATGGATTTGAAAGTTTATCAAGATATTCTGGAGACAAACTTCAAGCAATCGGCAAAGGAACTAAAATTCGGTGAATCGGCGCTGGAACTTTGAACGGGGAACGATTCTAAGCATACATCAATATCCACGAGGGAATGAATGATTCAAGAAACTTAATGTAATGAAATGGCCTTCCCAGAATCCACATCTAAATCCGATCGAAAATTCGTGGCAAGAGCTAAAGTAGGGGTCTGCGCGGGCCTACTTTTTCAGGCCCAGCCCGGTCTGTATCCGTGGGGTTTTGGGCCCTGCACGGGCCAGCTAGTTATGTTGTTTTTGTTTTGAAACCCGTGTCCGGCCCGGCCGTAAGAATTTTATAAAACATGTACCCGGCTCTGCCCGGCACGCATTGAAAAATGCGCTACCTACCAGGGTGGCGTAGAATCGCGATATTTTCGCGATACATTTTCTGTATCTTGTATCGTATCGCGATACATTTTTATTATTTGTATCGTATCGAAAGATACGATACAAATAAGTGTCAGTAACGCGATACTTTATCATAGACTCAGTCAGTGAACAAATCTCATCAAGAATTATCTAATTATTTGGCGAATAATTCATCAGACATTCAACAATTACACATGTATCATTTGGTAACGAGATACATTTTTGCCAATGTATCGAGTATCGTATCGCGTTACTTTTTATGACCCCGATACACCACCCCTGCCAATAGCACTATGCCATTATAAGTATTATAGGTGTGTGACTATCGAAACAATATATTATGACAAGCAGCAACACTAAAATTAATGCTAGCAACATTTTTTTTTTAAATTAAAATTATTCTAAATTTGTTTATTTTTTAATGAAAAACAATTGAAGCCCGTACCCGCCCAGACCCATAGCCAAACACTACATTTTCAGTCCATACCCGGCCCGTATCTGTCATGCTTTCAACACGCTCGCCCATATCTGGCCCATAGGCCGGGCCGGACACGGGCTTACGGTCCTACCAGTGTTCGTGAAGACCTCTAATCTAAAGATAGCGCTCCATCAACAAAACCCTCCAAATGTAAACCAATTAAAGCAGTTCTGTATTGACGAATGACAGCATATCACAGTGGAATAGAGTGCCAAAAATTTAGATCCAATTGCAAAAACCGTTTTCCGGAAGTAATTACTGTAACTCAAAAGGCATCAATACATGTTTCGGAATGTTAAGGTGCCAATAATATTAATTCTGTTCAAAGTTTTATAGCATTTGGATTTAGGTGCTACCGTTTCTTGTACAATTTCTATCAAAATCTTTGTGAATATATATATATATATATATTATATATATAAAGAGAGAGAGAGAGAAAGAGAGAGAGAGAGAGGAGAGAGAGAGAGAGAGATGGGCTTATAGAGATTCTGCTCTGTATAAACGTCAGTATGATAAGTATGCTATACTCATTAATATTTATATGCTCACATTAACCTTCATTACCCTGTTAGGGGAGGGGTTCCATAGGTTGAATTAAATCGTCTGACATTAGCCATAACGAAAGAGTAAAATGACGAACGCTTTCCGCCATCAGAGAGTAATCACGAGAAAAGACATAAAAAAGATAATATTAATATTTGATGCTGTTTAACCTCCTTCGTGACGACAAAAGTCATGTGACGGAGGGGACCTACAGCTTTACGTCGGATACGAACCATCTACGCGTCACTACATCATCTGAACTCAAAGGACGGTCATCCACACAACTAATGAACAGATCCAACGTCGCTTAAGAACAATGAGTGAGGAGGGCCATAAACTGGTACAGCGCTCAGGCCAGCTAATGCGGCCCATTGCATTAACTCTTGTTTTATTATTACCAGAATCATCGGTATTCTAACCCTCGACCTCAGCGTTTTCACTTCGCTCATAGGGAAACGGTGTTACCACTGAGTTACGGACGCTGGTCAACGTCGCTTAAGCTTGCTGATGTAACGGGAAGTGGCGCATACGAAAATGTTTAATTTTTTCATTCCAGTCAATTTTTATCTCTCTCTCTCTCTCTCTCTCTCTTTATATATATATATATATATACACACACACACACACACACACACACACACACACACACTGTAATTAGTCATTTAAAGGAAAAAAATATATATGCCCAATATATCATCAATTTAATACAAACCTGCTTTTAAGAAAGTGCCAACTTGTAAATGTTTTTTGGCACTTGATAAATAATTGTTTTAATTAGCAGTATAACGCTGACGAATGACAAAGAATCGGAATGACTAAAGACCTTATTCATGTTTACGCAATTCAACGAACACCCTACATTTTCTTCTTTAAAAAACTGTGTTCAGGGGAAACCCTACCAAATAATAATAATAATAATAATAATAATAATAATATATATATATATATATATATATATTGTATTGGCTCCAATTGTTTATTATCATGTTCACTAATATAGACAGTGAAGTAACCAATAATAGTATGGTTGCATTCTTTGTTGATAATATAGAAG
>JAJOZX010003192.1:302500-305000 GCA_023014485.1 Bathynomus jamesi | reverse complement strand
TAATATGAGAGAATTTTAATTAAAAATAACTTAAAAAGATAGAGATATATATATATATATATATATTGAAAATTCAAAGCAATAATAATTCCATGCGGTGTATTTTATTTACATAGTGTGTCATTCATGCATATATATATATATTATAGATGTAACTGATTTCACTGCAAATGGATATTGCATGCTTCTTATTATAAAAATATTAAACTTTCCTCATTATCCGTTATTTTTATGTAATTCAAACGTTATTTTTAATAACGGATCGTCATTATAACATTGTACATTAAGAGGCATTTTTTTTGTTTTTTTTTATCCTTTATAAAAACTTGCGAAAATGGTCTTTCGTTCGAACACTTGTTTTATGGATAAAATTAGAGTCAAGTATTTAATTTTTTGCAAATTTAAATTAGTTTACGATTAAAATATAATATTTCAATCGATAAATTTTCATACAGTTAATTAAAAAAAGTCTGGTACAATTATCACTATCGTAACAGTATTCTTAAGACGTAAATGAGTTGATTAGAATTCATTAACAATAATAAGTATTGAAATGTCGACTCTACTTATCCACACGATTAAGAATTACATCTAAGATGTAAAACTGCGTCTTACATTATTTGATACTGCTTATATGATATTATCTAGTGACACATATTCAGGTATTCGCTTCAAAGTCAATTAAAGAGAAGAGATTAGCACTAAAATAATAATTAAAAGGCTCAGTTATTTTCAAATGATTAGCGATACAAGACTCTTAGATCATTTAATTCTAGTAAAAAGAGCGGGTAATGATCGCGCCGAATGCAGCAGAGAGGCACTGAGTTGGGTATATTAATAAGTGCCATAGCCAAACTTAGATTTCATATGATGCCGCCCATCGCTAATTGCAGTTACTTGCCAGGTTTAGCCAATAACCAATAATTATCGGACGCGTATTTTTTGCCTACACTCTCATTTAGTCAGTGCCATCAACGTAGTTTGTTTGGAGCGGTATATACAGAGTGCCATGTTTTGATTTGCATTCGAATTTTGGGTGCCTCGATCGGGGAAAAACGTTCGAAGAAAGAACGAAGGAGTGACACTCATGCACTCACCTGCAGGTTCACGTCGTCTCTCGTATTTTCGATGGTCACCTTTGGCCAACAATTTTGAAGGAATTATTTGCTTTTATTATAAATTTTTAAAAAGAAATAAAAAAGTTAATTATTAAAAATTTCAACCGAGGTCTGTTTCGCCTCCGATTCACTGAGTCGCTTTCGAGAATACGGAATCGAATATTATCGCGTGTCTAGCATCACACTCGCACGCAAGGAACGACCGATCGCGAGAAGCACAAGAGAGCAGCAGCGGGGAAACAATGCGCGCAGACACTCCGTGTACTTCCACAGGCAATGCCGGCCACACTGAGTATTCTTACGGATTCCCGTCAGTGGCAGGGCGGCCTCTGCGCGTTACGTCACAGCACTGTTCCCCCATAACAAAACGTGGTGTAGCTCAGCCAATCAGAAGCTTTGAATCCACAATACCTAACCAATAGGGACTCGCCTTCCCCCTCCGTGGCCAACCATTGTTCGGATAACAATAGGTGGTAGAACAAAGGGGGACGGACCACAATGCCGACACCCACAATTGGTCCGCTTTCTTAAGCACAACAGCCAACGGAAAGTACCGTCCGCCCCCCTTGACTTTCCCAAAAAAGAATAACGCTAGAGCATTAAACCAAAAATGCGAATTGGCAAGTGGGGTGCGACGGCCCCCCTTTTAAGTAATAGGTATTTTTTCCGTAAAAATGGCATCGTTTTCTGTGAGAGAAGTGGCAAGGGTGTAGCAGCGACTGACAAGGAAAAGGGAGAGAGATCTTCCTTAGGAAGAAAAACACTGAGTGATGAAGTTTATACACATTAGGAAAATTTTGAAAAAAAAAAAAAGTGTTAATGAAAATCGGGATATGTACCGAGACGCGTAACGAAATAAATACGATAAAGAGAGGTAGTATAACGTCTATATCTATCTACCTATTTGTCTATCTACTTATCTATTTATTTATCTACCTCTATCCTAAATAAATATACAGGTATGCATATAATAATAATAATATATATATATATATATATATATATATCGTTCACTCTCAAATTCTTACCGAACACACACACACACACACACACACACACACACACACACACACACGTGCTTTAGGTCTTTCCTCCTTTCCTTAATGTTGGGAAAGAACAGCCGTACCTTCTCATACCGAAGGAAACGCCATCAGTTTTTACTTTCTTGTTTTAGGTTCTTCTCTTTTATTCTTTAAAAAAGGGGTATTGATTTTCTTGAGCTGTGTCGGTTGGAAGCAGTAAATAAAGGGCGTCTTTTCTCTATATGTGTTCTTTTCTCTCTCTCTCTCTCTCTCTCTCTCTCTCTCTCTCTCTCTCGTGAGTGACTTTTCTCGAAGACTATAACCTGAAGAGACAACCCATCAACTTTGCCTGATCGAAAG
>JAJOZX010003192.1:290000-297500 GCA_023014485.1 Bathynomus jamesi | reverse complement strand
CCTACAAGCAGCCCAGCGTCTTAACCACTAGGCTACCTAGGGTAACCATTTATCTATCAACCAATTTTTTTTATCGTGTGGAAGGATGAACAGCTGGGTTTTGCTGCGCGCCGCCTGCCGTCACCGGGTCTCGATCTCGGAGTCGATGGATTTGTAGTGAGCGACGCTAACCACTACACCACCGAATCGCTGTTACAAGTAGCTAATACAAGTCCATTCCACACCCTGTAAAGTAAATTTGTTCCATATATACAGACCACCGTTTCTAAAAAAGTATGTTCCACTTGCCTGATTAATTATGGAACGATTTTGAATCAATTTTATTTTGTAATGCCTATAATATATTATTATAAATGGTTCAAAATCGGCCAAGAAAGGAAAATTGTTCCAACACTAAAGTAAAGTTGCTCCATACAGAAAACTGTTTCTATACATTTAATTGCTCCATTTGCTGCATGAACCGATTCTGGAACAATTTCTTTGTGAAACGAATGGGCCAGCTTTGAAGCCGCTAGGACAGCTTTTCTTTCTGAACTGATTTTGAACAACTTATATCGACATTATAAAAAAAAAAAATTCAAAATAGTTTTATATTTGGTTCAAATGGAACAATTTTTAGAAAAGGTGGTTTACATAAATGGAACAACTTTACAGTGCAGAAAAAAAGTGTTTTGCTTTTTCATTATTCAAGAAAATATATACGTATTTTTCAAACATGAAAATAATTAGAAATGACAGTGCATATATATACACACAGCTGTAAAACCACTTTGTTGGTTGACTTTCTAATATATATGTATATATGCACATACACTCCTAAAAATTTCACACATAAGTTGCATACTAGTTATACATCTAAACCAAACTTTTGTATCGCACTGAAATCAAAGAATATGACATGAGCATAACTTTTTCAGCTAACAATAGTAATTTTCTTTCGCTTGTATCTCGTATTTCGTTTTGTAATAATTCAGTAACTGTCTGTTGGTTTTTAGTCCTCTTAATTGCGTAACTTAGGCGTAACTTTTATAACAATAAACTGCATTGATTCTTCACGATAAATACACCGTGTAAAGTCTCATAACTTGTATAATGTTTAATTTGCATAGTATACCAAATTACAAGGGCTTAAATTTGAATTAAAATGAAGTAACTATAAACATTTTCATACTTAGAGTTTGCAATCAAGTGTAATTATAAACATGTGTCGCTGTTTAGGTTCCTGGCGTAAGAAAAGAATGTAAAAACTTAAAAGAATGTATGAAAAGTATTATTTAATATTCATTACATGGTATGATTTCTTTATAAACGAAGACTCTGTATTATATACTCGCAAGTTTTGAAATTTGCTTTGTTTGCGCATGCTCGCTGGGATCGGTTCACAGTTTGCATGAGGATGTGCATCGGGGATTACTCTTTAAAAGTAATTTAACACATGGTTGACATTGAACTACAGTAAACCCTCGTCCAACGTGGGGGTTAGGTTCCTCGAGAACGGCGCGTTAGGTAAATCTGCGTTGGACAAACTTAATACCTTATGGGATACATCGGGATACGTGAACGCGGCCGCGTAAAGTCTCCCATTAATACTTAGATACGTAGATTTTTTATTCACACATAAATGAATTTCCCTACCTATATTGTATATGAAATAAGAACATAATAAAATCATAAGCATAATGATATTTACGTATGATAAATAAATATATATTAAATGAAAATAGCACGTATCTTTTCTTCACTCTTTCGGATGGTACGTATGGTAGACTCATTCACGTGATACTCGCGGCCAAGTGATGTTATGCGCATACCACCACGCAACTTATCTAGAATCTTTATTTTTTCGGCTAATGTCATAACCTTACGACTTTTCTTCTCTTCACTATCACTCGCAGATGCTTTACGTTTTGGTGCCATACTGCTGTCTAAGGGTAACAGCAAAACAACGGCAAAATATGACAAAAACAATCCAACACAACTTCACTGAACTTAACGCGTTAGCGGGACTGAGACAAAGGGTGATGCGAGGGGTGACGCGAGAGGGAGAGAGATGCGGGAGTGTTGGAGAGTGTAGGAGAAAACACTAGAGCGCGCATTGGCACGCGTACAGTACTACTGTATTAGAGCGTGTTTGGCGGACCACGTATAATCAAATTTTCCGCTTTCGGCAAATAATTGTTCGCATTTATTTTTCTGTGTATAAGCAATTTCGCGCTGGACAAACACGCGTTGGACGAGGGTTTACGTATATTATAAATACTTATCTTATATAAGAAAGCTTCCTTAGTGTTATCTCAAAGAGTTTAATGGAATAAATCAGATTAAAGTGATAAATATACTATAATAATTCTAAATTTGGACCTGAATCAGTATACTTCTATAAACATATTTGGAAAATGTCTGACGCGCTATTGTTAAGGGATAAGTTTTCAGAATTTACGTGTTACATAGGTCCAATGATTTTTGTTTTTGTTTTTAATATATATATTTTTGGTTTAATTATTTAATTATTGTAAGTTTATGGCTGGTAAAGATATTAAGTTTCTTATTTTACCCCATTGCGTTTTGCAACTTTCCTATGAGAGGATATTCTTCATTTTAGGTACATATTTGTTACGAGAAAGTTATATAAAGTTACAAGCGATCTAAACAAAAGAATTATGCAATTGTCATGTGGGTATTACTACACAAAAAAAACAGTTAGAATACAGTGTGTATATATATATATATATATATATATATATATATATATATATATATATATATATACTGTTTTTTTATGGGGAACTGTCCTTTCACAACTCTTCAATTAAGTATGTATGGTCATGTTGTTGTGAGAAATATTGTGCGCAGTGTTTTTGTGGCTCTAATACATATATCGACTTCTTGCAGAGGTAATGAGGGCGCTAACGGATTGAATAATGCGTAGTTGTTGTTTACCTGTTTTCATGGAGATCATTGAACGAAATAAATTTTTAGAAACGTTTTTCCGGTGTTAATCTAACCTTTAAATTTAAGTTAACTGAGATTGGTTAATTCAATTAAGTGCATATATATATATATATATATATATATATATATATATATATACACACACACACGAGGGTAATTCGACAAGTATCCGCACTTTTTATTTTCACAGTTTTATTTTCGCATCTGATAGATTATAAACACATCACTTCTCAACATAGTCTCCCTGTTTCTCAATACACTTAGTCCACCGATCTACAAGCTTCCTAATACCATCGCAAAAGAATGTTTTTGGCTGTGTGCGTAGCCAGTCATGTACCGCCTCCTTCAGATCATCATCGCTTTGGAATCGCAGACCTCTCAAAGCGTCTTTTAGTAGTCCAAACATGTAAAAATCCGAAGGTGCCATGTCTGGCCTGTAGGCTGGACGGTCGAGAACTTCAAATTGAAGTTCTTGAAGGCATTTTCTAGTCTGTGCAGCGGTATGAGGGCGCGCATTGTCGTGTAACAAAATAACACCTTCCGACAATCTCCCTCTCCGTTTTGTGCGAATTGCTTGCTTTAACTCATTCCAAAGCATGTCAGAATACGAATAATGATAATGATAACCTTGAACATTATCTAGAGCGTGGAACTACAATAACGAGTGCATAGTATTCTGTCATGCTTCGGAATGAGTTAAAGCAAGCAATTCGCACAAAACGGAGAGGAAGATTGTCGGAAGGTGTTATTCTGTTACACGACAATGCGCGCCCTCATACCGCTGCACAGACTAGAAAATGCCTTCAAGAACTTAAATTTGAAGTTCTCGACCATCCAGCCTACAGTCCAGACCTGGCACCTTCGGATTTTTACCTGTCACGTAAAGAGCGAGAGAGAGAGAGAGAGAGAGAGAGAGAGAGAGAGTTACAAGGACAAGAAGAAGCCTCTGCCCACCCTCCGCTCCCTCCCTGCCAGAAGCGGGTAGGGAAAAAGGTTGAAAAAAATACTTTGACCCTGGAAAAATAGCCAAGGAAATTTTACAGGAAAGTAGAGAATATATAAACTAACTCTACAATTACACTATGCACACATAGAGATCGTACACTAGATAGCACGCTGTATAAACTAACCAATAATATACTTGTGCCGATCGCACATCAACCACTTCGTATCATCACAAAACCCTCGAACATATGGTTTTGATTTTATACAAAATATTTACAACTCTATTTACCGAGGTATCAGTCCAACAAAAACTCCATGACTCACTTCAGGCTACTCCCAAAAGGATTAAGAGAGGTAAACGTTAAACTCTCCATGTCTACACTTGTGTACGCGCAAAGCCATCACGGGCGGCAAAGTGATGAAATGCTTCTACGGGAAAGGAGTATAAACAGGAATTAAAAACAGAGATCAGATTTTCTCCACCATGCCCTCACCCGTCACTTGCGTCCAGTCACCAAAGAGAAAGAAAAGAAGAAAAAGAAATCGTGATGGCAGAAACGTAACTCCACCTCACCTAATCCATGTCATGTATTTTTTAAATAGTTCTTTTTCTGTTCGTTATGAAATTGTGTTTCTACAAAATATTTTTTCACTCTATTCTTAGACATATTAACGAGGTAGGAGGAAGTGTTTAAACAAACTCCCGCAGGATTACGTTATAATACTGCTATTTTCTTAAATTATATTATATGTAAGGACAGTCTTAAACCCCGAATGTATTCAGAACTTTGCCCAGATTATTTTTAAACATGTTTACACTTTGGTTTGAAACAACCTCCGAAGAAAGTTGGTTCCAGATATTAATTATTTTACAGGAGAAGAAATTACCACAGATGGGTACTAAGTGTTTTAAGTTCCAATTTAAAACCATTATTTCTCGTAGGGTTGGTATTAAATGAGAATAATTTTCCGTAGTCTACCCTCTCTATTCCACTGAGCTTCCTCAAAACTTGAATAAGTTGACCGCGCAACCTCCTGGTCTCTAAGGTAAACAGATTTAAGCGTTCTAATCGTTGTTGGTAGTTTTGCAGTCTCATTGAAGGGATCAGTTTTGTGGCCCTTGCTTATACCCTTTCCAACCTTTTTATATCCTTCCTGAGGTACGGAGACCAAAACTGCGCGCAGTATTCCAGTTGAGGTCTAACTAGTGGATTGTAAAGAGACATTATAATCTGTTTGTCTCTAAATTGGAACTGTCTTTTAACATAACCTAGTAGAGAGAGAGAGAGAGAGAGTGTTCGCTTCCTCTGGCTCTGCGTAGTTAACCTTTGACCTAACTTATGTTAAATTAGGTTAATCTAATTTAAGTCAAAATAATGTCTACAAGAGCTTGCTATTCATGGAAACGGAAAATATGAAAGTATTGGAAGTCAGAAAAAATTACGCACACACACACACACACACACACAACACACACACACACACACACACACACACCACACACACACGTGAAAGAAGCATGTTGACTTTTAAATCCCCTATATTAAAGGGAATCTAACCTAACCTAAACTTATTACCATCAAACCGATAAGCGCATTTGACAAGCAGCTTGCATAAGCATATTTGAAAGTTCGAAAGGTATTTGTGAAGTCCGTACAAATAGATAGACAGATAGATACAGTAAATAGATAATGTGTATATATATAATTATCAACATACATAAAATAATGGAAATACACTAGGTGTAGGTTATTTTGGGTATCAAGAGGGTAACTGAACAAATATTATAAATATATTATTTAAAATAATCCTAAAATACCCATTTCAGAGAATAGTTAAATAATAAGAATTATCTAAATAAGAAGAAAATTAGTATTATTATGATAATATTTTATATAAAGCTTAATTGATATATAAAAATCATTAATATTAAAAAAAAAACAATTGTTCCATTTGAACCGATTTTGGAACAATTTCTTGGTGAAGCAAATGATACATTTTTCCTTTCTGGACCTATTTTGGACCACAAAAAGAAAACAAATACTTCTCCAAACTTCTATATATACAGGGTGGGCCGAAAGTCTGGATCCATAGGAAAATATTTATTTTAATACATAAATTACAACAAATGATAAATACTTAAAATGAATATCAACTTTAACTCGTAAATGCGTATCCGTGATACTGTACAGTGGTTCGTACTCCAGTATAAACAACAAATTATAACAAATGCTCAAATTGGCGGCCTCTGACATCGAGACACTTAGGGATGGAATTTATGATTTTTAATAATTCTTCGAATTGACGTTCTCGAGATGCGTGTTTCATTTGATAATCTTCTTGTTGACTTTACTGGACTATTCGTTAAAGTTTTACATACCATTGCAGAGGTATTTTCATTAGTTGCAGTTTTTGGACGACCAGAACGCCGTCGATCATGTACACTTCCCGTTTCTTTGAAACGTTTAAACAACTTGCCAACAGTCGCATGTGTTACTGGATGCTTATCAGGATGATTTCTATTGAATTCGGTAGCAACTTCTCTGTGTGTAGCGCCCTGTCTTGCGTACATGAGCACAAGTTCTACCCGGTCTTCTGTTGTTAGATTCGAAGCCATTTCTGGGCTGAAATAAAAAAGTATTTGAGTATTTATACTGGAGTACGAACTACTGTACAGTATCACGGATACGCATTTACGAGTTAAAGTTGATATTCATTTTAAGTATTTACCATTTGTTGTAATTTATGTATTAAAATAAATATTTTCCTATGGATCCAGACTTTCGGCCACCCTGTATATATAGAAATATTATCTTCTATTGTCTCAGATAATTCCAAAAAGGAGTTTTGAGGACTATTTCTTCTATCTAAAGAAGTTATGTATCGTTAAAAGAAGGTATTATATTATCTGACAAGAAACTTTGATACCCAAAAGAAGGAAAAACTTCTTATAAAATGTAACCTCAAAAAGAAGTTTTAAGTTCTAAATTTAGACGTTTTTATTTTGAGTGTAATTATATTTTTATGTCAGTATAATTGATTGAACATCACTTAAAAAGAATAGATGTTCCATCTGTTTCTACGACCGACAATTCGTTTTACCACGCAAGAAATCGTTCCATAATTTGTCCATCAAATGGAACAATAAAATTTGTAATATCAGTGGTCTGTATAGGAGGAGATTGTAGACACCAATCAACTAGGGAAGAATTCTGGGGTTGGGAGTTGGGGTGTTAGACAGGAGACAGGGAGTGCTGGAACTCTCTCTCTCGTTTCTCTATTCAGTGTCCTTTTCAGCTGATCTTTTTTCGTGTTTCACTCATTTGAGCATTCATTTGAGCATTCCAGCAAAATTAAAAAAAAAAAAAGACATTGCTTTAAGAGCAGTGGAGACCTTCATTTCGGCTCTCCCCTTCTTCTATGGGGTGCATTTTTGCGGGGGCTCGTTCTTGGCTTCCTTCTTCTTACCTAAAAAAAATTAAACCTTACAGTGTTGTTTCACCGTTATATTTTAAAATGATACATAATAAATAAAGGAATAAACAGTTCGTGACAGAAAGATGAAGAAGCTGCAGTTTCACAAATTTAAATTCTCCAACACCG